>VIBL01000350.1:0-335170 GCA_008271625.1 Lutraria rhynchaena
CACCCCACAGTCCATTGAGAACTCAATCACTATCCAACTCTCCTATTTACACGGCAACACGATGGTCACCTCCTGCCACCAGTACTCCTATGACAACTCCAATGAAAACTCCAATGAAAACTCCTATGAGAACGCCATTGAGAACTCCTCCCAGGACGCTAAGAAGCCGTTTGAGTTTGAGTTCTTCCAACAGTGGGTCAAGCAGTTTGAGTTCTTCTTCCACCAGTACATGTTCGACCTGTGGATCAAGCAGTTTAAGTTCTTCAAGCAGTACATGTTCGACCTGTGGATCAAGCAGTTTGAGTTCTTCTTCTTTGAGCAGAAGCAGATCCAGAAGCAGATCCAAAAAAAGCAGATCCAAAAGTGGGTCAAACAGATCCAGAAGCAGTAAAAGTTCTACTTCGTACATCAGTTCTTCATCACCAGATACTCCTGTGACTCGATTTTCACCCTTGAAATTATCGCAATTATCAAGACAGATGGTATTGAAACCTATCTTACAAGGACGTGTGAACTTAATGAGAACCCTACCGATGAGTTCAGCTTCTAAACAAGCCTTAGATGCTTTATATAAACAGTGATGTATGAAACAACAGCATCAGCTGATATCATGGCTCCAAAGCGTCCACTCCTACACAAGTACGGTCATCTGGTGTTGGGTTTAACTCAAGCCCCAGAGGGAATGAGAAGAAAGATGATACAAAAAGCACCTAAAGAAGTGATTCAATGCGTCTCCGAGTGTTGTCACAATGTTTTAAAAGGCAATGTTGCCTTATCCCCCACTCAAAAGCAAAGGTTGAAGTCCAAGCGTCAACATCTCCGTACCTTAGCAGATAAAAAAGTATCGATTCAAAAAAAGAAACGGGTGTTAAATCAAAAAGGAGGATTATTTCCATTATTGGCGCTCGCTCCAGTCATTGCTAAAGCTGTAGCGGCAGGGGCACTCAGTGGTGGAGTGGCTCAACTCGTGAAAAAAATATGAAGAAAATGGCTATTGTCCCGTTTAAAATGCTAGAAGAGATGAATCGATGGAAATCAGAACAGCGACCACGTTTACCTCCTCCCCCACAAGTCACACAGACCTCTGATTTACAGAAACAAATGGGGAAGTTCTACAAAATGAATCCTTGTCCGAATCAGAAAAGGCACAACACTATGGACAAGTCTTACAAAAGTTTCAATTGTCACATCAAAAAGCGCGTGAACCCACCATGCCACCTCCAGCAGCTCAAGCTCAAGCAGCTCCAGCAGCAGCTCAACCAGCAGCAGCTCAAGCAGCAGCTCCCGATAGACTAACCCTAGCCGATAGGATTCTTGAAAGTGTTCCCCAAACCATGCGTCGAAAAACTCAACTCTTATTACACTTTCTTCAAAATCATCCTCATATGTCATGGAATGAACAAGGTGTTTTGGAATATGATGGAAAACCCATACAAGGATCCAACATTATAGATTTAGTCAATGATGTGATTCGTCAAAGAAAAGGGTCTAGCCCTAAAGGATGGGAACAGTTTTCTCGTGGATTAAGAGAAGTCAATGTACCCCAAGAAGTGGTAGGAAATAAACGGAGATGGTCCTGGATACAACAACCCGAGTCAGACTCTGAGGAAGATGAATTTTACGATAGTTTTGTCGATCCTTCTGCGTCTTTTACTTCTTCTCCTAGGAAGAAACCTGCGACTTTTACTTCTTCTCCTAGGAAGAAACCTATAAAACAAGAAAAAATCAAACCAGAGCCTCAGTGGGAACCTTACTAGACTCTTACTACTACTTAGACCTCTATGGATCCCAAAGTAGATACCGTGTTACAGAAGATCTATTATGATCCCTTACATCCTGCTGCTTTTGGAGGGATACGCCGTCTCTATAAGACAGTGCGAGCTCATGGCATTACTTTGAATCAAGTGCGATCCTGGCTAAAAGGACAAAAGACGTATACCTTGCATAAACCTATCCGTCGGAAATTTTCAAGACGGAAAACCAAAGTGGGTGGTATCGATCATCAGTGGCAGGCGGATTTGGCGGATATGCAATCCTTAGTCAAACACAACACACCGTATCGATATCTGTTGTGTGTCATTGATGTATTTTCAAAATATGCGTGGGTCGTTCCACTCAAGGATAAAACGGGACTCACTTTGATTGAAGCGTTTCGCTCTATTCTGAAAACAAGACAACCTAAAGCGCTGCAGACGGACAAAGGCACTGAATTCAAGAATCAAAGATTTCAAGCGTTTTTAGAGAAAGAAGGTATTCACTATTTCACGACTGAAAATCCAGAAACCAAAGCCAGTGTAGTAGAACGTTTTCAACGTACTTTGAAATCCTACATGTGGAGATATTTTACCCATCATCACACACGACGATATATTGATGTATTACCAGATCTGGTGCAAGCCTATAATCATCGATTTCATCGAAGTATTCAAATGGCACCTGTATCCGTGAATGAACACAATGAATCTGAGGTGACCTTGACCTTGTATGGAAAAAAAGAAAAAAAGAAACCACAACCACATCAACAACATATTCATGTGGGAGAGATTGTGCGCATCAATAAAACCAAACGTACCTTTGATAAAGGCTATCTACCAAACTGGACGACTGAAGTATTTAGAGTGACCCATGTCAAAAGAACTTCACCTCCGACCGTCCAATTGACAGATTTAGATGGAGAACCTATTCTGGGTTCGTTTTATCTCTCTGAAATACAATCTATAAAAGACGATGGTATCTATGAAATTGAATCAGTGTTGGCTCGTCGTAAGAGAAAAGTAGACGGGAAAATAAGACAAGAAATTAAAGTACACTGGAAAGGATACCCTTCGAAATTTGACAGTTGGATTCCTGAATCCCATCTTGTTTAAATACAGCATGTCTCAGTCTGACACAGCCAGTGTGGCCGTGAGTACCTCAGTGAGTACCTCAGAGAGTACCTCAGAGCAAGTCAGACCCATTGAGCCGAAGAACAAGGTCGCCTTTTTTGCCCAAATTGCGGTGGTGTTTATCATTATTAGCGTGTCACTCTTTAATTTGTGTTTTGAACGACCCGATCGTGAATTGTGGCTCCTGCTTTTAAGTAGTTCTCTGGGTTATATTCTACCGAATCCCTCTTTGAAATTCAATAAACCCAAACCAGCATGAGCTCGTTTTACATTACCCTGATGAGTGACAGTTCAATGGATCTGTTCCCAGACAATACCCAATGCTGTTTTCGTACCAAACTACTCAAACCCATCCATCTCAATAAACAAGACTGGGAAATTGGTTTAGTAGAAATGATTGTACCTAGTCAAGTCATTAATATCACGGAGGAAGAGCGACATTTTTCCATTGTCACACGGGATCCTATCCTGGCCAAAACGTTTGAGGCTTTTCCCCATTACTGTCTTTTCCCCAATGATGAAAAAGGAATACGTCTTTGTATTCCGGTAGGAACTTATGTTACACCACAACATCTGATAGAGACTCTGGACAAAGTCATTAAAGATTATCTAGGTCAACTGTTTAGAGAGAAAAACCTCCGTTTTACTGTAGGTTTCTCAGGAACAAGTAAACGTATTAAGATGGATAGTTCAAAGAACTTAGGCATTCAGTTTCATCCTAGTATGTTTATGAAATTGGGTGGGTCTCCTCATAGTGCTCCTACTATTTATTTAACTGAGAATCCAGATCCATTTCCTCACGGGGTAGACTTGAACATGGGTCATAATCATTTGTTTGTCTATTCTGACCTGGCGGCTTATACCTATTTGGGAAACATTGAAGCTCCCATTTTACGTGTGGCTCCTTTTGACCCGAGAACCAAAGCAGGGACTAATCCACATATTCATTTCGAGTTCTTGAATGTACACTACGTGCCACTGGCTAAAGCCCACTTTGACACCATCGCCATCCATATAAGGGGTGACACAGGGCAACCCATTCAGTTTATTCATGGGAAGTCTATGGTGAAGCTACATCTACGCCAACGACAATGATGCCTATATACCAAGGTCAACCTCGTCAGTATGGACAGGGGCTTGGATCTATGTTTAAGAAAGCCATGAAACGTATCATGCCTTTACTGAATCCTTTGGTTCGATCTGGAGTTCGAACCTTGAAAAAAGAAGGACTCCAGCAAGGAAAAGCGGCCATGCAAGAGATCATGTCAGGATCCAACCCTAAAAAAGCGATACGAAAAAGAGGAGCTAACGTATTGAAAAATGTAACCGCATCCTTGTTACGTGAAGTCACCAAAAAACCTAAGAAAAGTATAAAGGCCAAACCCATCAAGAAAAAACCTCATTCGAAACTTCATCGTCGTCGAGTGAAGCAGGCCAGACCACTTGATATTTTCGACTAAAAGAAAAAGAAAAAACAATCATGATGCAACACGGTTCTTGTGAATGTAGTAAGACAGAATTGGACGTGTCTGTCGTTCCCCCTACGATGACTGCCATGCAGGAGGGACAATGGACTGAGCATTATCCCATTTCTGCCCTGGATAATAATGCTCCTATTGAATTCGTGATTCCTGCACAAGTAGAAAAATGGACAGATCTGAATCAGTCTTATCTGTATATGAAAATCAAAATTATACAGGCGGATAATTCCGACTTGGCGAATGACAGTGAAATTGCGACCGTCAATAACTTTTTTCACAGTATGTTCAGTAGCATCGATGTGTATCTGAACAATAAACTGATCACCAGCAATGCGGACACGTATGCCTATCGTGCTTACCTAGGAAATTTACTCTCCTTCAATCCAAGTTGTAAAAGCACTCAGCTTCAAGCATTAGAATTATGGGCCGCAGATACCCCTGGTCAGATGAATACCAAAGTCCATGATGGAGATAACAAGGGTTATGTGGAAAGGCGAAATCGTGTCCATCAAAGTCGTGTAGTGGAACTATGTGGTCGACTTCATTTGGATCTGGTGATGCAAGATAAATATTTACCTAATGGGATAGAAATACGTCTAAGACTGAACAAAGCATCACCCAATTTCTGTCTCATGGCTGCTGCACCTGCAAAAATCAAGTTTATGGAAGCGGGTTTCAATGTGAGAACCGTGGATTTACTCCCTGTGGTGGCCAATCAACTCAATCAACACATTGCTCAACACAACATGAAAATTCCCATCCGACGGACTGAGGTGAAAACCTTTACTATTCCTAACGGTCAACGTTCCAAGATTGAAGATCATTTATTTCAAGGTCAATTACCAAAACGACTGATCATTGGTATGGTGAGAAATGGAGATATGAATGGGGATATAGGGACCAATCCTTTTGATTTCCGTCATTTTGATCTCAATCATCTGGAGGTCAGTATTGATGGAAAAAGTATTCATAACAAACCGTTTCAACCCAATTTCGAAACGGGAGAATGTCTACGGTCCTACATGTCACTCTATCAAGCCACAGGAGCACTCGGACTTAATCGTTCCTTTGGATTGAGTTTGAATGATTATCAACACGGTTACACACTCTGGGGACTGGATTTGACAGCCGATCAAGGTTGCGAGGAAGGTCAACTCCATCCTATAAAAACGGGGAATCTGAGATTGGAATTTCACTTTGCCAGAGCGCTAGGACAAGCTATTAACGTGATTGTGTATGCGGAATACGATAATCAGATTGAAATCAACCAGTTTAGAGAAGTACTTTTAGATTATTGATGGAAAAAATGGAACACAAACAAAACTTTAAAATGCAATGGTTGAATCTAGAAAAAATGGACATAGATAACATGGAACCAGGACAAGACTTTGAAATGCAATTATTGGCGTATCCTTGTGATACAAGTGAACGAACGGAATCCTTGCGAGAGGGATTGAACCACCATGTGACAGAAGCACTTCAAACGTTGATTTATGATCAAGTGCATAAAGACTGTTACGGTTGTCAAGTGGATCATCCTAGTCAAGTACAACATGTCCTGTGCTTATTCACGGACACATCAGAGTGGACAGAACTGTACATTCAAAAAGCGATTCAAGATTTGGATGTGTTCAAGGTCATGGAAAAGTGGTATCCTGAACTCGTGACCTTGACCGATAGGGAAAAAGGAGATGCCTGTCGATTATGGATTCAGTTTAAAAACGAACTCTATCAGAATCAGTCAGAACTGAACGATTCCTGGATAAGTGTATGGGCAGAACGTGTGAATAGACATTGGCATTATGGAGACGAATGAACTTCAATACATCTTAGATCATTCACCGATGTTATCGACATTGCATGCTCGTGTTTGTGCAAAAGATCAGTTACCTTCGGAGAATCCTCATCATATAAAGGCTTATATTGTGAATACACACAATGCGAATCAACCTGGAGAACACTGGGTGGCTATTTACATCAAAGACCATACCATCGTGTACTTTGATTCTTATGGACTACCACCCTTTGAGGAGATTCTCTCTTTTGTGAAAAAACATTCAAAAACGTATCAGTGGAATGCATTGTGTATACAAGGGAATGTTTTACCTGTGTGTGGTGTGTATTGTATATTCGTTCTGGACTTTATTTCTCGTGGATGTGACCTGAACCAGATCCTTCTGACTCGATTCAAAGTGCTAGAGGATAGACCAGGAGATAACGATACGTATGTGACCCGTTGGTTTGAACAATATTATGGCACTTATTATAGACAAGCTCAGTATGTGAACAAATGTGGACAAAAGTGTTTTGGACGACACAATGATAGAATAGGAGGTGAAAGACATTTGCAATATAGAATCATGAATACAAACATGATGTATTATTCACTTTAATTTGTGTGATTACTTTCTATCTTGTTCTGTTTAAAAATATGTACAAAAAAAGTGCTAACAAAAACAATATGTACAAAAAAATGTTCTGTTTAAAAAATATGTACAAAACATGTTGTTCTACCAAAAAAAATGTACAAAAAAATGCTGTTTTGTTTAAAATGCTTGATTTACAAAAACATAGGGTTCATTATTGTTCTATGTTTAAAACATGTGGTTCGTGTTGAATAAAAATATAAAAAAATAATACCACCTGTTTGTTTTACTTTGTTGGTATTAGGAGTTAAGAAACACAAAACAAACACAAAAACACACCAAAAACTAGCGACTAAAAATATGGACGTGACGTCATTTAACATGTTCTCACACAGGTTCGCGCTTGCCGTATAAAAATCCAATGCACTGCGTCACGTCATTTCATTTCCTTCTAAGCGCTCAAGATGAATGCATTGTTGAATCAGCTAGAAACGGCTAGACAATTGACGGCACGACAGGCTAGGGTATGGCGGAACATCCGTCAACTGGCGGCTAATGTGGTTAACAAGAGAGAACAAGAAGAACGGGCTATTGGTGAGTCCATGAATTGTATTGAAGTAGATCGCTATCATCAACGTGATGAAATGATTCGAATGAGACAACATTTTCTGAATCTTGAGAAACGAAACCAGAGACCCGCCAGGACAGCTAGTCCTCGGCGACAGCGGCGGCGTGAGCAACAGGCTGCTAGAGATCGGGCTCTGAATAGACTCAGAGAGCGAGAAAGTAGACAACAGGCTATGGATGATATCGAGGCGAAGGAGCAGGCCGATAGGGAACGGGCGTTTGCCGAATACGAGTCAGAACAGAGGCAGAAAGAACAAGCTGTCTGGGAACAAGCAGCTAGGGAGCAGGCTGAATTTCAGTCTGAGATCAGACAGCAAAGACAAGGGCTGGAAGCGTATTATCAACAAAAAGCTGAAGAAGAAGACCATTGGCAATTGATTACCACTGCCGAGAGAGAGTACTTTCAACCCTCTGTTCCAGAACAAGAATGGTACTGCGGGGACCCGACCTGCCGAGACTGTTATCCTCAACAAGATTGGTACTGCGGGGACCCCACTTGTCAAGACTGTTACTCTGACAAGCGTAAGGTCTACGTCAAACAGGAGCCTGCTGCTAACTAGTACTACTACAAAAAATACCAACGGTCCTTTTTAGGACCAAACTGGTCTAATGACCAAAACCAACGGCCCTTTTCAGGGCCACCATGTTTTTTGAGAAATTGACTTGTGTCAAATTGTCTTGTGTTTCTTTTTGTGTCTAAAAAAATCCCCAAATTCCCACACCAAACAAATTGAAAATTCAAAAAACACAATTCAAAAAATGGTACCCAAAAACACAAAATGAGGTACCCCCACCTATCCAAAATGGGTACCATAAGAAAACAATAAATTGGCCAAATTTTCACAATTTCACCCCTTTTTTCAACACATTTTGACCTCATTTTCCGAAAATTTGGTACCAGAGTACCGCCCATAGTGTCGGAAAAGTGGTACCATAAGTACCTACGATGGTACCACGGTACCGCCCTTCACTACTCTCAGTGTCTAATATCGATGTTTTACCTTCAGATTATTGTGCTGATACTTATTTACGTCGTTATTCACGTGACAACGGTAGAGTTGATACTTATGGGGTCATGTTGTTAGACTTATGTAAACAGACTGGTTTACGCATTTTGAATGGTCGTTGTGATAAAGATTTAATTGGTAATTTTACACATGTAGGTAATCGAGGTAGTAGTGTTATAGATTATGTCATTGTTTCTCCAAATATAATGAGTAATGTATCATATTTTCAGGTACATGGTCCAAACATATTGTCTGATCATTGTATTGTTGATTTTTCATTTAATTTTGATGAGCCGGGTGTAATCGCTGAAGATTGTACCTTAAACAGTTATAGAGTGATAAATGAAAAATATGTTTGGAATAACAGTTTTAAAGATTCTTTCATCCGTGACTTGTCTCATGAAGACACTACTACAAAACTCCAAAATTTCAGCGATCATTTGGCTAGGGTACAATCCGAGGGAGATATTGATCTTTGTATAACTGAGTTTTCAACCATTCTCAGTAATGTAACCAAACCTTTTAAACGTACTTTTTCAACCGATCCTACACGTTATGAATCTAACGATAAGCATCAACCTTGGTTTAATGAAGAATGCATGATGAAACGACAAGAATTTTACGCTAAGCTCAATGTTTTTAGAACAGATAGTTGTGATTTTAACCGAATAAATATGATCAAGGCCCGTACACAGTTTAAATCTTGTATTCGTCAGCGCAAATATGAGTATGATAAATTACAGACTTCTAAACTCGTGGCCGCCAGATATAAAAACGCCAAATTGTATTGGAACATGTTGAAGCAGAGCGCAAATGTTAAACACACAAATATACCACTGAGTGATTTTGAACGATATTTTAAAAGCGTTAATAATCCAAATGACCCATTTTTTACTCCGGATGATGACATATTACACTTCATAGATAGGTACGAACGTAATGAGTTTGATATTATGTTTAGAGAACTAAATGAGCCACTAGAGCATAACGAATTAATTAAAGCTATTCGACAATTAAATACAAATAAATCTGGTGGTCCAGATATGTTTCTAAATGAGTTTTTTAAACATGGTAGCCGCATTCTATCTCCTCACATACTGACTCTTTTTAATAAAATATATGAAATCGGGTATTTTCCTACTATTTGGTCAGAGGGTTTTGTTGTGCCACTGCATAAAAAGGGAAGTTTAAATGAAGTAAATAATTTTAGGGGTATTACGTTATTAAGCACTTTGGGGAAATTATTTACTAGGGTTTTAAACAATAGATTAACAGATTGGGCTGAAAAATATAATGTATACATAGAGGCACAAGCTGGTTTTAGGTCAAATTTGAGCACAGTTGACAATGTTTTCGTTCTGCATGGCATCATAAATCATGTTTTGAATACTGGTAAGCAATTATTTTGTGCTTTTATAGACTTTACAAAGGCCTTTGATTATATTACTAGAGACAATCTATGGACAAAATTAATTAAACTTGGATTAAGGGGTAATATATTAAATATTATGAGATCTATGTACGCAGCTGTTAAATCTAGAGTTAAATTACATAATCAGTTAAGTGAAGGATTTGATTGTATGCTCGGCGTTAGACAAGGGGAAAGTATCTCGCCGTTTTTATTTTCAATGTTTTTAAATGATATAGAGGATATATTCATACATAAGGGTCTTTCTGGCATTGATGTTGATACATATAAAATATTTTTGATTTTATATGCTGATGATATTGTTATTTTTGCAGACAATAAAGAAGAATTACAGTCAAGTTTAGATATACTTTTAGATTATTGTAATAGATGGAAATTAAAAGTCAATACAAATAAAACAAAAATTATGATTTTCAGAAAGGCAGGGCGAGTGTCGAGAAATATGAAATTTTATTACGACAATACTGAGTTAGATATAGTGGATCAATTTACATATCTTGGATTAGTTTTCAGCTCGGGTGGATCTTTTTCAAATGCTCAAAATGTTTTGTCTGGTCAAGCTTTAAAAGGTATTTTCAAAATGAATAAATATTTATATAAGTTTACGGATTTATCAGTGAAAAATAGATTAGAGCTTTTTGACAAGTTAATATCACCAATTCTTAATTATGCTAGTCAAGTGTGGGGCTTTATACAAGGGAAGTCGATTGAACGTGTTCATTTGCAATTTTGTAAACGATTGCTTGGTGTCAAAAGAAATACACAAAATGATTTTGTTTATGGTGAACTTGGCCGAATGAATTTACAAACTATTAGGCATATAGGTATAATCAAATATTGGATTAAATTATTAAGAACTGATGAAAATAAATATAATAGAAAAGTGTATAATATGTTAAAATCAGACATAGAATTACACCCTAATAAACAAAATTGGTGTTCTTTGTTAAAAGACTTATTGTGTTATCTTGGTTTATATGATGCTTGGTATTTTCAAGACATTGGTAATGTTAACATATTTTTATCTCTAATAAAACAAAGATTACATGATCAATTTGTACAAAACTGGCGGACTAGACTGAATGACTCAAGTAGAGCATTATTTTATAAGAACATAGCTGATTTTAAGTTTCAGTCATATTTAAATACTTTAAACATACCCAAATTTCGATTTAACTTTGCTAAACTTAGGATGTCCTCTCATAGATTACATATAGAAACTGGTAGATGGAACAAACCGATAGCAACTCCTGTAAATGATAGAATATGTGTAGCCTGTAACTTGTTAGAAGATGAGTATCATTTTTTGTTTGAGTGCGAGTTATTTTCAGAATTAAGAAACAAATATATTCCTTTATATTATAGAGGAAACCCTAGTATGCATAAATTAATTGAATTGTTTACAAGCGAAAATAGAAATGTTATAACGAAATTAAGCATTTATATCCAAAAAGCATTTGATATTAGAAATAATATTACATATACTTAACTGTGTTACCTCTTCATTGTGTTGTCTTTTTTACAATTATTCGTACTATTCATATTTTGTGTATCAAATAGTAACTTTGAGAACTTTGTAGATTGTATATACATTATTTTGATATCTTCATTATTAAGCATACTTATTTTGTTTAGTATATATATACTATGTCTTAAGTATGTAACTCAGGTAATGTCTAGCTATTATTTTCTTTTATGCTATAAGTTTTTTCTCTTGTTCTATGTTGAATATTTGAGATGTAGTTTTGTGTGAACATTTGTCAGTTGAATACATGTTTGTATATATAATTATATATATATATATATATTAATTTGTAGCATATATATTTAGAAAGATATGTGCTTGTGCGTGCGTGCATGCGTGTGAGGGTGTGTGTGTCTGTGGTACACTAAGTTTCTCTAGACATTTCGTTTCGGTTTAGAGTTACTGTTATAGTGTTTTAGTGGTGTATGTTGTCCGAGAGGAAGCGAGGGTGTAAATATAGTATATTGTACTTACATTTTATGATTGTAAAATGAATGTCATTATGTCACATTGTAAATATTTGCCGCATGGGTCAATGACCTTCCGGTATTGAAATGAAATAAACTTGAAACTTGAAACTTGTAATGGTTTCACTGTATCATGTATGGATAAATATCTGTTAAATTCACAGTCGCTTGTTACTCTATTTTTCCATTTATTCCATTGGATGTTGTGAATTGCTTTTGATACTATGTTTTTCCAAGAAATTATATTCGGAAATGTTGCATTTTGAAGATACGATGTTAAATAATGAAATAATCCATACAAAACAGGGACGGATACAGGAGCTTTAGAGGGAGCACACTTCGGCTCCACCCCCCCAATCCACCCGTTCAAAACAAGTATTTTACTCGAATCCGTAACGAATCCTAGTTGGTTACCGAAGCCTTTATTGAGCACATATTTCATCTGTAGATGAATAATCGTTTAGTGGTAGTATATGTTTGCATGGTACATAATTTCTGTAGGAAAGACAGTCTTCGCTATATCGGCGTCGATTGGATACCAGCACAGGGTGGTTAGTACCATGTCAGTTCGTTGAAGTGTTTTTTTTTCGCGGTCATTCTTTAAAATCTTTTAATTTTTCGAAGGTCTGTCATCGACATATTATGCCACAGTTCAGCACCGTACAATACTGGTGATACTGCATAGAATTGCATGTATAAATAATTATTAATCGTGTAATCATTTTATATTTGATTACCTTTTTTGTTATCTGTAATTTATAAATAATTGATAAATATATATATATATATATATATATATGTATGAGTTTATACCTGACTACATACTGCGTGCACGTCTTGAAAAAAAGTTATGTTCTGTTCCGCAATTAATGTACCACAATAGAACCATTTTTCGTGCTTTCGCAGAGGACCGCTATTTCTAAATACTATGATTTCGGTTTGTCAATGGTAACTTGCATACCGGTATGTTGGCAAAATTGATCAACAATTTCAAGCTGTTTTTGAATAATCCGGAACCACAATGAAGCACCTAAATCATTTATGATACTATCTTTGTAGATTTGTCTTCTTCAAAACAATTAAACTAATTACGTGTAAGTGGCATTATGTAATCCGATCAAAGAAAAAACAAAATGTTCTCTCAGTGCTTTGATTTTAGACATTTTGCCAAAGCTGCATATTTCTTTATACATAGTAAGGGTCATTAATCTAAAAATGGGTCATTTTAAATACAATGTTATGTCTAGACATGGTATTGTTATGAAATTCCTGTAATTGTTCTATTTGAGGCGTGATTGACGTCAAAACAGAGTAGGCAGTGCGTGTTTTCTCGTGAGTGATATCATAAGCTGTCTGGTCTTTTGTGGTATAGAAAATCGTTTCTGTACATTGTATTAACACGCGTATCGTTATTATCTATTATCATTATGAATTCAGTTTATCGTTATATATTGACGTAAGCAAATAATTGGTCAATTAAATGATTAAATGACAATTTTAATTTTGTAAAGAAACATACGTAAACATTAACGTGTAACAAGTAACACGAGGAAACGCGTGAACTTAAGCTCAGTTTCTATGGATGTAATTAATCGTTTACGTCAAACGATAATCCCTATTGCATAATAATAATTTTGAAATTCGATTGTATTGTATATAATGGGATTTATGTAACATCCTATCACTTTGCTTTTTCTGAAACAATCAGTAAAGAAGACAGCGATATAAAACAATCTATCTAGAATCGTCGTATACAGCTAATTAAAAAGTGGAAGAATATATTCCAAAGTTACGTCACATACAAAATAGTCCATCTCTAATGCAAACTGTTATACCCATAAGCCGACCATAACTACTTATACAAACGCAAAAAAGAATATCGACATAAATGATGATGCGGACTATTATAGTCTTTATAGTTTTATAAGAGTCAGAGGTTGATAATACTATTATTTGGTTTAGTTTTATTCATTGTGATGTAGGACCTTCTCTTATTACCTTACCTCTATTACAATTGTCATACAAATTTCAATAGTTTTTTTTAGGGGAAACAATCTTGAAATAAAACAAATAATCAAGTTGAATTCATATTCATTAATTTCTTATTTTTTTTTCATTAAGTATATTTCGAATCGGGATACTGATGATAATGCACTATTCGTCAGTTTTTAATGTTACGGACAATGTACGGGTTTTCTTTATGTCTGGCCAAATATTTGTTCGGAAGGACGACTGAACATTCAGCTATTGAAATTGGTACTCGTTGCCATCCAGATGTTTTACAATTCGATGCCATATATTAATTACTGCATAACGAATTGTTAAGATGACTGAAATAGCGAATAAATACATTTACCAGCAGTTGAATCTGGTCACACGTTTCTATTTGCAGAAATAAGAACACAGTAAAAACTTACTTAGCCATTCTTTAAATGTTAAGAGTACCTCATTAAAACAGCTCACATATTTTCGAACTGTTTTTTTTCAATACCTATTATGTATTTCAACCTGAATATTAGGACCAGTTTCGTCATAAAGGCGGTCTATCAATCGAGGTTTTACAGCACACTGTTAAATGAAGTAAACCTATGTTTATTTATAATAAAACAGAAATAAGAAACAATATTAATATTTGTGATCTTACGTTCAGATAGTGTACGGTAAAATTGGTATCAATATGTCGGGGCATCGCTGTATCACCAAAAGTTTAGATTGAGAGGATTTCAATTATCTTTGAAATCACGTGTAAAAGCTGGTGTTTGTTTATGTTCGTACCGTTGGAGTTGTGGAATTTCGTTGTTGATCTGTGTATGAAGTTGTAGTAAAATCAAGTAGGAGACGACCTGTCTTTCAATTTGATAAATCGTACTATTGTGCAGTCAAACTGGAGTTGCCGAACATTTTATAATAAGAAGAAACACTTTAAACTATGTCTTCTCTAAGGACACGTTGATTAGTCTGTGTGTCTGTCTGTCTTAACCTTCAGAACAACAATTATCTCCCTACAACGGACCTTATGCTATCTAAAAACAACTTATTATTAATTGGTTTTCTCTTGAACTAATGCCTCTGGACGACAAACGTATATATTACCTCTAACAGTATATCACTCAGACGGAAATATTGTTATCGAATAAAGTAAGAGTGGACATATACAGATCAAATTCATTCAGTTCACAAGATGGCTATTGTTTACATGTTTGACTGTACATGCTGAATCAAAGTATTTATCAGCAGACAATAAGACTGGTAACAGATGCATTAGAGTACGATTGTAAAAAGATGATCAATTTTTGCTGAATTGCATCTGAAGTTGATGAAGCCATTACTTCCCGCGATCATTAAAAACTACTGTGATTGGTTACACACTAAAGTGTAAAAACTAAGCAAATAAGCAAATTTGCATCTGAATTTCTAAAAAACATAGTTTGTCTTTTTTTAGTTTTAGATGCATAGTATGTCATGTGCCAGGTTGTGTAACTTGTACTCAGTCATTTTCGAGTATACAGTTGGGCTTCGACCAGGCGGAGTTATGCCCTTTGTTTTATTTTCGGTTTAAATTGAAGATTTGGAGTTATTGGTTCAGCAGGATATAAATTCACGGTTGTCTCTCGAAGATATACTCCTTATTCAGCTTCTGTTCGCTGATGACAATATTTATTAGGGATCTGTTTTCAATTACACGGGAAAGCTCCTAGTGTTCTGTTGACTAAGAGTAAAAATCTTAAGTTAAAACATAATCTTTTATGTCCACTGTTACGGTCCATTTTTAAGTTACAACTGAAATATGTGGCGTCAGTAATCACAAGAAATGCAAAAAAATCATTAAAATGTTTAAAGAAAAGCTAAATATAAATTTTAATTCGTCGAACACAGCAGTATACGGGAAATAAGGTAGATTCTCATTACATATTCCCAGATATCTGAGAATAGTAAAATACTGTTTCAAACTGTAAAATTGTGTGGTGTACCCCTCCTGCTGTTGGGGGTTCGGGAATTTTTAAAATTACAATTTAAATGGGGAGCGTTGATGTGTATTTGGGGGGATTAGGAGCACTGAATACGATTTATTTGAACTGTACATTTTATTTCAAGTGCCGTTAGATCAAATTAAGTTCTAATCCCTTAGCTTTCGACTTGGATGCCATTTTTGGTCATATTTATATTTTCACTTTTCAAATTGATGTTATCCGCGTGCGTTAGAGTGTATCGCTGGCTACGCCTTGTGAAAAGTATTAAATAGCGATAAGAAAATTACTTATGTACACTTATGTAGGTTAATCAATTTGTCATCTGAAAAGAGAAACAAATCGTCATTAAGATCATAGGTACAGCAAGTCAAAAGTTAATACCTATTTTTGTCTTGGTAAATGTCTTTGAATATTGTATACATGTGATTATTACCATAGTATATATATATGATGTAAATAAAATTTTGTTTTGTCCATGTACTTTGTAGCATTCACAAATATGTACATCGTGTCTTCATCGTCCAATTAATTTTTTGTTTGAGGATTATAATTGTGTCGGTGATTGCAAATGTCAGGCCAGATCAACAAAATAGCATTTTCATTTTTTCTTCATTCTTGAAATGAACATCCATCAGGGACATAACCTGAAAAGTTTTATTTGTACTTTAAAAATAAGAACGCAACAAACAAAGTTCTATGTTTCCTAATTTATTCTTTATAATTGTATCTAAAGTAGTTAAAATGATGCTAATTTTGAAACATTCTAAGTAAATCATGAAAAAATTATTTTTTGTTGCATAGCAACAAAACACATAAAATACTGTAGAGAAGTGGACAGAATAGGTAGCAGACTATTTGTTTGTTTTGTTTTTATGTGACTTATTGTCACTGGGGTTTAATGCCGTTTTTCAACGATTTTTCAGTTATATATGCCAACCGGTTCACCTTACCAGTTTTCCTGGACTGCATACTAACCAGTACTAAGAACCATCACAACGTAACAAAACATTTGTTTACATGACAAAATGGCCATGTTACAACGTAAATGATGAAAGACAAAAACAAAAAACAAAAAACGAATGAAAAAAAGAATTTAAACCGTCTCAGGCTAATAAAATTACCACAGTCTACAGCTCGTTATACTTAACATAAAACTGGTAAACATAAATCAAAGTCACTTCCTAATAAATGGATCCCAAACTGAGCTACTCCTAGGAGTGGAAAACCTCTGCACTGTCACTTATAGTAAAATGGGCTCAAAAATACAGAAATAACATGGTGAAATTGATATTCAAAGTACTCTCTTAAGACCTAGGTAAGGGTACTCTAGAAGATCATCTGGTCTACATCCAGGTACAAAAAGATCATCTGTCTACAGCCAGATACAACAAAGATCATTCAGTCAACATTCGAGTACAACAAAATATATGGTTTATATCCAGGTGCATCAAAATATCATCCGGTCCATAGCCAGATTATCAAAATATCACCCAATATATAGATGGATACATCAAAATATCGTTCGGATACAACAGAGATAAAGACAAAATGAGACCCTGTTGTCAAAAATTAGAAGTGTATATAAAAAACATGCACAAATGCCAACATTTTGTGAAAAATCTTTTACCATTTTCGGTTTAACAGACACATTTTTTAGAGCTACAGTATCCAACAATAGGAGATTATTAACAATTTCATCATTAACTCAATTCAAAATTTATTTAAAGTCAATTAATCATTTTCACCGAAATATTTATAAAATGTTTTTAAGCAAAATGAAAGGAGCATTAAAAATATACATTGTATAAAGTAAGCTAGAGTAAAGTTAGGTGCGAGTCTGTTGGAAACATACATTTATGAAATAAATTGATTGAATTTCAATTCTTAATCATGAGGAAATATTGCTAATTGTTGCAAAGTAACTAAACAACAATCCCTTCCTCATCCTTAACAAATTAATGTAAGCAGTTGCATGTACAATAATTTGCATACATTTGTAGCTTTCATTCTCTTAGGCTCAACATACAGTTAAACAGATTCAACATGAAGTTTCAAAATAGGCCCATAGATTTTGGGATCTTTCAGATATAAAGTACTAATGAACATGTATAATCATAGTTCAAATACACAAGTTAATACAATATTAATTTATATAATATAGATAAAGCAGTAAATAAATATAACAATGCATTCTGTCAAGTGACAAACAAAAATGATTGAAGAATAATATCATGTACAATATCAAGCAGTGTCTTAACCATTAACACAATAAAACAATAACAGCAACAACGAAGTTAAAATATACACACACATTATTGAAATACATAAAAACTGAGTGTCAGAGACAACAGCTAGCCTAGAAAAATGTTCAAAATACTCAAAATATTAAATCAAATATCATGTCATGTTAATGTGTAATAAACTACATGTAAGTATTGTCTATTTATTCTTTTTTTTCAACCACATAAATGAATGCTTAATACATTAACTGAGGAAGGCACTTTTTTCATAAGAACTTCATGTGTTTATCCATCATCAAGATTTGTCTCCCTTTAGGCACTACTAATTTGGGACAAGTTTACCATCTGCCTTCAAATGTATAACAATATTAAAAAGTACAGTTGAGGAAACTGCCTCCAGTCAAAGAAATGGACTGCTTACTGCAGATTACAGACAAGCTAGGGGATGTTGTGAACATTTCTGGATGAACTTTCTACTGTTCTTGCTACTGCCTTCAAAGCCACAATATAGCTGTTTCTCAACTAAGATTTTCAAGTAGCAAAATGCCAATCAGGGTAGAACTTTGTATGTAATCATCAGCAATTATCAAGTTATACTTAACTCATAGTTGTAGGCTGGAATAAACAAGAGGGCCAAGATGGCCCTTTTTCACTCACCTAAATAATGATTGCAACTTCTATGGTTTTCCTGTGATTTGACCTAGTGACCTAGCTTTTAACTTGAGTTGACCCATGTTCAAACCTGTCCATGATATTATTTATACAAACATTCTGATAACGGTTGAGGAAGATCCAATCATAATTGTGGCCACTAGAAGGTTAACAAGGTATTCCAGCGATTTGACCTGATGACCTAGTTTTTGAGCCCAGATGACCCATACTCAAACTTAGCAAGGATATCATTAAGGCAACCATTTTGACAAGGTTTGGTGAAGATCCAATCAAAACATTGACCCCTAGAGTGTTAACAAGGTTTTTCTATGATTTGACCTGGTGACCTAGTTTTTGATCCCGGACAACCCATGTTCGAACTTAAGCAAGATATTATTAAGACAAGCATTTTGACAAAGTTTAGTGAATATCCAATCAGAACTGTGACCTCTAGAGTGTTAAGGTTTTTCTATGATTTGACCTGGAGACATAGTTTTTGACCCCAGATGATCCATGTTAGGCCATGTATAAGATATCATTTAAAGAATTATTGTGACAAAGTTTAGTAAAGATCCAATTAAAACTGTGATCCCTAGAGCGTTAACAAGGTTTCCTATGATTTGACCTGGTCACCTAGTTTTTGACCCCAGATGACCCATATTTGAACTTGTCTAAGATATTACTAACACAAACCTTCTGGCAAAGATTAATGAAGATTTAATCAAAATTGCAACTTCTAGAGCATTAACAAGGTTTTCTGGTGTGTTGACCTAATGACCTAGTTTTTGACCGGAGATGACTCATATTCGCACAATTTTGCAAAATCATTATTCTGACAAAGTTTCATGAATATCCAATCAAATCTGTGATTTCTATAGAATTTTCTATTCTATTTGACCTTGTGACCTAGTTTTTAACCCAAGATGACCCATGTTCCAACTTGTCCAAAGTTTTATTCAAATGAACATTCTGACCAGGTCTGATGAAGATTCGCTCAAAAGTGTGACCACCAGAGCATTAACAATCCCCAGGTGTGGACGACGGACGATGGATGCCGGATGCCGGAGTAGACTGACTGATCACTATAGCTCACCGAGCACTGTGCGCTCAGGTGAGCTAAAAAAGCATACTATGTTATGAGGTTAAAACTAAACTAATGTGATTAAGTAAAGTTTTACTAATGCTGCAGGTGTGATATATATTTGTTCTGAACAAAAACAAGAGGGCCATGATGGCCCTGCATCGCTCACCAGAATAAATATTAATTAACTTGTTACTAAAAAGGTAATAGAGGTACACTTGTGGGCAAATAATAGGGAACAATAATAAACTTGTTAAAGGACCATCAAAGGATACTACAAAAGAATATTCGTGATGACTGAAGGATGCCACAGACCAAATTTGGTGATGATCCAACCACTTGTTCATGAAAACAAGTCATTTTAAGGTATTTCTATGTTTAGCTCTAGCTGCCCCTAATTGGGGCCAACCATTTTTAATTGAGATAATCTGAGAGAACACTATCTAAAGATGCTAAAGTCATTTTAAGGTATTTCTATTTTTAGCTCTAGCGGCCCCTAAAAGGGGCCAACCAAATTGTTTTGAGCAAATCTGATAAAAGTCAATATATGGATGCTACAGACCAAGTTTGGTGATGATCCATCCATTGGTTCATGAAAAGAAGTCATTTAAAGGTATTTCTATTTTTAGCTCTAGCGGCCCCTAATAGGGGCTGACCAATTTTTTTCCCAAATCTGATAGATCACTATCTAAAGATGCTAAAAACCAAGTTTGGTAATAATCCATCCATAGAAACATGAGGAAAAGTCATTTTAAGGTATTTCTATGTTTTGCTCTAACGGCCCCTAAAAGGGGCCAACCAAATTTATTTGAGCAAACTTGAAAAAGGACTATCTAAGAATGCTACAGACCAAGTTTGGTGATCATTCATCCATTGGTTCATGAGAAGAAGACGATTAAAGGTTTTTCTATTTTTAGCTCTAGCGGCCCCTTAAAGGGGCCGACCAAAATTCTTTTGAGCAAATCTGATAAAAGTCCATATAATGATGATACAGAACAAGTTTGGTGATGATCCATCCATTGGTTCATGAAAAGAAGATGATTAAAGGTTTTTCTATTTTTAGCTCTAGTGACCCCTAAAAGCGGTCAACCGGAACAATATGAGTAAATTGCACTTACAACATCAAAAGGCTTCTGCACAGCAAATTTGAAGTGAATCCGACTGGTAGTTTCTGAGGAGAAGACCATTGTTGACGCCAGACGCCGGAGCATCCTCTTACCCATTTTAACAGCTCACCCTGAACCTTCGGTTCTGGTGCGCTAATAATTAAGTACTAGTATAAAAAATTAACATAACATAAAAATATGTTATTAAACCTACATTAGGAAAATAAAAGATAATACTGACCTACTATTACCCTCCAATGCACCAGATTACTCTGTTCATGTTTTGGCCCCAACCATTGTTAAAATGGAATTGAACATTTTTTAGCCAAACTCCATTACCTACAGGCTTCCTTCATCAATCAGATTGATTGTTTGTTTACCTGAAAATATGAGATACAAATGTTAGGTGAAGACTTAAAATTCACTGAATAAATAAATAACTCTCTGCAATGGTCAACAGCTGGTTATTACTAAATTGACTGTAGTAAGAAGGCGGCTGTTGTTGAGAGGTAGATATTGGCCGTTATGCTGATAAGGGTGTAAAGTGTCTAATAGTCCTATACAAACATGTACATCATTTAAATAAATAATTATTTTCTTATTATTTTCAATTGTGAATATGCAAATATTTCTGGTCTATAAGTTAACATGTGTTTTCAAAGCCTTTTGTGCTTATAAAAATCTATTTGAATTTGTTAAAGGTAAGACCAGTATGCTTTTGTCTCCATAATTATCCACTATTTTGATGGCAGCAATATGCTGATCAAGTGTTAGAAACTTGCATTTTTTAGCATTCATATCTTTATTATTATTTAATTCCGCAGAAGTAGATCTAACCAGTAGAAAAACAAATTGAAAAAAGATAAAAAAATGCATATTGATTACATTTACATTTTACAACAATGTTTACATTAAATGATAGCTGCAAGTTGCAAGCAAGACTTGTGAAATTGGACTATTTTTCGTGTAGAAAATCTTAAGTATGGAGTTATATGCATAGATTTACATAATAAAAGTGTACATTTTCAGTTAGTTTGTGGACGTATCTAACTATTGCACTATTGATGAGCAAAATGCTTTGAACTGCAGTGCACATGCTACTCACATTAGAGTCAGCTTGATGACACAATACTACATCGCAACATGAACAAAGTCAGTGTATATATTTGTTTAATTAATGCATAAACATATCTTTAAGAAGCATGCCAACAATCACAATCTGAAATTAATAAACAATGATGCGTAACTATTGACTGTTAATTCATACTAATCCCCTTGTCACTTTCACGATAAACACATTTGACACACACAATTATATTTGTTGATTATGACGGCCAATAGAAGTACAGTAAAATCGGACCTTTTCCAGACTGGGCCAAAAGTCCCGTTTTCTAAGAATTCCAGTTTTCGGAGAACTATTGATTATAGAAGAGAAAAAAATGGGAATTGAAAGTGTCCGAATTTCAGGGTATTCTGGTTTTCTGGGGTTATTCTGTATATCACAGTCATAGGGAACTAATATGGTGGCCGTTGACTGTATTTCAGAGGTGACCAGTGGTGAGAGGTTCATTTAGGTTGAAAATGTATGGGAGGGAATTTGAATATGTTTATGAGTAAAACTTCTCAATGTCCCAACAGAAAATGTAAATGTTATAAGAAACGTATAGTATACTATACCAATGAGATAAATGACATACATGACTTCAGTCAGTAACAACTATAAACATACTTCAAATTTATGAGTTATAAACATGTTACAGACATGCATCAAATCAATGCTATCTATGCCAAGAAGTCCCCTATTTGTTGTGATGCATATGGAACGTTGTACAAAATTACCTGAACCCTCACAGCATACACCAAATATGTTGTACTTCTTTGGAGTCTTAAAGTAAATTGGGGGTTGTTTGCTGGCTGATCTGGGTAGTGCACCTGCTAAGCAAAATCCCATGAGTAATGAAATGTATCTTCCTATGCACAGGGATAATTGCCTGAAAATATAAAATGCATCAATATTATATTTTATCAGTTGAACTTACATGGACCCAAATTTATACTCCGGCATTATGCAATGAAATATTAGAATTATTATATTGCTATATACTAAAACTATTTTGTTGCAATACACCAGAATAAGTGTGAAGCAATGCTATGATCTTAAATTTAGTTTTCACCAAATTATCAATCCGACACACTTTAACATCAATTTATAAAACATGCATGCTATGATTCATTTAATAATTGATGGAAAAATGTTGGCATTCCTGACAAATGTCACATGAAAACATTTCTACACCCCAGTATATTTCACAATATTATTATAATTAACACTAATTGAGGTACACACATGGGTGCCTAAGTTCATACTTAAGCAGAACTACTTTACTGTCAACATATGATTCAAGAGTATCTAGGCATGATGAAAGTGTTGTGACAGAGAGAGATACAGATGTACTGAAAAATGTCGGCCTTGGCCAAGTTGAACTTGTCACACATGGTGAGACAGACTGAGACACCAATATATCAAGTCAACAATGAGGTCTTGCACTTTTATTCAGAGAGCATAAGAAACAGATTAGGGGAGAATCATGTTTCAATGTATTGGGAATTTCAGTATTGTAATTTTGGGCAGTTCTGTCACAAAATCAGGAAAAAGAGACTTTGCAATTGGAAAGTCACCTAATATCAGCCTCTATTATAGAAGGAAAAAGGCCCTGTATTGACATATAAATTTTTTATATTTTTTATATAAGTTATTAATTATTTTCCTGTCAGTAATTGTTAGAATATTAGCCAACATCTTTTCAGGTGGAACATTCATTTGTGGCACTAATTAATACTTCATTATCAAGAGATTTTGCAAATCTTGCAATTTGCCAATCAGTATTACTTGCAAAACAAAATAACCTTCTTGCATGATGACCATGGGAATAAATCATCAGAGAATGTCTCTCTTATTTAGGCCTTGAGCTTTTTAGCAAGGGTTAAACTACCTGTTACTTTGAGACATAACAACCGGGACTTAATGCCAAGCTCTTCTCTAGACAATAATGGATACAAAATCAACCATTTCACTGCATGTCTCCCACTTTATAATCCTTTGCAACCACATGTAATGATGTTTTGCTCTTAATTGGGCCCGTTTGCACAGTTCTGTAGAGCCATGTATAGATTGTTTAGAGCTAATATCAGTTTTTAAGATCATGCTCACTCTAATTAGTATCTGATTCAAAGTCACAATTCTTCTCAGACTCATTATAAGTAATAACAGGAGTGTCAAAGAATTTTGAAAATACAACTCGTCAATGTCAATGATCAAGTCGTAACCACTTCCGGATCAGTACATGTAAATTACTAAATTACATTATTTTCATCATTTTCAACAATTCTAACAATAAAGATAATAACTTACCGGTAATGTTGACTCAGATGAAACATTCACAATAAAATTTGAACCATGACATGCGCTGACACAGTCGAAATTGCAAGTTAAACATAAATCCCAGTATTAGTCAATAGTCAGCATCTTCATTTTGACCTTTGACCCAAACGACCCTAACGACAAGGTAAAGTGTATTCCCCGGTTCTAAAGCTAAAAATAACAAATATAAAATGATTTCACGGCCCTAAAGTTTTTTTTCTCAACGAATTAATTATATATATATTATATTATATTAAAGGTAAAGCTCTCAGTTTTCAGAAAATGTAAAACTTTAATATATCTTATCCGAAAATATGTTTTTGAACCATGCGAATTTCATCAAAATTTCAATAAAAATTGTCACTTAATTTTGGTCCCGAATTCCATGGCCCTTGGGCTTATTTTTCAACTTACTTTTTTCTTGTATCATATTAATTAGATATAAGCTCTCAGCTTTCAGAAAATATGAACGTTTTGATCACTCATGATCAATATGTTTTTGAGTACCTATATAAAATAAAAAGAAACGTACATATTTTTGGGTCCGAATTCCACGACTCTAGGGTCTGTTTTTACAACTTATTTATTTTTCTTGCACCACATTAAAGTTAAAGCTCTCAACTTTCTGAAAATGTTAACCTTTTGAAAATTTGTTCATGGTAAATGTGTTTTTGATTACTTCAAAGTTCCTTAAACATTTTTTTTGCCGATTTATTTGCATAGAGCAATTATATTGTGTTATCCCATTTTATAAGTCATGCTGTTAAACAGTAAGGTATCACAGTGATCAAAATAAATTGAATATTACAAAATACTGATATGCGTTAATTTATATCTAAAGGCACAACAACACTAAATTGTACCTTCCTTGAAAATCAGACTGGTTTCAGTTCACTTACTCCACACATGATCATAATCATATTTGCCTTAATTGTTAAGTGCAAAAGCTTAAATTAGAAAACTAGAAGTGTTTTTGCTCTTGCAGAGATTTTTCAGCAGCCTTCGATTTCATTTGGAAAGGATGTCTTTGGTACATAATTTTCAAAATCGATACCAGGGGCGAAAACTTTGATGTTATCAAAACTAGGCATCCCAGTATAAAGTCTTATGTTTCAGTAAATAGAAAATTCAGAAAATTAGTCTTCTATTAAAATGTACATGAATGACTTTGAAGCATACATTCAAAGATTAGCTGATAGCATTCAACCGGACATTAATATCAATGACATAGTGTATTTCTCAAATTGTCGTTTTTATGTACAGACGACACAATTATATTCATGAAAATAAGCATGTGATAAAATCTCATATGCAAAATTAATGTAGTAATTGGTGAATTTCAGACTACGTTGAAACGTCGTATCTCAAAACAGTTTTGATTTCGATAAAATATTTTGGAAAGGAGACAAAATATGTTCTTTAAAGTACTGAATTCAGAAACTGTTTCAACGCTTACATGTAGTATTACGGAACAGAGTCATTGATATTTACCTGCTGGAAAAAGATTTGTAGATACTGACAGGTAAAAGCCATGTTTTGAAAAATAAATGTCTTTCTAATAAAATTTATTGTAATATCGTAACTTATTAAACATTATAGTTATCTGAAATAATTATGCCATTTCAGAGCCGCTATTCTGGATGTCTTGTTGACTTTCTGAATACGAGAATTTGAGTTTGACATGAAATTTCGAACAAGTTGTCGTATACAAGCCTTTGGCATGGATTAAAATGATAATTCTATTACATGTCTAGCATAAACTGATTAAATGGTTTAAATTTATAACATTTACATATAAAAGTCAATCCTCGATAATGGAACCACATTGGAGACCGGAAGTAATAACGAGTATGATCTCAGTATCAACTTCAATTATATAGGGAGATATTGAAAGCCGGTCCGAAAATAAGTGGTCGTTATAAATACGAGCACCTTTAAGTACTATACCAAAATGTTGTTTCTGACAAAAAATATCGTGTGTAGGAAATTATAAGATTGGCTATTTTTGTTCATTACTAACTCAATATGCTAAACTACTGATTTGTAACAACGTTTATTTCAGTCAGTCATATTGAAATAATGTCAGTAATTACTACTCGAAATATAGTAATATTCAATTGGGAATGACATTATAACTATTTCATATAATACGTGTACTCAGGTAATTCTAGTGGAGCCTTCGCATCCCAGTGGTTACGGAAGGACATTGGTTTTATCTAAGTGCCAGCCTGGGGTCTTCCTCCACTGTTAAAGCTGGAAAGTCACTAAATGACCCTTGCTGTTGGTGCAACGTTAAAGTCCAGTGAAAAAAGACATTGCTAAATATGAAGTCCGCGGAATCAAAGTACTTTTCTTTTGTGAACAGTAATACAAACCTGATCTAACTTGATATATTTTCATTACAAATATATTTAACCAAGTTCCCTTTGATTAAACGCTTCATATAAACAAGGTGGCCGCGTCCGTGGTCCAGTGGTTAGTCCGCTGGATTCGTAACCCGGAGATCCGTGTTCGAATCCCGGTCGCGACAGGCCATACCCTCCTATAAAAATTGGACAAAAATACATATTTTCCTCCGAATGTGGAGAAGTTGTCGGCTCTTTGTGGAATGGTAAGTTAGTTCTGTTTAGTATACAGTCCAGGAAAACAGGTCGCCATATATAACAGAACAATTGTTGAAAAACGGCGTTAAATCCCAATGAAAATTAGTCACATAAAAACAGACAAATCAAAGTAAACAAGATATATCGCAGATAGGACTGTGATGACGGGGAAAAGAACTAAAATGCTATCAATATTCAGTTAGATTTTAGTCTAAGGCGTGAAAACAAGTTTGTTTCCGGTTACCCGACCGACCCAATCTTTTACCTGCCAGCTGATAAGTTTTACGGCATACAAATCTTAGTGCCATATTGGAATTTTCACAACAGCGTTTCCGAAATATGTAAAAGAAAAACATAAAAAATCCCTACCTACCGATCCATATTTTTGGGCATGCAACTGGAGACAAACCTTTTTTGTTTAGTTAAGGAATTGAAATAATCGCAGCAAGATGTATGGGAGAGTACTTTAAGTGCATGCTTTGTAACAGAGTTGAAAACGGTAGACGTGATATTCGATTACGATTTTGCTTCAAATAAGAACAATACAGTAAATGGAATTGTTATCCAACTTTATCTGATTGAAAATATCTTTCAGGAGATTGTATTGCACCCTTGATGACTTACAAGCAAAGCTTTTGACATCAGTCATCGTAATGCAGTATTGTAGAAAATGCTTGAAATGTCCCGAAGAATTTATTTACACGTACATATATATGTATATGATTTTGAAAGTGTGCATTAAATATTGTCAAGATTGTTAAGACTTTATATATCGTGCTTCATAACACTTTTTGCCCAGTTATCAGCAGAATTATAACTGTCTTTACCAACAAGACACTTCCTCTGCCTCCTTTTTAATAAGAATTATACAACTATCTCGATAAGTTATAATATATTGCTGATATCTGTATTGAGTGGTTTCAGATTAAACAAAGAGATAAGATATCATATAAATCCTTTTGTAAACAATGCAATCAAATTTCAAAATTATTGCTATGTGATAGGTATTATCGTATGACGCAAATGATAAATTATATCCGCATAGAAACTGAACTTAAGTTCTCGCATTTCCTCGTGCTTTATGAAATGTGCGAATTACATACGTGAATGTTTACATATGTTTCTAAAATGTTTACAAACAGACATTGTTATTTAATCATTTAATTGACCTATTATTTGTTGACGTCAAAGCATAACAATAAAGTGAATTTATAATAACATACGTGTTAATACAATATAAAGAAATGTTTTTCTATACCACGGAAGAACAGAAAGATTATGAATTCACTCACACTTAACACGCAATCCAAGTCCTGCTTTGACGTCAATGACCAAAGGCGGATCCAGGATTTCTAGTTGGGGTCCAAAAGTGAGTAGGAATTGTTTGTTAATCGTATGTTATGTCATTGTGTTACTGTACTTGTAACTAATTGCACGCATAGCGTGCGAAAATATTTTGACGTTTATATATATTTTCATGCAAATATTATATGTCATAATAGAAAATTATGAAGATAGAAAATGGGCAATTTCTTGGGGGGGGGGGGGTGGGCGCCGGGTCCGCCTCCATCCTTGGATCCGCCTCTGATGACCCCTCAAATAGAACAATTAAAGGAATTTCATAACAATGCTATGTCTAGACATAGCGTCGGTATTTACAATGATCCATAATTAGGCAAATAATAGTAAGATGATTAAATAATAATAGCGGTCAATTGATTCTCCCATAGCTCAATTAATCGTCTGCTAGAAATGAAATCACACAGATACTCTAGAAATAGTTAAAACAACATTAGGGTTTTCACTAGACATCAAGAGTTGAATGTCAAAAATGACCCTTGGTTGATGATATTTCGAAGTGACAACAAAATTTCCTTCCAATTTTATGGTAAATTTGACCCTTTGGTACAAATTCTCAAGAGTCAAAAGTTTTATTTTACTGATTTCAAGAGTCAAAACGCTGTTTTAAGGGTCAAATGAAAGCTCTGTAACATGATGACATAGGTCATATAATTGAGCAAGTCAAGTAAGGGTATTATTCTTTCGTTATGGGTTTGGTTGGTTGTACATGGATTATGCAAGACTCAGGTAACTCTACAATTTTTCAAACCAAAGGTAGAGAACTTCATTGAACAGGACTGGAGTAATGATATAGATTCCTACAGCAGATGTGATCTGTGACAAAATCTCAAAACCCTCCCAAATGTAGAATGCTATCTAACATGTAATTACCTGTCTACCTTAGGAAAGCGTTATGCCGATTTAGATGTTATGACCATATATCGTGTGAATTATATTCAAGCACTATTATTCGTTCACAAAATGCATATAAATTATGTTAGTAAATCTCCTGTTGAATGTTTCAAAATTATGCCATCTCAGAATGCTAGCACAATTCTACATTCGTCTACGGCTTTCTTATTATAAGAAAAATATTTGTAATCTTCTCTTATGCTCAATTGATGATCTTACGTGTTAAAGAGAAGAAGAGAAAAATGACATAATTTGAAGATAAATTCCTTTCTGTTTAACCGTTCTATCAATCGGTCTGTAGCGGCGAACATTCTTATTTGAAAAACACTGTACATTGATACGGCGATAAGTAAAACGCACTTGAGAGATCTGTTTGTGAACTAGGAGCCTTCGCCACGGTGTCAGTGATGTAGATAATTATATACCTACAGTCGAATCTCTCTAATCCGAACCTTTCTAATCCGGAATCCTCTCCAAGCCGAACACGTCATTTTTTTATTGTATGCATTTGATGCTGAAAACCTTTGTAATCCTGAACCTTTGTATTCCGAAAACCTTCTTACGGAACATTTTAGTCTGGCGAAACAAGTTCCGATTATAGAAATTATGTTGTACTTAGACCAATGATGAACAAATGATCGAATAAACACTATACTTTACTGAATGAAATCGTTTAAACTGACAATGTAACATGACTGGATAAAATGTGAGATTAACAAATTTGGACTAAAACTTTAGAACTTAATTAAGGTACTGTATACTTACGCCTATCAAATTGGCAAATAAAGGCAAGCTGACATAATCTATCGAATTTTCAACCTCCCATCCGAAATATTTAAATATATTTGAGTTTTTTTTCGATTTCATGCAGAATGAAATATAAGCCAATAAGTATCCTTGACTGAGTGATTGACGGAATGAAATAATGAACGCATGAACGCATGAACACGCGAACGAACGGATGTATCTGGGCTAGCTCCTAACCGATGATTTGCTAATAAAATTTAGCAATTATGATGATAATTTTTAATTTGAATAAATATATGATTTAGTTCAGCTCTTAAACTGAAATTACCATTTGGAGTTTCAATCACTCGATAAATGAATAAACATGCATCATTGCATATTGTAAATAATACTTAATGTTATCGTTAAACGCTAATAATTATTTATTTATCACTAAATATCAATAATTAATCATTGTCTCTGCTAAACAACTAAATATTTATTTCATATTAACAATGGATTAATTAACTAAAGTTTCATATATTGTCCATAATAAAAACAAGAATTCGTTGTTTTTACATTAAATGAAAATACGATCCTAATAATTAAATTCAAACTAGAAAAAATACCTATTAATGTATGAAAATTCATTTAATGATTAAATTATCATATTCTTAATTCAAATAGCGTATGTAGAATGTAAATATCCAACTTAAAAGTAAGTGACTTTTAATGTATTGACTAAAGGGAGGTAAATACATTAAATGCTGGTTTAAATTACTTCTGTTGGTAAAATGATTCAGTTACAGTTATACTTTTTCTGTGCAACATTTGATCATTGGTTACTCAGATGGTTGAAATTTTAGTTGTATGAAGGTATGCTAAAACTTCCAGTGGTGTTTATTAGATTGATTGAAACAACTGACTACTAAGAACTAACGACATTTTTGCCATTTTTGCTTGTAGTGTTATAATGTCTGGAAGCAATGTATTTACCATTCATTATGACTGTGAAATATTGTTTTGTAAGTTTTCTTCCTATCTTTATACATTCTTCAATGTGATCAAGTCATGTATTTTGTATTTCATCTGTTACTTAGTATGAAAAATAAATCATGTGTCTTTCATCAGCTCACCGAGCTAATTGAATTGAATTGAATTGAATTGAATTGAATAGAATCTTCATCAAAACCTGATCAGAATGTTTGTCTTAATGATATCTTGTACAAGTTAAAAAATGGGACAATTTGAGTAAAACATAGGTCAATGGGTCAAATCAAATGAAAACCTTGTTAACACTGTGGAGGTCACAATTTGGATTGGATCTTCCCTAAGCCCTGTCTGGATGTTTCCCTTAATGAGATCTTGGACAAGTTCGAACATTAGTCATCTGAGGGTCTAAAAGAAGGTCACCAAGTCATATCTCTGAAAAACCTTGTTAACACTTTAATACTCACAATTCTGATTGGATCTTCCCCAAACCTTGTCAGAATGTTTATATTAATGATATCTTGGACAAAGGCGAACATGGGTAAACTGGGATCAAAAACTAAGTCACCAAGACAAATCAAAGGAAAACCGTAGAAGTTGCAATCTTTACGCAGGTGAGCGAAAAATGGCCAACACGGCCCTCTTGTTTGTATCATCTTGTATTGTTATGTATAATAAATATATATTATGATATATACTATAAATATACACATTTGTATATACATGTAGTACAAGTGTCTTTTTCTCTGTTGTTGGTTCATATCTCCACCACATTAATACGAATAAGCATTGAACATATTTAAAAAAGCATGCTGACATGTATGTAATTGGCTTGTCTGTCCATCTATACAGACTTAAAATATACAGAATATGGTGCAAAAGCTATTTTAACCTATTTACCTGGTGACTTCATATGTTGTGTATGATACATAATTCTTGCAAATACATGTACCTGTCTGTTGAAGACCTCGTCAAAAGCCTGTAATGTTAGAATCTGTTGGAATCGATCAAGCATGATACTTTATATAACCCCACACTTTTGAAGGGATCTCTACCACTTAGATTTTCCCCAGAGTCATTTGTGTACATGTACTTATAAATGTATGAATTAGTAAAGAAATACCCATTAGTCGATGAATGACACCCGGACAAACTATAAGCTCTTTTACGGCCTTTTGTGCCGTTTGGAGTTGTGTTATACTTGAAAAATATTGCCAATTAATGAGTTTTCAATGATATTTCCTGACCACACATATTGCCAGTGTGTGCAAATATCTATACGTATTATGCAGTTAATCCTGACCCCATATTTGTTGTGCAGATGTTACTAATAGCTAAACAATGATGCTGGTTTCTGTGATGGGAAACAACAGCATGAATATATGGTATTGCTTGAAAATAGGCTTCAACCACAATTTAATCCGGGACTAGATTTGATCATATGAATATTATTTTCGTTTAGTAAGAAAATTACACGATAAAAGATGGTCTGGTTTCTATCTTGAACTCTAATGTCAATAGTATGTTTTCAAATTGTGAAAATTGTGTATGAAATTTGCGTTAAAATAGCCTTTCAGATAATGGTCATGCTTCATCGTTACATAGGGGAGATAGCAAAGCGGTTTAGTGGGTATTTTTACGACCGGTTACCAATCATTGACCGATAGCTATTAGGTAAGCAGGCGACTCTTTGAATACGACGTTTTGTAGAACTGTTATTGGGATAGGTTTCATTAAAAGTAGAGGAGAAATACTGAATAAATACGGTTACTATTATTTACTGTTTGTAATCTATTTGGATGCATGAAGTTACTTTTAACAAGGGGATAAAATGGGTCGGGATAGCGGTCGTCATTTGTAGAGTAATACTGTGTCATCAAACGTTTACGTAGAGAGAATTTGTATTATCACTGAAATCACGAGAAACATGTAACATTAGTAAATATTCGATTGTAACTGTGGAATTTCATTGATGAGAATAGAGAATAGGGTTTACGAATGCAAACAGATGACATGTAGTTTATGTCTAGTTTAGTCAAAGAATATGTTTAAAAATCAGTAGAATGAAATAATACCTAGATATTAAGGCAAAAATACATACCTGATTTCCACTAAAATCACCAAAATATAGTGTCAAATGGATCTTTTTCAAATATATATTTAATTCGAAGATATAAATAATATAAAAGCAAAAATATAGGCCAGAAAAAATGACCGAGACAGAAATAAAGTCTAGTGTCGGTATAAAAGATATGATTGGTTAATAGCAAATTGCTAAATTTGAATCGAACTTTGAAAATCGATCTGAATACTTGAACAGTACCAAATAGACTGAACATTTCCTTGGGCAAACCTTCCTCTGCAAGAGATTTTTGCATTTGAGTACGTGATACTCATGGTGCGAAGAAGTTAGGAAATTTGAACATGTGTACCGTTCCACATCGAACAACTCATCACTCTGACCGATTTTCATTACTCTAGGCCAAGCAATAAAATATATGTTAATATTTTATGTTACCGGCGTTTCTTTTTTATCCTAGTATATAATAAAACATTCTAAATGGACACTGGAATGCGTGTCTACATAAGGCCGTCTTGGCGTTCCATACATTCATTGATATGTGTAAATTGTGGTTTTATTTCCAACACAGCAAGACCGGTTTTTCTAGATCGATTTAAAGAGGCGTGGTGTTTTTGTGGCAAAATGGATGACGGATATTTCTTGTATTTCTCTTTATATACATGAGGTTAGTTCCTATTTAGCATTTGTTTCACTTAATTTTTATTGATAAAGGTTGGTGTTTGGTAGTCACAGAACGTCAACTGACTTTCGTTGTTTTACAAAAAAATAAACCGATAAATTCTCGATTATTTTAGTCTTGTGTTTATAAAAAAACACTACTGTCATAATATATCTAATAATGGGTAAAAGTATTTTGAAGCTTTTGATTTAAACGGCATAGAGGCAATAGAGTCATAGCCTGACTCGCAGCCATAGCTGTGTTTTCGACTTGATTTATTTTCTTCAGCGAGCTTGTCCTTAAAAATGTTGGTTTACGGTTAGGCGATCCAAACTTTTAGACAGACAAGTAGGCGTTTTCCTTAACATTATGAGCATGTTCTCAATACAAAATGGAGTACAGAACGGAATTATTTCTTTGTCAAAATCTCTAAAATTTTTGTGTCGAGGATTTTTGAATGGCACTTCATAAATGTATACATTATGTAATAATGGCAACTTTTGCAGACATTGTGGATATAAAATGTACTTCTGAATAAAGGCTAACGTCATACTGGCTAATGTCTTTTCCCTTGATGGACAATCTTCATCGATATGGTTGTATCTTATCTATGTTGAGTTCTTATGCAGCCATGGTATTTGTCAGTCTATGCTAGGGATGGGACCGAATATTCGAATGTTCGATTTTTGGCCGAATATTATAATAAACAATTATTCATTTGAAAAATTGTTTTTTTTTTAAAAAAAAGCAGATATTTGGTCTACAAATAAGAAAATAGTAATAATATGCCCAAAATAAAGAAATATGAAATATAAAATAAAAAAAGTATAGTACACGTCACTTAACTAGAAACTATATTGCAGACTGAAGTGTCAGTCAGCGATCACCAATTAGCACCTCTATGTCGGCTTCTATGTCTCTTGTGATGATTACAGAACTACAGCATAAATTTTATATTGCTAGTGTATTAAAACTGAAAGATTTAGTTGGCTAAAATTATTGTTAAGATTACGAATAGTCTGTCCGGAGCATCCAAATTGGCATGCAACGTAATGCGTTATTCACTATAGATCCTGCTCTGGGCACACAGCCTGAATTCTCTGATTTTCAAAAAGACGAGGAATCATAAATTGTAATTGTTCATATATATTATTCTGATTTGATCCATCTGCGCTGAGTTGCTAATTATAACTTTTCCTGAATCATTTCTGTGACATTACCCTTTTGTTGTCAATGTCCAATGATTTACGAATGGATAGCCGACCATTATTTTGTGTGATATTGGTGTGTAGTCGATATATTGGACTGCAACTCTAAATGCAACAAATGAATACGCAGGAATCACGGCTTGTATCGACGCGAACAGGTTTGAATAACAATGCAGTGTGGTTGGAAGGGAGTTGATTTAAAAGTACCCATCGTGCAGGCTTTTTTACCGTTAAATTCACACACTCTTTCATCAACGTATCTGATCATAACGATGTGAAGAAAATGAATCTTACTACTTATTCATAGCCAATAACCTTCTTCGACTCAAACAATCCATCATTTACATAATGGACAATTTTCGATCCACATCTGTCACGTAAAACCTATAGGTGGAAACCTGTTGCTGTGCACGCGCTGCGTAAGAAAAGCGTTTTTGCGTTTGAATAAAAATAGTAAGACGGCAATTTTGTAAACAATCGCAAAATCGTTATCCACGATAAAATCATGATTTACATTAATTTAGAAGCACTTACAACAATATGCATACTAAGGCCAAAAATAGTTCCGTTTCGGGTCTCCGGCCTATAAAAGAGCGTAAGTAGGTAGGCAATTCTTTTTTCTTCTTTTTTTATAAGTATATAATATTTGCATGCTTAAAACTTGCGGAATGAAAGACATGCTTGTTCATTGTGTATTGTTGTGTAAGAAATTGCTGTATATATGAGTACAACAATGTATTAAACAAAGATTTTTTGAATATTTTATTTATTCAGGACATTGATACCAGGCACCAACTTTTAATAAATACTAACTGACACTGAAAATCAATGATATCCATGTTACTAACATACACCCCTGCGCATTTCACGAGGCCTTTTGAATTGTATTGTTCTTGACGAAGATTCTAAAATAATCTGATCAATTGAAAAACTATGTATGTATGTATGTATGTATGTATGTATGTATGTATGTATGTATGTATGTATGTATGTATGTATGTATGTATGTATTATGTATGTATGTATGTATGTATGTATGTATGTATGTATGTATGTATGTATGTATGTATGTATGTATGTATGTATGTATGTATGTATGTATGTATGTATGTATGTATGTATGTATGTAAAACTCGATATTAAATATTCAAATATATCTCGGAAAGCTCTCTACGCGAAGTATTTACGTTTAAGAGGGAGAGCTGTCCGAGATGTGACATCGTTGCTAAGGCGTGACTTATATTGTTTTGTTATGAATTATGATCCATTTCAGAAAGTTTTATCCATATTATCGCAGTTTCGCTTTATACATGTATGTGTCGCGGCTTTACGATTTCGTGTCCGACTTGAGAAATTTGACTATTTTTTGTGTAGAAAATCTTAAATTTCGAGTTTTACATAGTACATTTGAAGGTAGTAAAAGCATACTTTTCTGCAAGAGTGTGAATGTATCTACACGTTGCAATATAAATGAGCAAAAACGCTTTGAATTGTGGTGCGATAACAATGGCTCTAATGATAAACGTTCGAAAAATACAATTGTCGAAGTTGTTTCACTTCTACTATACATGGCTTATATTTGATATACGTGACAAACCCCTTTGATATTATCATCTACGGAAACGTCCGTTTCCAAATCTGATTCTCTGGCCGATTTCTTTGGCCATTCGGCTGTATAACGCAGGGCGTTTTCTGTGAAGAATGTGCATTACGAATGCCATTCACTGACTCATTATTATTTTGACAACTTTTTCACAAGTCAGCACTACGATCGAATTACTAACACATTGTTTTTGAAATAGTTCATATCTAACAAAGTTCTATTTTCAATATAACGTTTATTCCTAGACATCATCAGAAATATCAAACAGCAATTTTGTAACTTTAAACGCACACGCATTTGACGTACTTCTTGGTCACATGAGTACTAAAACAAGTTCATGTAGTTAATATTGTAAACAGATAAGAAAACAGAGCTGATTTTGTTTGCCTGAAACAAGGATGAATAGTGTCATCAAATCAATTTTGCGAAAATAAAGAACTAAAGGAACGATTTTTAAAAAGCGAAAAGGAAAAAATATTGAAACAGTTGTAGAGTGGACTTAAGATCCGGTAAAAGAGAGAACTGTAAGAAACTTCACACGCAACGTTCTTATTCCAACTTAAGAAATACATTCTTCAGTAATAGAGTCGTTAACGTATGGAATTCTCTACTAGACATTGTTGTGACTGCACCTAGTGTAAACAAATTTAAAAATAGCTTGGATAAAATCTGGGACCCCTTAGAACTGCAATACAATGACTTCAAACCTCAAATATCCGAAAGTGAAATGAATTTTAGGAATATACCAATTAATGAAGATTCTGGCGAAGAGGGATCTAATTCCTGAGTTGGAAAGTAACCTTAAATAGATAAACTATTTATTTTGGATCCGTGTACTTACCTCCTATTTATAATTAAGAGAAAACGTTCACCTACAAATATTGTAGTACTTGCACCCAGTTAATTATAATTGAATGATTTATTGACTTAATAATCTAATGGTTAGTGCGCTGGACTTGTATGCCAGAGATACGGGTTCAAATCTCGATCGCGGCAGGTCATATCCTTCTATGAAATTTGACAAAAATGTCGATTTTCCTCCGTATGTGAAGAGTTTTTTTTGCTGTCTTCTTGTGGAACGGTTTGTTAATATTGGTTAGTAAACTTTCCAGGAAAACTTGTTAGGTGAACCAGTCGCCATATAACTGAAAAAAAAGTTTTTAAAACGGGGTTAAAACCTAGTGACAATGATTTAATAATTTTTCAGATTAAAAAAAATCAGTATCCAACTAAATTATGGCAAAATTTTAACAGCCTTGCAGTATGGACAATTGGATTGGCATAGATAAGTATATTTTTACTTTCTTATCCTCTAATATACAAATGTAGACTGACTTAACTTTTGATTGGCTACAAATGACTGACAATTACGTAATACGCCATAGATTAAAAACGAAAACAAATATCAAAATTTTGGGACGCGGCTCCCTTTAACGGTATGAATTGGTGAAGCGTGATATCACCAAATAGCCAGTTACGCCACATTAAAGTGCAATTGTTAGTGTTGATCTGTTATGATCTCCAATTAATTACAGGTACATACTAATTTGTATCAATTACCAATAAAGTTCGTAATTACTTGTGCTTTATACATAGTTATTTGTACTTGATTACATATATTTGGTACATACTTTCCGATGCTATATTATTTGGTATTTGAACATAACAGTCAGTACTTAATTGTCCATATTCAGTTACTTTGGTTTTGTTCTTAATAGCCAGCACTTTATTATGTGTATTTTGTACTTCGCTATCAATGCTTAGTTACTTGTACAATGAACTTAATTGTCAATTTATTTATTCTTAAACAATTATCAACGATTTATTATTGAATGTCAATAATAAATTACGTAATTGCCAGTAATTAATCACTTGTGATTTACTTTCTCCCATAGTTAACTAATATACCATTGAATTTCAGACCAAATGAGCTCATCACAACATCTGGACAGAATTGAGGCCTAGTGGTCCTATATGTTTCCACCTATTTTCGAGTGGAAAGTATCAATTTCCGAAGTGTTGTTTCCCAAAGTGTTTTACTGTTCTACTAGTGAAAAGTGTTTATAGTGGTTGTGCTTTGTGTAAAGTGTTTATAGTGCTTGTGTTTAGTGTAAAGTGTTTAGTGTTAGTGCTGAGTGATTCAGCAGAGTGTTTGTGCTTAATGTGCTATATATTTGTGGTAAGAAAAGTTATTTGTGTGGGAAATAGTGAATATGGGATATAATATATTGGATTATTTTAGGATAAATTGATGAAGTAGGTGGATTTTCTTGAACACTGCACTTAACTTTCACAATGGTAGGTCCCCACACATAATTTAACTTCACATGCACTATTTTTTGTAGGATTAGGACGATTTTTGTCTTAAATTTTTGAAAACTCAATTACATTTTTTAAACATCTAATTTGTTTGAAATATTGATTTAGGTTTGAAAAATAGCATAAACCATCAGTTATAAGTTTCACGGAATTAATTCAATAAGTAGGACCTTTATGAACCAAATCATGGTCTCGAACTAAAGAAGCATGCGCGATGGAGTGCATTGATGGTTTTCAAAAAGGCCAATAAAAAGGACGATAATCGACCAATTTTCCAAAATTAGAAACAACATGACCACCAGGGTGTTTTAAATTAGCATGTAAAGAATAAATCTGCTGGGATGATTACAAAAATGTACGTTTCTATGATAAACAAAATACAAGAAGGGCTGTTTCCAATAAATTGAATGGAAAAAAATTAAAATGACGATTATGGTATTATATCAAAGAAAGTTCTTCAAATTAAAAACAAACATTACCATATCAAAACAACGCAGGGTATAAAATGCTGCCGTTAGTTATCCTAACCAAATTAAATATATTAAATAATCAATAAAGACGTACGGTATTTATACACCTCATTTCAACCATAATGATATAAAATAAGAACATTTGAGTGAAAGAAATATCTAACAAATAAATATCCGTAGCTATTAAACCTGAAATATTTATAATGTAACTCGTTCTTTTCAATAAAAGTGTCTAAAAATACATCACTACATATGTAGCGCGATGCATATAGGATTGTTGAAGAACATTAATTCCGAAATGTCGATTGTTTTTCAATGAATTCTCGTATATAAGATAAAAACAGGCAACACGCGGCCTGTACAGATTCATTTGAAAAACACACAGTCAAAAGTCGCATTGTTTACCATTGACTAACATGCATAAATTATGACGTTTGTGTGATAAGCATGTGAAACAAAGCGCACACTTGTTCTTTACAAGTTAGTCTCATCGAATAGGCTCATTAATTAAGGCATTTAGTCGATCTGTTGTCTATGAAAAACCAGATCTTTGTACCCTTGATTGTCGTCATGGATTTTGACCATTTTGAAGCTTTATTCAACCGAAATATCGTAAATAAATGAATATATAGAGTGGTCACGATATACACTATTCGTCAACAATTTTAGTTCCATCATTTCGAACTGTATAAAATGAATCTTGTATGCAAAATAAGTAAACATTGGTCGCGACATGTACACATCTCTTTCATTCTGATGTGTTAATAATCTATTGTGTTTTCAACACAATATAATCCGTGGAAAACGTACACATGACGTATATAGCATTCAATTTGAACTAAGATATTTATAATGCAATACCTGTGTTTTACGAAAAAAACTTCGAAAACTAAATGATTACACATGTCGCCCATTACGTACGCTATTCTTGAACAACTTTAATTGCTAAATTTCGATTGTTTTTTATTGAGTTCTTGTATACTAGAAAACACAGGCCACACGAGGCTTGTACTCATTCATTAGAAATATGCACACACATATCGTGCATCGTAACAGCAGTAATTAACGTCTTTAAATTAAGAGGTCCGAGTGAAAACCATGTCTTACAAACAAATAAGCGAAGTCGCTTACAAGTTATTCCCATCACACGCGCTCATTAATTAGGAAATTTACTCAATCTATGTCCGTGAAATATGTAAACAGAACCTTTGACCCATATATCATTGAAATTGACCTAAACTATTTATAATATAACACGTTTTTTCGAACAAAAGCGTCTAAAAGTAAGTCACTACACGGGCGGCGCGATACATATAGGATTGTTGAAGAACATTAATTCCGAAATTTCAATTATTTTTTAACGAATTCTTGTATATAAGATAAAAACAGGCAACACGCGGCCTGTACAGATTCATTTGAAAAACACACAGTCAAAAGTCGCATTGTTTACCATTGACTAACATGCATAAATTATGACGTTTGTGTGATAAGCATGTGAAACAAAGCGCACGCTTGTTGCTTACAAGTTAGTCTCATCGAATAGGCTCATTAATTAAGGTATTTAGTCGAACTATTGTCTATGAAAACCCAGATCTTTGTACCCTTGATTGTCGTCATGGATTTTGACCATTTTGAAGCTTTATTCAACCGAAATATCGTAAATAAATGAATATATAGAGTGGTCACGATATACACAATTCGTCAACAATGTTAGTTCCATCATTTCGAACTGTATAAAATGAATCTTGTATGCAAAATAAGTAAACATTGGTCGCGACATGTACATATCTCTTTCAATTTGATGTGTTACTAATCTATTGTGTTTTCAACACAATATAATCCGTGGAAAACGTACACATGACGTATATAGCATTCAATTTGAACTAAGATATTTATAATGCAATACCTGTGTTTTACGAAAAAAACTTCGAAAACTAAATGATTACACATGTCGCCCATTACGTACGGTATTCTTGAACAACTTTAATTGCTAAATTTCGATTGTTTTTTTTATTGAGTTCTTGTATACTAGAAAACACAGGCCACACGAGGCTTGTACTCATTCATTAGAAATATGCACACACATATCGTGCATCGTAACAGCAGTAATTAACGTCTTTAAATTAAGAGGTCCGAGTGAAAACCAAGTCTTACAAGCAAATAAGCGAAGTCGCTTACAAGTTATTCCCATCACACGCGCTCATTAATTAGGAAATTTACTCAATCTATTGTCTCTGAAAAGTGTCAAGAAATTCCGCGACCTTCATAGCTTTGATTCTCGTCATTTCAATCTGATTTATTCATAATTTTGTGTTTGATTTCAAGAAAATACTGTCCGTGAAATATGTAAACAGAACCTTTGACCCATATATCATTGAAATTGACCTAAACTATTTATAATATAACACGTTTTTTCGAACAAAAGCGTCTAAAAGTAAGTCACTACACGGGCGGCGCGATACATATAGGATTGTTGAAGAACATCAATTCCGAAATGTCGATTGTTTTTCAATGAATTCTCGTATATAAGATAAATACAGGCCACACGCGGCTTGTACAGATTCATTTGAAAAACACGCAGTCAAAAGTCGCATTGTTTACCATTGACTAACATGCATAAATTATGACGTTTGTGTGATAAGCATGTGAAACAAAGAGCACGCTTCTTGTTTACGAGTTATTCTCATCAAATCGGCTCATTAATTAAGGCATTCAGACGACCTATTGTCTATGAAACCCGCGACCTTTGTACTTTGATTGTCGTCATAGATTTTGACAATTTTGAGGCTTTATTCAAGCGAAACATCATAAATAAATGAACATGTACAGTGGCTACGATATACACTATTCGTCAACAATGATACTTTCATCATTTCGAACACTATGAAATGAATCTTGTATGCAAAATAAGTACACATGAGCCGCGACATCTATATAGCTCTTTCAATTTGATGTGTTAATAATCTGTTGTGTTTTCAACAAAATATAATCCGTGAAATGCATGCACATCACGTGTGTAGAATTCAATTTGAACTTAGATATTCATAGTGCAGTGTCTGCCTTTTAAGAAAAAAACGTCTACAAATAAATAACTACACATGTCGCCCATTACGTATGTTATTCTTGAACAACTTCATTTCCTAAATTTCGATTGTTTTTCACTGAATTCTTGTATGTAGGAAAAATACAGGCCACACGCGACATGTTAACATTCATTAGAAATATGCACAAACACATCGTGCATCGTTTAGCATTGATTAACGTCTATAAATTAGGATGTTTCAGTGAAAACCATGCCTAACTAGCAAATATTGCATGATAACGTTTTTGTGACGTTTTGTGATAAGCATGTGTTTCAATGATATATCATGATTTCAAGTTGATTCACTTATAATTTAACGGTTATAAGTTCATTTTCGTCATTTCAAGCTGATTTATAAATACTTTAATGTGTTTCCAACAAAATATTGTGCTTAAGATATGCAAATTAACCCCGCGACCCATATACCATTCTAATTGACCTTACATATTTACATTGTAGCACGTGTTTTTCGAACAAAAGCGTCTAAAAATAAATCACTACACGGGCGGCGCGATACATATATGATTGTTGAACAACATCAATTCCGAAATTTCAATTATTTTTTAACGAATTCTTGTATATAAGATAAAAACAGGGCACACGCGGCTTGTACAGATTCATTTGAAAAACACACAGTCAAAAGTCGCATTGTTTACCATTGACTAACATGCATAAATTATGACGTTTGTGTGATAAGCATGTGAAACAAAGCGCACACTTGTTCTTTACAAGTTAGTCTCATCGAATAGGCTCATTAATTAAGGCATTTAGTCGAACTATTGTCTATGAAAAACCAGATCTTTGTACCCTTGATTGTCGTCATGGATTTTGACCATTTTGAAGCTTTATTCAACCGAAATATCGTAAATAAATGAATATATAGAGTGGTCACGATATACACTATTCGTCAACAATGTTAGTTCCATCATTTCGAACTGTATAAAATGAATCTTGTATGCAAAATAAGTAAACATTGGTCGCGACATGTACACATCTCTTTCATTCTGATGTGTTAATAATCTATTGTGTTTTCAACACAATATAATCCGTGGAAAACGTACACATGACGTATATAGCATTCAATTTGAACTAAGATATTTATAATGCAATACCTGTGTTTTACGAAAAAAACTTCGAAAACTAAATGATTACACATGTCGCCCATTACGTACGCTATTCTTGAACAACTTTAATTGCTAAATTTCGATTGTTTTTTTATTGAGTTCTTGTATACTAGAAAACACAGGCCACACGAGGCTTGTACTCATTCATTAGAAATATGCACACACAAATCGTGCATCGTAACAGCAGTAATTAACGTCTTTAAATTAAGAGGTCCGAGTGAAAACCAAGTCTTACAAGCAAATAAGCGAAGTCGCTTACAAGTTATTCCCATCACACGCGCTCATTAATTAGGAAATTTACTCAATCTATTGTCTCTGAAAAGTGTCAAGAAATTCCGCGACCTTCATAGCTTTGATTCTCGTCATTTCAATCTGATTTATTCATAATTTTGTGTTTGATTTCAAGAAAATACTGTCCGTGAAATATGTAAACAGAACCTTTGACCCATATATCATTGAAATTGACCTAAACTATTTATAATATAACACGTTTTTTCGAACAAAAGCGTCTAAAAGTAAGTCACTACACGGGCGGCGCGATACATATAGGATTGTTGAAGAACATCAATTCCGAAATGTCGATTGTTTTTCAATGAATTCTCGTATATAAGATAAATACAGGCCACACGCGGCTTGTACAGATTCATTTGAAAAACACGCAGTCAAAAGTCGCATTGTTTACCATTGACTAACATGCATAAATTATGACGTTTGTGTGATAAGCATGTGAAACAAAGAGCACGCTTCTTGTTTACGAGTTATTCTCATCAAATCGGCTCATTAATTAAGGCATTCAGACGACCTATTGTCTATGAAACCCGCGACCTTTGTACTTTGATTGTCGTCATAGATTTTGACAATTTTGAGGCTTTATTCAAGCGAAACATCATAAATAAATGAACATGTACAGTGGCTACGATATACACTATTCGTCAACAATGATACTTTCATCATTTCGAACACTATGAAATGAATCTTGTATGCAAAATAAGTACACATGAGCCGCGACATCTATATAGCTCTTTCAATTTGATGTGTTAATAATCTGTTGTGTTTTCAACAAAATATAATCCGTGAAATGCATGCACATCACGTGTGTAGAATTCAATTTGAACTTAGATATTCATAGTGCAGTGTCTGCCTTTTAAGAAAAAAACGTCTACAAATAAATAACTACACATGTCGCCCATTACGTATGTTATTCTTGAACAACTTCATTTCCTAAATTTCGATTGTTTTTCACTGAATTCTTGTATGTAGGAAAAATACAGGCCACACGCGACATGTTAACATTCATTAGAAATATGCACAAACACATCGTGCATCGTTTAGCATTGATTAACGTCTATAAATTAGGATGTTTCAGTGAAAACCATGCCTAACTAGCAAATATTGCATGATAACGTTTTTGTGACGTTTTGTGATAAGCATGTGTTTCAATGATATATCATGATTTCAAGTTGATTCACTTATAATTTAACGGTTATAAGTTCATTTTCGTCATTTCAAGCTGATTTATAAATACTTTAATGTGTTTCCAACAAAATATTGTGCTTAAGATATGCAAATTAACCCCGCGACCCATATACCATTCTAATTGACCTTACATATTTACATTGTAGCACGTGTTTTTCGAACAAAAGCGTCTAAAAATAAATCACTACACGGGCGGCGCGATACATATATGATTGTTGAACAACATCAATTCCGAAATTTCAATTATTTTTTAACGAATTCTTGTATATAAGATAAAAACAGGGCACACGCGGCTTGTACAGATTCATTTGAAAAACACACAGTCAAAAGTCGCATTGTTTACCATTGACTAACATGCATAAATTATGACGTTTGTGTGATAAGCATGTGAAACAAAGCGCACACTTGTTCTTTACAAGTTAGTCTCATCGAATAGGCTCATTAATTAAGGCATTTAGTCGAACTATTGCCTATGAAAAACCAGATCTTTGTACCCTTGATTGTCGTCATGGATTTTGACCATTTTGAAGCTTTATTCAACCGAAATATCGTAAATAAATGAATATATAGAGTGGTCACGATATACACTATTCGTCAACAATGTTAGTTCCATCATTTCGAACTGTATAAAATGAATCTTGTATGCAAAATAAGTAAACATTGGTCGCGACATGTACACATCTCTTTCATTCTGATGTGTTAATAATCTATTGTGTTTTCAACACAATATAATCCGTGGAAAACGTACACATGACGTATATAGCATTCAATTTGAACTAAGATATTTATAATGCAATACCTGTGTTTTACGAAAAAAAACTTCGAAAACTAAATGATTACACATGTCGCCCATTACGTACGCTATTCTTGAACAACTTTAATTGCTAAATTTCGATTGTTTTTTTATTGAGTTCTTGTATACTAGAAAACACAGGCCACACGAGGCTTGTACTCATTCATTAGAAATATGCACACACATATCGTGCATCGTAACAGCAGTAATTAACGTCTTTAAATTAAGAGGTCCGAGTGAAAACCAAGTCTTACAAGCAAATAAGCGAAGTCGCTTACAAGTTATTCCCATCACACGCGCTCATTAATTAGGAAATTTACTCAATCTATTGTCTCTGAAAAGTGTCAAGAAATTCCGCGACCTTCATAGCTTTGATTCTCGTCATTTCAATCTGATTTATTCATAATTTTGTGTTTGATTTCAAGAAAATACTGTCCGTGAAATATGTAAACAGAACCTTTGACCCATATATCATTGAAATTGACCTAAACTATTTATAATATAACACGTTTTTTCGAACAAAAGCGTCTAAAAGTAAGTCACTACACGGGCGGCGCGATACATATAGGATTGTTGAAGAACATCAATTCCGAAATGTCGATTGTTTTTCAATGAATTCTCGTATATAAGATAAATACAGGCCACACGCGGCTTGTACAGATTCATTTGAAAAACACGCAGTCAAAAGTCGCATTGTTTACCATTGACTAACATGCATAAATTATGACGTTTGTGTGATAAGCATGTGAAACAAAGAGCACGCTTCTTGTTTACGAGTTATTCTCATCAAATCGGCTCATTAATTAAGGCATTCAGACGACCTATTGTCTATGAAACCCGCGACCTTTGTACTTTGATTGTCGTCATAGATTTTGACAATTTTGAGGCTTTATTCAAGCGAAACATCATAAATAAATGAACATGTACAGTGGCTACGATATACACTATTCGTCAACAATGATACTTTCATCATTTCGAACACTATGAAATGAATCTTGTATGCAAAATAAGTACACATGAGCCGCGACATCTATATAGCTCTTTCAATTTGATGTGTTAATAATCTGTTGTGTTTTCAACAAAATATAATCCGTGAAATGCATGCACATCACGTGTGTAGAATTCAATTTGAACTTAGATATTCATAGTGCAGTGTCTGCCTTTTAAGAAAAAAACGTCTACAAATAAATAACTACACATGTCGCCCATTACGTATGTTATTCTTGAACAACTTCATTTCCTAAATTTCGATTGTTTTTCACTGAATTCTTGTATGTAGGAAAAATACAGGCCACACGCGACATGTTAACATTCATTAGAAATATGCACAAACACATCGTGCATCGTTTAGCATTGATTAACGTCTATAAATTAGGATGTTTCAGTGAAAACCATGCCTAACTAGCAAATATTGCATGATAACGTTTTTGTGACGTTTTGTGATAAGCATGTGTTTCAATGATATATCATGATTTCAAGTTGATTCACTTATAATTTAACGGTTATAAGTTCATTTTCGTCATTTCAAGCTGATTTATAAATACTTTAATGTGTTTCCAACAAAATATTGTGCTTAAGATATGCAAATTAACCCCGCGACCCATATACCATTCTAATTGACCTTACATATTTACATTGTAGCACGTGTTTTTCGAACAAAAGCGTCTAAAAATAAATCACTACACGGGCGGCGCGATACATATATGATTGTTGAACAACATCAATTCCGAAATTTCAATTATTTTTTAACGAATTCTTGTATATAAGATAAAAACAGGGCACACGCGGCTTGTACAGATTCATTTGAAAAACACACAGTCAAAAGTCGCATTGTTTACCATTGACTAACATGCATAAATTATGACGTTTGTGTGATAAGCATGTGAAACAAAGCGCACACTTGTTCTTTACAAGTTAGTCTCATCGAATAGGCTCATTAATTAAGGCATTTAGTCGAACTATTGCCTATGAAAAACCAGATCTTTGTACCCTTGATTGTCGTCATGGATTTTGACCATTTTGAAGCTTTATTCAACCGAAATATCGTAAATAAATGAATATATAGAGTGGTCACGATATACACTATTCGTCAACAATGTTAGTTCCATCATTTCGAACTGTATAAAATGAATCTTGTATGCAAAATAAGTAAACATTGGTCGCGACATGTACACATCTCTTTCATTCTGATGTGTTAATAATCTATTGTGTTTTCAACACAATATAATCCGTGGAAAACGTACACATGACGTATATAGCATTCAATTTGAACTAAGATATTTATAATGCAATACCTGTGTTTTACGAAAAAAACTTCGAAAACTAAATGATTACACATGTCGCCCATTACGTACGCTATTCTTGAACAACTTTAATTGCTAAATTTCGATTGTTTTTTTATTGAGTTCTTGTATACTAGAAAACACAGGCCACACGAGGCTTGTACTCATTCATTAGAAATATGCACACACATATCGTGCATCGTAACAGCAGTAATTAACGTCTTTAAATTAAGAGGTCCGAGTGAAAACCAAGTCTTACAAGCAAATAAGCGAAGTCGCTTACAAGTTATTCCCATCACACGCGCTCATTAATTAGGAAATTTACTCAATCTATTGTCTCTGAAAAGTGTCAAGAAATTCCGCGACCTTCATAGCTTTGATTCTCGTCATTTCAATCTGATTTATTCATAATTTTGTGTTTGATTTCAAGAAAATACTGTCCGTGAAATATGTAAACAGAACCTTTGACCCATATATCATTGAAATTGACCTAAACTATTTATAATATAACACGTTTTTTCGAACAAAAGCGTCTAAAAGTAAGTCACTACACGGGCGGCGCGATACATATAGGATTGTTGAAGAACATCAATTCCGAAATGTCGATTGTTTTTCAATGAATTCTCGTATATAAGATAAATACAGGCCACACGCGGCTTGTACAGATTCATTTGAAAAACACGCAGTCAAAAGTCGCATTGTTTACCATTGACTAACATGCATAAATTATGACGTTTGTGTGATAAGCATGTGAAACAAAGAGCACGCTTCTTGTTTACGAGTTATTCTCATCAAATCGGCTCATTAATTAAGGCATTCAGACGACCTATTGTCTATGAAACCCGCGACCTTTGTACTTTGATTGTCGTCATAGATTTTGACAATTTTGAGGCTTTATTCAAGCGAAACATCATAAATAAATGAACATGTACAGTGGCTACGATATACACTATTCGTCAACAATGTTAGTTTCATCATTTCGAACACTATGAAATGAATCTTGTATGCAAAATAAGTACACATGAGCCGCGACATCTATATAGCTCTTTCAATTTGATGTGTTAATAATCTGTTGTGTTTTCAACAAAATATAATCCGTGAAATGCATGCACATCACGTGTGTAGCATTCAATTTGAACTTAGATATTCATAGTGCAGTGTCTGCCTTTTAAGAAAAAAACGTCTACAAATAAATAACTACACATGTCGCCCATTACGTATGTTATTCTTGAACAACTTCATTTCCTAAATTTCGATTGTTTTCACTGAATTCTTGTATGTAGGAAAAATACAGGCCACACGCGACATGTTAACATTCATTAGAAATATGCACAAACACATCGTGCATCGTTTAGCATTGATTAACGTCTATAAATTAGGATGTTTCAGTGAAAACCATGCCTAACTAGCAAATATTGCATGATAACGTTTTTGTGACGTTTTGTGATAAGCATGTGTTTCAATGATATATCATGATTTCAAGTTGATTCACTTATAATTTAACGGTTATAAGTTCATTTTCGTCATTTCAAGCTGATTTATTAATATTTTAATGTGTTTTCAACAAAATATTGTGCTTAAGATATGCAAATTAACCCCGCGACCCATATACCATTCTAATTGACCTTACATATTTACATTGTAGCACGTGTTTTTCGAACAAAAGCGTCTAAAAATAAATCACTACACGGGCGGCGCGATACATATATGATTGTTGAACAACATCAATTCCGAAATTTCAATTATTTTTTAACGAATTCTTGTATATAAGATAAAAACAGGGCACACGCGGCTTGTACAGATTCATTTGAAAACACACAGTCAAAAGTCGCATTGTTTACCATTGACTAACATGCATAAATTATGACGTTTGTGTGATAAGCATGTGAAACAAAGCGCACACTTGTTCTTTACAAGTTAGTCTCATCGAATAGGCTCATTAATTAAGGCATTTAGTCGAACTATTGTCTATGAAAACCCAGATCTTTGTACCCTTGATTGTCGTCATGGATTTTGACCATTTTGAAGCTTTATTCAACCGAAATATCGTAAATAAATGAATATATAGAGTGGTCACGATATACACTATTCGTCAACAATGTTAGTTCCATCATTTCGAACTGTATAAAATGAATCTTGTATGCAAAATAAGTAAACATTGGTCGCGACATGTACACATCTCTTTCATTCTGATGTGTTAATAATCTATTGTGTTTTCAACACAATATAATCCGTGGAAAACGTACACATGACGTATATAGCATTCAATTTGAACTAAGATATTTATAATGCAATACCTGTGTTTTACGAAAAAAACTTCGAAAACTAAATGATTACACATGTCGCCCATTACGTACGCTATTCTTGAACAACTTTAATTGCTGAATTTCGATTGTTTTTCACTGAGTTCTTGTATAGAAGAAAAATACAGGCCACACGAGGCTTGTACACATTCATTAGAAATATGCACACTCACATCGTGCATCGTTAAGCAGTAATTAACGTCTATAAATTAGGATATTTGAGTGAAAACCATGCCTTACAAGCAAATAAGCGAAGTCGCTTACAAGTTATTCCCATCACACGCGCTCATTAATTAGGAAATTTACTCAATCTATTGTCTCTGAAAAGTGTCAAGAAATTCCGCGACCTTCATAGCTTTGATTCTCGTCATTTCAATCTGATTTATTCATAATTTTGTGTTTGATTTCAAGAAAATACTGTCCGTGAAATATGTAAACAGAACCTTTGACCCATATATCATTGAAATTGACCTAAACTATTTATAATATAACACGTTTTTTCGAACAAAAGCGTCTAAAAGTAAGTCACTACACGGGCGGCGCGATACATATAGGATTGTTGAAGAACATCAATTCCGAAATGTCGATTGTTTTTCAATGAATTCTCGTATATAATATAAATACAGGCCACACGCGGCTTGTACAGATTCATTTGAAAAACACGCAGTCAAAAGTCGCATTGTTTACCATTGACTAACATGCATAAATTATGACGTTTGTGTGATAAGCATGTGAAACAAAGCGCACACTTGTTCTTTACAAGTTAGTCTCATCGAATAGGCTCATTAATTAAGGCATTTAGTCGATCTGTTGTCTATGAAAAACCAGATCTTTGTACCCTTGATTGTCGTCATGGATTTTGACCATTTTGAAGCTTTATTCAACCGAAATATCGTAAATAAATGAATATATAGAGTGGTCACGATATACACTATTCGTCAACAATGTTAGTTCCATCATTTCGAACTGTATAAAATGAATCTTGTATGCAAAATAAGTAAACATTGGCCGCGACATGTACATATCTCTTTCATTCTGATGTGTTAATAATCTATTGTGTTTTCAACACAATATAATCCGTGGAAAACGTACACATGACTTATATAGCATTCAATTTGAACTAAGATATTTATAATGCAATACCTGTGTTTTACGAAAAAAAACTTCGAAAACTAAATGATTACACATGTCGCCCATTACGTACGCTATTCTTGAACAACTTTAATTGCTAAATTTCGATTGTTTTTTTATTGAGTTCTTGTATACTAGAAAACACAGGCCACACGAGGCTTGTACTCATTCATTAGAAATATGCACACACATATCGTGCATCGTAACAGCAGTAATTAACGTCTTTAAATTAAGAGGTCCGAGTGAAAACCATGTCTTACAAACAAATACGCGAAGTCGCTTACAAGTTATTCCCATCACACGCGCTCATTAATTAGGAAATTTACTCAATCTATTGTCTCTGAAAAGTGTCAAGAAATTCCGCGACCTTCATAGCTTTGATTCTCGTCATTTCAATCTGATTTATTCATAATTTTGTGTTTAATTTCAAGAAAATACTGTCCGTGAAATATGTAAACAGAACCTTTCACCCATATGTCATTGAAATTGACCTAAACTATTTATAATATAACACGTTTTTTCGAACAAAAGCGTCTAAACGTAAGTCACTACACGGGCGGCGCGATACATATAGGATTGTTGAAGAACATTAATTCCGAAATTTCGATTGTTTTTCAATGAATTCTCGTATATAGGATAAATACAGGCCACACGCGGCTTGTACAGATTCATTTGAAAAACACGCAGTCAAAAGTCGCATTGTTTACCATTGACTAACATGCATAAATTATGACGTTTGTGTGATAAGCATGTGAAACAAAGAGCACGCTTCTTGTTTACGAGTTATTCTCATCAAATCGGCTCATTAATTAAGGCATTCAGACGACCTATTGTCTATGAAACCCGCGACCTTTGTACTTTGATTGTCGTCATAGATTTTGACAATTTTGAGGCTTTATTCAAGCGAAACATCATAAATAAATGAACATGTACAGTGGCTACGATATACACTATTCGTCAACAATGATACTTTCATCATTTCGAACACTATGAAATGAATCTTGTATGCAAAATAAGTACACATGAGCCGCGACATCTATATAGCTCTTTCAATTTGATGTGTTAATAATCTGTTGTGTTTTCAACAAAATATAATCCGTGAAATACATGCACATCACGTGTGTAGCATTCAGTTTGAACTTAGATATTTATAGTGCAGTGTCTGTCTTTTAAAAGTCTGTCTGTCTACAAATAAATAACTACACCTGTCGCCCATTACGTATGCTATTCTTGAACAACTTCATTTCCTAAATTTCGATTGTTTTTCACTGAATTCTTGTATGTAAGAAAAAATACAGGCCACACGCGGCATGTACATATTCATTAGAAATATGCACAAACACATCGTGCATCGTTTAGCATTGATTAACGTCTATAAATTAGGATGTTTCAGTGAAAACCATGCCTAACTAGCAAATATTGCATGATAACGTTTTTGTGACGTTTTGTGATAAGCATGTGTTTCAATGATATATCAGGATTTCAAGTTGATTCACTTATAATTTAACGGTTATAAGTTCATTTTCGTCATTTCAAGCTGATTTATAAATACTTTAATGTGTTTCCAACAAAATATTGTGCTTAAGATATGCAAATTAACCCCGCGACCCATATACCATTCTAATTGACCTTACATATTTACATTGTAGCACGTGTTTTTCGAACAAAAGCGTCTAAAAATAAATCACTACACGGGCGGCGCGATACATATATGATTGTTGAACAACATCAATTCCGAAATTTCAATTATTTTTTAACGAATTCTTGTATATAAGATAAAAACAGGGCACACGCGGCTTGTACAGATTCATTTGAAAAACACACAGTCAAAAGTCGCATTGTTTACCATTGACTAACATGCATAAATTATGACGTTTGTGTGATAAGCATGTGAAACAAAGCGCACGCTTCTTGTTTAGAAGTTAGTCTCATCGAACAAGCTCATTAATTAAGGCATTTAGTCGAACTATTGTCTATGAAATCCGCGACCTTTGTACCCTTGATTGTCGTCATAGATTTTGACCATTTTGAAGCTTTATTCAACCGAAATATCGTAAATAAATGAATATATAGAGTGGTCACGATATACACTATTCGTCAACAATGCTAGTTCCATCATTTCGAACTGTATAAAATGAATCTTGTATGCAAAATAAGTAAACATTGGTCGCGACATGTACATATCTCTTTCATTCTGATGTGTTAATAATCTATTGTGTTTTCAACACAATATAATCCGTGGAAAACGTACACATGACGTATATAGCATTCAATTTGAACTAAGATATTTATAATGCAATACCTGTGTTTTACGAAAAAAACTTCGAAAACTAAATGATTACACATGTCGCCCATTACGTACGCTATTCTTGAACAACTTTAATTGCTAAATTTCGATCGTTTTTTTATTGAGTTCTTGTATACTAGAAAACACAGGCCACACGAGGCTTGTACTCATTCATTAGAAATATGCACACACATATCGTGCATCGTAACAGCAGTAATTAACGTCTTTAAATTAAGAGGTCCGAGTGAAAACCAAGTCTTACAAGCAAATAAGCGAAGTCGCTTACAAGTTATTCCCATCACACGCGCTCATTAATTAGGAAATTTACTCAATCTATTGTCTCTGAAAAGTGTCAAGAAATTCCGCGACCTTCATAGCTTTGATTCTCGTCATTTCAATCTGATTTATTCATAATTTTGTGTTTGATTTCAAGAAAATACTGTCCGTGAAATATGTAAACAGAACCTTTGACCCATATATCATTGAAATTGACCTAAACTATTTATAATATAACACGTTTTTTCGAACAAAAGCGTCTAAAAGTAAGTCACTACACGGGCGGCGCGATACATATAGGATTGTTGAAGAACATTAATTCCGAAATGTCGATTGTTTTTCAATGAATTCTCGTATATAAGATAAATACAGGCCACACGCGGCTTGTACAGATTCATTTGAAAAACACGCAGTCAAAAGTCGCATTGTTTACCATTGACTAACATGCATAAATTATGACGTTTGTGTGATAAGCATGTGAAACAAAGAGCACGCTTCTTGTTACGAGTTATTCTCATCAAATCGGCTCATTAATTAAGGCATTCAGACGACCTATTGTCTATGAAACCCGCGACCTTTGTACTTTGATTGTCGTCATAGATTTTGACAATTTTGAGGCTTTATTCAAGCGAAACATCATAAATAAATGAACATGTACAGTGGCTACGATATACACTATTCGTCAACAATGATACTTTCATCATTTCGAACACTATGAAATGAATCTTGTATGCAAAATAAGTACACATGAGCCGCGACATCTATATAGCTCTTTCAATTTGATGTGTTAATAATCTGTTGTGTTTTCAACAAAATATAATCCGTGAAATGCATGCACATCACGTGTGTAGCATTCAATTTGAACTTAGATATTCATAGTGCAGTGTCTGCCTTTTAAGAAAAAAACGTCTACAAATAAATAACTACACATGTCGCCCATTACGTATGTTATTCTTGAACAACTTCATTTCCTAAATTTCGATTGTTTTTCACTGAATTCTTGTATGTAGGAAAAATACAGGCCACACGCGACATGTTAACATTCATTAGAAATATGCACAAACACATCGTGCATCGTTTAGCATTGATTAACGTCTATAAATTAGGATGTTTCAGTGAAAACCATGCCTAACTAGCAAATATTGCATGATAACGTTTTTGTGACGTTTTGTGATAAGCATGTGTTTCAATGATATATCATGATTTCAAGTTGATTCACTTATAATTTAACGGTTATAAGTTCATTTTCGTCATTTCAAGCTGATTTATAAATACTTTAATGTGTTTCCAACAAAATATTGTGCTTAAGATATGCAAATTAACCCCGCGACCCATATACCATTCTAATTGACCTTACATATTTACATTGTAGCACGTGTTTTTCGAACAAAAGCGTCTAAAAATAAATCACTACACGGGCGGCGCGATACATATATGATTGTTGAACAACATCAATTCCGAAATTTCAATTATTTTTTAACGAATTCTTGTATATAAGATAAAAACAGGGCACACGCGGCTTGTACAGATTCATTTGAAAAACACACAGTCAAAAGTCGCATTGTTTACCATTGACTAACATGCATAAATTATGACGTTTGTGTGATAAGCATGTGAAACAAAGCGCACACTTGTTCTTTACAAGTTAGTCTCATCGAATAGGCTCATTAATTAAGGCATTTAGTCGAACTATTGCCTATGAAAAACCAGATCTTTGTACCCTTGATTGTCGTCATGGATTTTGACCATTTTGAAGCTTTATTCAACCGAAATATCGTAAATAAATGAATATATAGAGTGGTCACGATATACACTATTCGTCAACAATGTTAGTTCCATCATTTCGAACTGTATAAAATGAATCTTGTATGCAAAATAAGTAAACATTGGTCGCGACATGTACACATCTCTTTCATTCTGATGTGTTAATAATCTATTGTGTTTTCAACACAATATAATCCGTGGAAAACGTACACATGACGTATATAGCATTCAATTTGAACTAAGATATTTATAATGCAATACCTGTGTTTTACGAAAAAACTTCGAAAACTAAATGATTACACATGTCGCCCATTACGTACGCTATTCTTGAACAACTTTAATTGCTAAATTTCGATTGTTTTTTTATTGAGTTCTTGTATACTAGAAAACACAGGCCACACGAGGCTTGTACTCATTCATTAGAAATATGCACACACAAATCGTGCATCGTAACAGCAGTAATTAACGTCTTTAAATTAAGAGGTCCGAGTGAAAACCAAGTCTTACAAGCAAATAAGCGAAGTCGCTTACAAGTTATTCCCATCACACGCGCTCATTAATTAGGAAATTTACTCAATCTATTGTCTCTGAAAAGTGTCAAGAAATTCCGCGACCTTCATAGCTTTGATTCTCGTCATTTCAATCTGATTTATTCATAATTTTGTGTTTGATTTCAAGAAAATACTGTCCGTGAAATATGTAAACAGAACCTTTGACCCATATATCATTGAAATTGACCTAAACTATTTATAATATAACACGTTTTTTCGAACAAAAGCGTCTAAAAGTAAGTCACTACACGGGCGGCGCGATACATATAGGATTGTTGAAGAACATCAATTCCGAAATGTCGATTGTTTTTCAATGAATTCTCGTATATAAGATAAATACAGGCCACACGCGGCTTGTACAGATTCATTTGAAAAACACGCAGTCAAAAGTCGCATTGTTTACCATTGACTAACATGCATAAATTATGACGTTTGTGTGATAAGCATGTGAAACAAAGAGCACGCTTCTTGTTTACGAGTTATTCTCATCAAATCGGCTCATTAATTAAGGCATTCAGACGACCTATTGTCTATGAAACCCGCGACCTTTGTACTTTGATTGTCGTCATAGATTTTGACAATTTTGAGGCTTTATTCAAGCGAAACATCATAAATAAATGAACATGTACAGTGGCTACGATATACACTATTCGTCAACAATGATACTTTCATCATTTCGAACACTATGAAATGAATCTTGTATGCAAAATAAGTACACATGAGCCGCGACATCTATATAGCTCTTTCAATTTGATGTGTTAATAATCTGTTGTGTTTTCAACAAAATATAATCCGTGAAATGCATGCACATCACGTGTGTAGAATTCAATTTGAACTTAGATATTCATAGTGCAGTGTCTGCCTTTTAAGAAAAAAACGTCTACAAATAAATAACTACACATGTCGCCCATTACGTATGTTATTCTTGAACAACTTCATTTCCTAAATTTCGATTGTTTTTCACTGAATTCTTGTATGTAGGAAAAATACAGGCCACACGCGACATGTTAACATTCATTAGAAATATGCACAAACACATCGTGCATCGTTTAGCATTGATTAACGTCTATAAATTAGGATGTTTCAGTGAAAACCATGCCTAACTAGCAAATATTGCATGATAACGTTTTTGTGACGTTTTGTGATAAGCATGTGTTTCAATGATATATCATGATTTCAAGTTGATTCACTTATAATTTAACGGTTATAAGTTCATTTTCGTCATTTCAAGCTGATTTATAAATACTTTAATGTGTTTCCAACAAAATATTGTGCTTAAGATATGCAAATTAACCCCGCGACCCATATACCATTCTAATTGACCTTACATATTTACATTGTAGCACGTGTTTTTCGAACAAAAGCGTCTAAAAATAAATCACTACACGGGCGGCGCGATACATATATGATTGTTGAACAACATCAATTCCGAAATTTCAATTATTTTTTAACGAATTCTTGTATATAAGATAAAAACAGGGCACACGCGGCTTGTACAGATTCATTTGAAAAACACACAGTCAAAAGTCGCATTGTTTACCATTGACTAACATGCATAAATTATGATCATAAAATAAGCATGTGAAACAAAGAGCACGCGTGTTGTTTACAAGTGAAGCAAACATGTATCATCATTTCAAATTAGTTGAATCATAATTTAGAGTGGTTTAGCAATATATCATTAAAAATATATACATGTTTTTTATTTCGATATCAGTATGCGCGGAGTCCCATGCGAAAGCTATAATTACATACATCAAATTACAGAGACGTGACAATGGCAGTGGCTAATACAAGATATATACAAATTTGCAAGATAAATGCTTTATACAAATACATGAAAAAAAATAATACTAGATTTTCATAATTTTATCTGAAAAGTTAGAAACAATAGATGTTATTGAAGTAATGTATTAAGTGAGGTATATTTGCGACGGTCTAATTTTAAGATGGCAATAAGAGATTACACCGAGCAGTACCGGAGAAGGTGCACTATGTTTTAATGGAACTGTAAGTCACCTTGCACACCTAAGTAATATTACATAAATACTGGTCATGTGTTATGAAGTTTATTTATTTCTGTTTTATCAATAGGCCATAAGCCCAAGTGACATATACACATCAATTCACGACTAGTAACAAAACATGACAACAGCGAGAGAGAGAGAGAGAGCCCCAACGTTTCGTTTTAAGCCAGGTTGCTCTAGAGAGAAGGTGAATTTTAAGAGTGCATATCATACATTTTTAGCTTGAACAAGTTAGGTCTTTTCCAATAAAATCTGTTGATATATTGTTTATATTGTTTGCGTAGATCATTATACCTAATATATTCAAGAATGAAATGATACTCTTTTTCCATTTTTAAACACCCATTACATAATCTATTTTCAACTTCTACTCTTGGCCTTTGCCATCTGCCAGTTTCTATGCATAAGTTATGTGATGAGACAATTAATCGAGTCATGGCTACTCTTAATTTTGTTATATTTACGCATTTGAGGAAAAATGGAAATCGAAATCGATAATTTCTCTATAAAATAATGCCCTATTTGAATCTTCGAATCCTGAATGTCATTCTTGTAGATTTGTGTCTCGAAGGCGTTGCTGAAAGACGTTAATGAATATCTTGACTTCTCCCACACCTTGAGCAAGCCAAACGTGATTAAAACCCAATCTAGACAATAAATATTGTACTTGTGTAACCCAGGAAGTTCTATTAGAATGCAAATCTGCGTCTAACTTAAGTATGTTATATATTACATTACATAATTTGTTTTCAGAAAAATGTACTACTTTTAACCAAAACTTAACAATCTTAATATATGTATATTTAAGGCTAAATCGACCTAGTAAACCATAGATAGATAAAATCATTTTGTGTTGAGCGTTTCACACACAAAATATTCTTACAGTATACAGTATGTATCCTTTCAATATGTTCCGCATTACAAAATCCCCAGACTTCACACGCATAACATAAAATTGGCAAAACTAATTTATCAAATAGTTCCAGTTTATGTAATACTGATACATCTGTGAAGTTCATTAGATACCTGTTAACTTTAAAAATTGCTTTTTGTGCTTTTCCGGCCAAACTTGATTCAGCGTTCGCAAAAGAACCCCCTTGTGAAAAAACAATGCAAAGATAAGAAAAGGCTTTAACAATTTCAACTCGCATCCCGTTTAAAGTGAAAACAGTGTTTCTTGGCAACTGGCCAGCTTTTCTAAAAACTATTACTTTTGTCTTGTCAACATTTACTTTTAATTTCCATTTAATGCAATACTCATGAAGACTATCTGAACCTTTTTGTAAACCTCTGTATCTGAGACTATCGCAATGTCATCAGCATATGACAACGTAAATAGTTTTATCATACATAAATCAGCACCTTGGAAGTTATGTAATATAAAGTATTCTTCAATATCATTTAAAAACATAGAAACTAGGAAGGATGACAAACAGTCCCCCTGTCTAACCCCTAATATACATGTAAATTCATTACTTAACATATTTTCTACTTTAACACGAGTTTTTAAATTATTGTATATACTTTTAATTACAGTAATAATTTTCCCTCTAATACCGATTTTGATTAATTTCATCCACAAAGCATTTCTTTCTACATAGTCAAAAGTTTTTTTTTAAATCAATAAAACAACAATACAACTTTTTACTAGAATTTATCATATGAGTTATTAATCCGTGAAGAACGAAAATGTTGTCTATAGTACTCATACCCCGTCTAAAACCAGCTTGTGCCTCATTGTAAATACTATAATTTTCTGCCCAGTAGTTCAATCTATTATTTAAGAGACTCGTACAAAGTTTTCCTAATGTACTTAGTTAAGTTATTCCTCGATAATTTGATGGATCATTAACATTTCCTTTTTTATGAATTGGTATTATATATCCTTCTGACCATGAATTTGGGAAGATTCCATTATTTAAAACCTTGTTAAACAGAGTACACAAAAATGGTGTTAATTCTTTAACTCCATGGATGCCCTTCTTCAATTGTTTAATACATTTCGTAACATCTTCATGCGTAAAAGGCATATCTAGTTCATTAAACATTACGTGGAATTCGTTGTTTACAAAACGGTCGTTAAAATGAATTACGTCTTCATCAGGACAAAAGAAACGATCATTTGGATTGTTAACAGCCTTAAAATATAATTCGAAATCTTACAATTGAATGTTCGGTTGTTTAATATTTGAAGCATCTTTTAGCATTGTCCAGGATAGTTTGGCATTTTTATTTTTGTTTTGTTCTAGAATATTGGTTTGTTTAATAGCATATTGTCTTTTACAGTTTTTTATTGTATTTTTATAGTCCGAACGCGCTTTGACGAGTAATTTTCTGTTTTCGTTAGATTCGTCCGCTCTATATAAATTCAGGCGTCTTCCGCTCTATATAAATTCAGGCGTCTGTAAAAACTTTTTCTTTTATTTGAACAATTTTCATCATACCATTTATTTTGACAATTGTTTGAGATTTTAGCGTTCTTTGGTTTAATTGTCTTTTTGAACAATGTGTCGGTTGCATCTTGCATAAGATTTGAAAAGTTGTTTAAACAGGATTCTAAAGGTTCTAAATTACTGCTGACCGCAGTATCTCTTTCAATGATCTTCAGTTTTTCGATAAAATGGTTTCCATTCAATAGTTCTATATATTCTAATTTTCGGTCATTTGACCATACACATTTGTATTCAATTTTAATTGGGTCATGTTCATCGTAAGTAAGTTCGTTTTCTAACCCACGACTAACGTTATTTTCTAATACGCATTCAATAACACAATGATCTGATAATGAATTCGGTCCATGAACCTTAAATGACTTTATTTTATCAAGAATGAATTCTGATGATAGAAAATAATCTATTAAACTGCATCCATTATGTCCGACAAAAGCATATTTTCCGATATTGGCGTCATCACCAACGCGACCGTTTAAAATTCTTAAACCTGTCTGCTTACATAAATCTAATAAAAATGAACCGTTTGTATTAGAGTGGCCTTTATCTTGAGAAAAACGCGGCATGAAATTATCGGCTGAATACTCATCCGGTAGGATATCGTTTGCATTCAAGTCTGAGTCAAAAATAACATAATCAGGTTTCTCGGATGTACGACCGTTAAATTCACCAGCTAATATTAAGTTACATTGACCGTTTGTATTATTATGTATAAAAACAATCGACTCTGTCAGTCTATCAAAAATATTTTGATCAAGTATGTTAAAACGACTACAATCCTCGGGCATAACATAGCATAATCCAATAAATAGATCTTCTGTAAGGGAGAGTAAATGACCGTAAATCCTAATCCATATAATGTCATCTTCATTTTGGTAAAATAACATATTATCTGTTACAAAAGTATTTCGTACATAGATAATTATTCCTCCAGAATCACGTTTTGACTTTTGTGATCGTTTTCTGTGTAAAGCATAGTATTCGAAATTATCAACTATTAAATCATGTAGTTCATTTGTCCACGATTCAGTGAACATTACAATATCATTTTTTTTTCAAAAATGGTCGCAATTTCTTCACATTGTAATTTGTTAATATTTTTTGACACGAGACATTGAACGTTTAACATTGCAAGTCTAAGTTTCTCCTTCTCCAGTTTCTGTTAACTGTTATTATGAGACCTGCTAAATCCGGTTCGGTCCGTAGATCTCCAGTTTCAGTTTGGGATGGTGGATCTTTTACCGTGGTGTTGTTTGTGTTTCCGTTGCTTTCAGGAGGTTTTGAACACTGGCTCATAGAGTATTTTACAACTGTAATGCTGATACATGATATAAGTGGTATTAAAATCACCTGAATGCATGAATGTAATAGGTGAATGCACAGCGCACCTGTGATATTTACTAGCCGTGTATAGGTTAATTTCATTATTTTGAACTGTATAAAATAAAAACTTGTACATATAATAAGTAAACGTGAGCCGCGACTACATGTATATTGTTCACTTCAATCTGATATATTTATAATTTCGTGTTCAGTGTAACAAATTTTAATCATAATGAATGCGATTTTTAATTGAATATATTGGTAATGGTAATTCCATTATTATTTTAATTATGCATCTAAATTCTTAACCCACTTCTTTTAATTGTGTGTATTATTTATTTCATTATGCAAAACATGAAATGTACGTAAATGGAACATTCCTGAATTGTATTTTTGCGCTGGATCAGTGAATTCAAGTTAGTGATATTTATGGTTACATCATTGTCATTACTGTACCTGTTGTTATAATGTGTATTTAGAATGGTAATTCATGTTGATTTGGTGTTGCGATTATACGTTTGACTAAATGAAATTGACGATTTTTTGGATGAAATATCTGCTTCGTTGTTTTAAATTGGACAAAGTGCTTATTGTAGCAGAATGATAAGCTACAAGTTATTTGAACCTAGATTCTTTATTCTAAAAACAAATAAAAAAAAATAAATCATTTTTTACAAACATTCTAAAAATCTGAAAAAAAAAACACTAAAAACCACTTAATGACTTAATCTACCTCCAGAGTGCGGCGATTTAAATAAGGAATTAAGGTCAGATTATCAATAAAAGCACCAACATTTTTTTATTCCAAATTAAAAACTGACAAAGAATTGTAAAATGTTGAAATCTGCTTAGGTCAAACGAATATATAAATTATAATAAAGCTTTCTGCCCAGGGATTCGAGAAGTTCGCTAGTTTTTCAGTCTTCAGTTAAACTTATCATAATTGAAATAACATATAAAGAAACAACTTAAGATTAAACCAATTTAAAAACGTAGTTTGTAACCAGCCATTAACTTGAAATCGCCCATCATTGCTCTGTAGTGATTAACGTACAATGTATTGATCAAAAGATACTAAGAAAATTATAAATTCACAACCTACAAAATTTTATGTATTTGTGCTGAATATAAAATTACATAAAATATTCATCATTAAATAATACCAACATTTTTACATTATTGGCTATGGGTAGTATGTATTAGCTATCTGTTAGACGCCAGTCATTAGAAAGTTAAGTGATTTCTGAAAAAGTTACAGGGTGCTACACTCACATGGTGCAGACACTGTCATTTCGGAAGTCGTAACCCTTGTAATTATACATGTATATGATGTGTTTCTGGTTCGTGTGGCCATTTTAAGCCTGAATACACCAATATAAACCATCCCTTGAACGTGCTACACCCCTGTAAGCAGTGTTTGAATTAACAGGTGCCTGATTTAGAGAAATGGGTGTTGTGGGGACAGAAGTTACAGACAACTATTATGGTAATTTATTTACTCTTAATTTTAATAGTTCCCCCAAAACTCGCTTGTCTTCTTAAAAGAATGTAAATCAACTTTATTTATTATTCCTACTATGCCAGTATATGCGCATACATCATTTAGTGATGTACGAATATTGATATGGTGTAATAAGTGGGAGGAAATATGACAGTGATCACATTTTCGTTTCTTAAGTTTCATGATCGTATAAACTATCGTCCCTATTTCCTACAAAAGACTCGCCGCAGAGTCACCCGTCATCAACTGATCGATCTTTTCTGTAATCAACACGAATGCAATGTAATGTCTGTACCGTCTAACACGACCCGTTACGGTCCGAGTCAAAACATTGCACGTGTTAAAGACAACTTTTGAGCATCTCATGCGACTATTGTTGCGCTATCCTCATGACTAGCGTCTGGGACCAATATACACATATGAGTATATTGGTCCCAGCTAGCGTTTAGTATCCTCATGAGCTGTCGTCAGAATAAACATGTGGCAGTCTTAGACTCAAATGAGTTATTTACAAACTAAATATAACTATGACATCGAAAAATAAAAAAAAACATGTGAAATAGAGTGCCAAGAAAATTATTTATTTTTGTATCATATTTTAATGCAATATCCACAAAGTTGGTAACATATACATGTACAGATATGAATAAAAAATACTGCTAACTGTGTTACTAGATCTACTTGTGAAATTATAACACCAATCTTTACCTTCATAAAATAATTATCATTAGGGTGTTCAACCAGGACATACACAAAATCTATGAACAAAGCAAATGTACAGACGACAACGATGCAAATTATATGTATGTGTCAGCGAATTATATTAAGTTAACCTTGAATAAAATCTTAGAACAGTAAGGAATGTGCTCCGCGAAAACTATGCGGACACTACTCGGGTTTAGTAAAATGTAGGAGTTAAGGAAGCAAGAGTTATACTTAAGATCTGTCTGAAATGGTTAAGATACATATATACGAATTAATATTCGTACATGACAAATAAATTAATAGAATGTAGCAGTAAGTAGTAAAAGTTATATTGACATTTGTGTTCACGACGGTGTTGGAGTCCACGAAATGCATTGCACCTTGTATATAACATACATGGCAATGCAAACTGCAATTCAAACTTTGGGTACATACTGTGAATGTCACAATGAACACGGTGTTGTGTCACAAAAATGCCACAAATGCCCACACTGTGGGGTGAACGACATGTAGTTTCAGCAGGTACTTTTTATTTAGAATTACAATTTCTTAGTCGACTGTATTCACGAATAATTTAAAAATATACAAGTATGGATAAAAATATAATAATCACGTCACACGGGCGTTAACTATTTCTGAACATAATTATTAAATTGTTCAACGGACAGATTTTCTTCTGTACTGACTACCACAACAATAACCCGTTCTAGAACGGCTGCCGCGTAGCAACTGCCTCAGAGTGTCAACAAAATGGCTGCTAGTTATTAAGGAAAATTAAATGTTGAAAAACTCGTTCTCTGTACAGTGTAAACACCAATAAAGGAATTTCAGGATAGAACAAGTTCTACAATAAACTGCTTTAACATGCATAACAATGATAGTCACCCTGTAAGTACCACTTGAATGATATGCATATTTAAACACCATTCAAGACGCGAAAACTGACGACAAAAGGTAGAATTAAAAGGATGTAAAATAATGATGCTATCTCAAGTAGTTAAACCGATTGACAATAAAATTAAAGAGTTCATTGGTACGACTCGTGAGGAACTGACTAACTGACATCTTAACTGGAATAACATTAATGTGGAAATTTTCTAAATATTTTAATTTGTATGTTAAGTTACACTGCCAGGGGCTTTTTTAGGGATAGTGGAAGACACTTTCATAGTCTCGATCAAATAGATTTTCTGGCCAAAGATTTATTCTCATGACTGAATCAAGAGTCGATTGGCCCATGGATGGTATCTTTACTCGCTACACCAAAAAAAGGAGTGTATCCGTCCAGTATGCTTTGTGTTAGATACCTATTTTTTGCTGTAATTATGTCAATAGCAAGTCATTTTACCTGAAATGGAAATGTGTGCTTCCTTCTTGGCATCATGTGCATGGATATATGCATGCGTTTTGGCCGAGATCTAGTATTTGTTCCCGTCACTATGTATATCGTTATACTATCGCAGGGAATAAGCTCATTTCGATGGACATCGTTATAAAAGTTGGGAATCCAGATCGGTTTGCTCAATCATTACAAAACAAATAAACTCTACATCAAGATGCCGATAAACCTTGGTCTGATAGATATTTCTGCGGAATTAAATCTACTAAAAATCTACAAAATTGTCAACGTTTGCTATTTCTGAATAGAGGAAATTATGTATCTTAGCATGGGGAAAAATGCTTCTTTGGGGAAAAAATGTAGAGGGGTAGACACCAATTATCGTCATCACTTTCCTAGTAAAAAAAAAAACCTTTGACTGCACAGACTTTCCTTTAGCAAATACAGTTACTTACAATTATGTTGTTGATGTATTGACAGTTAATTTCCAACTGTCACAGTGAAATTGGGTTATTTTTTGTTAATCTGCAGGTGAATCAGTTTGAAATTTACATGTAAAATATTGTTAATACATCAATTTACATCATTGAATACCGATACAATACAATAGTGCCTTTCATTTTCAAATTAAGGCTTAACACTTGTAATTCTGTTATTAGACCTAGTCTGAGCTTCAGTTCACATATTTTAGTAGTCTCACAACTTTTGGTGAAGTATTATGATGAGTGTGATAGTACGAGCTGCTATCGACTTTTACAATAGTTGTTAATTGCCTAACTCCGCCTGTCATTATTTTCACCCAAAAGATGTTTTTCTCGGCTGTACCATCAGTGTTGGATTTGGAACACACGATTGTGAGATTCACACTAATTTCTCAAATATCCCCACAAAAAATCCCTTATCTTAAAAATAAATATTGAGAATATCACTGGAGGCACAGTTAAAACCAACTGATGAAAACTTGGTGAGAAATGAGTAAAAATGAGCACAAACTAATGTAAGACACATAGAATTAGGCTGTTCTAATACACCATCATACAGGTTGTAGTCACTAGGCAACAGTACACCAATACAGCTGTATAGCATATCTTCTTTGAGTTGTTAAGCTGTTTACATTAAACAGACATTAGTTTCTTCATAGAATAGATATACCTGAAAGAAAGAATACAGGCATATGAAACATTCATTTCTGTATATATATATATTCTAGGAACTATTATTGGTACAATAGATTAATACCCGATAACTTACAATTGTAATGGCAGCCTGAAGAAACCAGTGAACACAAAAGTTTGATCAAATTTCAAAAGCTGACAAAATTGTTTCACAGGAAACAGACTTATATTTGCTATATACCATTAATAACTCAAAATGTAATGTTGTGATATTGTGATTGAGTCATTTTGATAAAACATTAGACCATTGATATGAATGATTATAGTGATTGTATGAATATGGGCCACTTTTAACAGCCTTGCTGTTGCGTTAAGTCTTTAGTGACATTGTTGAGTGTCCACCTACAGTGTTAGGGGTCCTGGGTTCAAATCCTTGTTAGGACTGTGGATTTTTCTTGCTCCCAATTTACTCTATGATAAAAGTATCAGTCTGACTACAATGTTGAGAAATTATTAAAAAGACACATAAATTGTTGGATTTCAATATCAATATAGAGAACATAATAATTATTTTAGGCTTAGGCTTAGTTTTGTATGGTCAGTAAAGAGAATGAAATCTCTGGGCTGTTTCTGCTGTCATTTTTATATTTGGCAGCGGTATGGGAGCTCCATTTGATGATATTTGAAGCAGACATTTTATCTGCTCTTACTATCAGTCAATTGAGCGCCTAGCTGTATTATCTGTTGAATTAACTTGAACATCACTGTCGTCACACATTTAGATCAATAAAATCTTTCAAAACAGAACAAAAATTCAATATTATGAATTTTATTATTTCTGCTATGTGAGTCCAAAACATATCTATTTGCAGATGCTAAACATAGATATGATTTGTATGGCCTTATTTTAACTATAATTTTGTCAGATAGTGTCTAGATAGTGCTGTACTTACTCTGTATAATACTTTGTATCATTTACTGTGCTCTAGATTTATCATAATATACATAGTCATTGCATTTTTCATTTTTTGTATAATGTTACAAATTATCTGGAGTAGTATAGAAAAGATAATTGTTACACAGACTTGTCTTACAGATTGATATATAAATATATTATCAGAAAGAATTTGTTTTTACAACCTGTGTATGTCATATTTTCTATCAGGACCACAGGAAAGTTTCATTGAGGGTATCACAAATATAACAATTACACTTGTCCTTATGTTGGTTAGAAGACTGGTAGAACCTTCATCATCTTGTTACAGAATTACATGGTGGTTGTTCCAGTTGTGAGATGGAGCTTCCACTTATATTATGTCTGAGTTATGTCAAGATGTTGGAAGCCATTTGAAAATAAAATGCAGGTATTTGAAAATTTTCTGTAACAGACAGCAATTTCTTAAAGCTGTCATTTAATTTATTGTTTTTCTTGTTTTTCAGGACAGTTTTACCAGTTCATGTATTGGCCGATGTTTATTTAACCAATCAAATCATCCATCTGTCTTGGCATGAATCATTTTGTGTATGGTACTAAGTAGTGGTATAAATAGTTGTCCAATCATTGAAGAAATATAATTAATGTCTAACTATTTGTTAAATAAATGCAATAGTTCTTTACCAGTGAAATGTATGTAAGAATCTGCATTTAATTTCACAATGCCTATATTTGATGATGAGTCATAAAACATCACATTGACACAGTAGGATATAACTGTTTTTGATGCTGTTTCTGATTTATATTGTATGTTAACATAAGATTTATCCTGAATTAATGATCTGAGTACATTATCATACCATAAATATATTACATGCTGATTTTACTTCTTAGGTATTGTCAAGCACTGACCACCATATCAACTGACAAAAGTTCAAGGAATGATGGACCAAACAATATAATGGACACCAAGCTAGCGTTAGGTTAGGTTAGTGAGTTTTTAGCTCACCTGAGCACAAAGTGTTAAGAAACCATTTTTTTTTCATAATTTGACATATTTCTAAGAATATACATGTATGTATGATATATTTGTCGCAAAGTTCATCTGCAAAGTTTTACTTCTATCCAGTACTTAAAAATAGAAAGTTCTCTGAAATATCAACACCAGATTTTATTGTAAAAAATAAAATTCATTTCAGGTTGTCCTGGCCCCAGTTTTACAAAAAAACTTTAGTTTGAGTACACTATTTTGAAAGCATTTTATGACTATATTTGTTTTATTTGTACCTTATTTTCTTTAAAAAGCAGTGTATTTCTTGCAAAATTATAACTCTAAGTAAAAAAATTGTGTTGAAAACATAGAATTATCATACTGAATTAATTTTAACTTGAGCATTTTATAATGGACTCAAGTTTTTATTCTTTTTAGATACAGTTTTCCACGAAAATCAATGTTATGTTTGTTTATCTTTTAAACTGGCACAGTAGTACTCATCAAGATCCAGTAGTAAACCTATAATATAATTTCAGTTTGTTCTGGACTAGAACAAATCTACTATTGAAGACACGGGGGCTAGCACGTTGAAGGGATGGAGTATAATGGCGTATAAGGCCTAAAATGGCCACAGGGACCAAAAATACACATATATCATATACATACATATATATATATATAGATGTTTTTTGTCCGTATGGCTATTTTATGCCTATTACACCATTATACACCATCCCTTCAACGTGCTAGCCCCCTTTGATTGAAGACAGTAATAAATTCTAAACTTTAAATACATGATGAAATTTCAGCTGTTGATATTTTTGTAAATTTGATTATACTTTTGCTTGTCTTAAATATTTTATGGCCTTTAACGCATTTAAACTTTTTGCGGACTGTGAACTATGATTCTTGCATTGAAATAATGTCATCGGAGGTATGATCTTAGAACCAGATGTACATGCATGTTGAAACATGTTTGAGCAAGATCTATTAATTTTTAGTAACAGATTGGAGTGGTTGCACTGACGGTGTTAATGTTTTATCATTTCAGATTCTGTCACTTAAAGAAACATGTGAGGACCTGTCTGTTGTGGAATCACTGACAGGTGAAGTTAGAAGCTTATTCAAAACTTTATTTATTTCATCTTTAGGACTGGGCTCGACAAATCCACTTGTCCGCTCGTAAGAATGTGTAGAAATCTACCCAGGATAAGTTGAGATCGTTGTAGAACTACTTAAAATTCTAAGCGGGTCATCTTGCAGGACAGGTTGCCTGAGAAAAGTTTTTTGAGCCCTTAATTAAATATGTTTTCAATTGCCTCAGATTTCAAATGTTCATGTCTCGAATTATAATTGTGCATACATGTTGAAAATAATACATTATCTTACAACAAGGTAACAAAAATCTCGAGTTGAGTCTCTTTGTCAATACTCACATTTCCCTGCATTTAAGATTATTCTTTTGAAGATTACATGCTCATATTTGATCACTTATTCTGATGGTTAATCCAATAAATGATTTAAAAGCGACTTTGCCAGACAGTAAATTACTCTACAATCTGTGATGTAAAGTTGTAAATCATTTACACAACCAGGATGGAGATGGTTCTCATCAGAAGTTAGGAAACACTGTTTTGATGTTTCTTGTACCACAGATGTATGTGTGAGGATTTGTGTACCTATCATCCAGAACAAGAGGTATGTCTTTGTGACAAATGTTATATAAGCTTGATTTATGTTTCCATTAATGTATTAATATCCCTTAGCTTCTATCTTTTTTTTGTTTGAGTATCAATGTATTGATTGTTTCTGACGTTCAAAGTTGCTGAAAATCTGCACATTTGTTAAATATTTAGTGAGTCTCATGTGAAGAAATAACAAAAATGAATGATAACTATGCTCTATCACATTGAGTTTCATTGGAGAGTTTTTTGGTCACGTGTATCACTAAACACTGATACCAGCTTCTTGGTTTCAATAAACTTTTGCTCAATGCATAAGGATAGATAGTTTTTCAACAAATTCAATTTCTCTATTTTCTTAAGCAACTAAACAATTACTAAATTGCAGAAAGAACTACAATTACTTACCAAAATTTTACAGCAACTTAAACAGTCTGGAACTATAAATCTACATTGGTTCACCTAGCTACTGTCTGAACATACAATCTTCATGTTCAAATTGTTTGGACTCTTCATAAAGAAGAAACATTTACTCTTGAGATGCATGTTAAAATGTAAGTTAATTTTTGTTTCTCTCTGGTAGCTATTCATGGAGTTGTTATGGTCTCTGACTAGTAATCTAGACTAGTAACCCAGGACAAGGCATATTTCACAATTGAGAAAGCTGTCCAGCTAGCTAATGGAAGGTCGGTGGTTCTACCCAAGTGTACTCTTTGCATCCACTACCACTGTTAATGTTAAAGCTGGAAAAATCACCAAATGACCTGGCTGTTGGTGCGTTGTTAAACCTTTGTAAAAAACAGTGCATAGCTAAACAAAAACATGTGTACTCTGCCATATCCTGTATACTATTGTAAAAACATCCAGAAAACTGTCAACAAACAATTCTTGAGGCTTTGCCTTAATGCTTCACTTGCAGGGTTGTGGATTTGGACAAGTTTGTATCACTAATAACTGTCTTATATAATTAAAGTATGATTCACTTTGTGTCCTACATTACTTGAGCATGCTTTCTTTGGAATCGTATGCATAGATTTAAGCATTTTAAATATGAACAATATACGATTCAGCACATCTTGTCAAAGACATAATCTAATGATAAACACATAAAACCTAAAATTAATTTGTTTGGATTTCTATTAATTTCAGACTTCATGGAAAGAAATCTGCTCTAGAAGATTTTGTCACAAATCTTTATACCATGGAGGATGATAGAAAACCTGTATATACATCAGGTAAATATTTATGTTCTCTAGTAATCATCCTTTTTGTCTGTTAGCTGTCTGTTCTAGCAGACATTAATTACAATTTAATCACAAGAGTTTGTTTTTACTCTGTTCTTTTTTCCAAACGGCTCTTGTAACTTGGTGAATTATATCCCCCACTTATTTTGTCTGCCTGCAAAGTGAACTAATGTTGTCATCTATACACAGAAATATGTTAGTACTTATATACTTATAAACATACTGTAATAGTTGTTACTTTAAGTATTAGATGTTAAAGGAAAGTGGATGTGAAGTTGATGTGTCAGACTCAGCCACCTCTACTTGGACATATTAAGTAAAAACTCACAAAGATCACAATCCAATCTCCCCCACGATACATGGACTGGTTATTCCTATTGCAGACTTCAACTAGGTGGAAATCAGCAATGCTGTCATCTCAATCAAGCTTAAATAAACCAGTATAAGAATAAGTCATAAGAAGAAGTATTTCTGTGTCTGACTGTATTTATTTTACGTGGCAGCTTTTACGTCTATGTTCAAGAATATGTGCCTTCTTTCTAATAAAGACCAGTATTTAGTTGCATTGTTGTCTGTCGGTGAACCACATTAATATCATTTGATTTTTTCCAGATATTGTATAAGAGATGTTGTGCATTGTCTTTTCTGGAGAGAATACTGTTGTAAGTCAAAGCAGAAAGAAAATGCTTGAAGTGGTAGATCAAATTATACTAGGTATGCATGACTGATAAAATATTATGTTGCTATACTAAAGTAATTAAGTTGATAAATCCCTGTTTCTGTTGAGAGTTTCACATCATTTGTTTTTTGTTTGGCCATGAGAAAACATTATTTCTGTTTTGCAACCACCTTTTTATGTTAACATTCGTTTGCTCAATAAGAGTTAAATGCCTGTGATTTCTGCACTAAAATTACATGTATATTTACATACACTATTGTGTATTCTAGTACATTTGTATTCATGTCAATGCTTTTAAGTTCTGACCTCAATTATTGTGGAGTCTAATTATCACCTTATGTTGAGATTAACGTATCACACCTACTGATAGTAAGTTAAAAAAACTTCATTACAGAAAATGTTGAATTTGTTATTTGAATGCTGAGATCAGCACTTGTTGGTAACCCTGGCATGCTAACATAAACCATGATCCTATTTTTGAAAATGAGCTACATACAAAAGGTAATATTTATGTTTGGTAATTTTAATATGGTGTTTTTTCTAGTTTCTCAGGCTATAAGAGAGCAGGAGAAATGGTCATATGGGAAAATCTCACTTGCATTAACACAACTTTATAAACAGGCAAATGTTGTAAAAGAGTAAAATGCCTTTGTAACACTTGAATACAGTCAAACCTATGAACAAAGGCCGCCCTTAGGAAAGACAAAATGTGGCCTTTATTGACAGATGGCCTTTATTTGGAGGTTGGATTGTTAAGTAATGGTTTCTTTTTCAAATAATGACCTTTATTCACTGGGTGGTCTTTATTCAGAGGTGGCCGCAAACACAGGTTTGACTGTATATAGATTAATTGCCCCAGTGTGGTATAAAGTAGTAAATAAATGATATATCATTGACCTCTCATGAGCTCTTATTTATTGATATATTATACTAAATACAAATACAAAAGGACAATGAAAAGAAACAAATTTCTTTTCTCTCTTGTATATTCTAGTTTGACTGTATTATCAGTAGAAAAAATCTGTCATTTGATCATTAATCGTTAATTTATCTGGATGATGGGCCTGAAGATTACTGGTTAGGTTCTGTTTAAACTTGAAAAATATAGACATTAAACTCACTGTGCATATTTCCAGCTGTATCTGATTCATGGAGCTTATCAGAGTTATTGCCCTTTGATTTAACACCATAAAGTCGGTGATAGTGTTGAACAAATTTCTTTGCATTTGCTTTTTTATAATAAATATTTATATTAATTTCAATTTTTTTATCTTGCTCATTTAGATGAACATAACCTTGATTACACTTTTTCAATGAGGTTGATATTCAAGCGCATAGTTAGGCCAAGCTTGGTAGAAGTGTTGCTATGGATATCCAGAAGTTCAAGGTCGGCGTTGACTCTGTGTATAGCCTTATGTTTGATTGTTTTCATTTTGAAGAGTTTAATAGATTTTCCTCCCTTATTGTCCTTTAAATTGACATGGTTATCTCTAGATTTTACTAACATTTTAGTGACAGTTTAGTTTTGTGATTCACATTTGTTATTTGTGATTATTGTACCATGTTGTTTGTTGTATCACTCACAGAAAAAAAAGCTGTGACCAAGACTGCTGAGGTCAAGAAAGCTGCTAAGGATAAATGATGTTTGTACTATGAAAAAAATTACTTCTTGGTGTATCAACAATCTTTTAACCTTAATGTAGAATTCGACTAATTTCAACAGAAGTATGGCATTTATACAGGGCAACCTCTCCAGAGCAGCCCTCTCTTGAGCAACTACCTCCCTTCAACAACAGCATGATTTTTCCAACTATGTGATTTAACTATTGATTTAAACTGTCCAGAGCAACAACTTCTCAACAACAACATAATTCTCCCAAAGTGTGTTGCTTTGGAGAGGTTGTACTGCACTGGAATGTTCTTATTTTACAATGTTAACAACTACAAATAAAATTGTTTGAAAAGCCTATTGGCTACTAATTATGATGAAAAACATTGCAGTGTCTAAGTAGTGCTAATATACCTAGGTAATTATGGACTTACAGTCATTGTACAGTTATGTGTAAGATTAAATTCATTTCACAGTTGACTATCATGAATTAACTCTCTCATTTAGGAAGTAAAAAGGACAAAAAAAGGCCACCAGCGAAACCACTACTGCCGTCAGGTAAGAAGAAGAATATTGTTGTTTCTAAGGAACCAAGCAATGTTGAAAAGGTTAAAAGTGATGGTGGTGATGAAGCAGGAAGTGAACTCAATGCAATGACTTAGCTATTAAAATATTACAAGTAGATAATAGCTTAGTTATTAAAAGATAACATGTTAATAATGACTTGGTTATTAAAAGATAACAGGTTGATAATAACTTAGTTATTAAAAGATAACGTGTTGATAATAGCTTAGTTATTAAAAGATAATGTGTTGATAACAACTGATACAAATGTAAGACATTGTTTTGATATGAATACTGTGTTGTGTTTTACAGTGGTGTAAAAATGGTGCTTGTGTTCATGACAACTCAGCTCCTGTTGTTCCTGGCAAGTATCAAACCATATTTTATTGTAACATGACATGTAATTATATCCAACATAAATGCAATGTAAAAAGACAAATTACCATGACACAAAGAAAATGAGTTGTGCTGGATCAGAGCACACCATGATCTGATATAAGCGGACTCCAATAAGTACCGAGGAAAATTGGACTAGGATTCCAAGGTAATAAAATCAAACCTTTGATTAATTATGTTGAGTCATTCAGACAGTATCCCAGTTTGTTATGGTAAAAGGTCAAGTTATGTACAAATGTGACTACTTGTATATAATGTTTAATGTTATTTTGTCAATGCCTTACAGAGGACTGTCCCAGGGGAAACCAATCAGGGGCTATAGATCATGGTCTTACCTATGAACAAGTGAAACAACTAGGAAACAACAGACATTGCTATGAGTCATACACTGTTAAACACTGCTGTGGTACTTGTAAAACCATTTCGAGGAGTATAATAGGTAAACAAGTCAACGATTTCAACCTGCTATCTCAAAAAAGTTTACGACACCAGAATACAGACTAGTTTTGCTCCACACGTCTGAAAGATACTGGAATGTGAATACTTCTCAATACAGTCAAACCTGTGAACATACCACATCCTTGGGAAATACAAACTGTGGCCTTTATTGACAGGTGGCCTTTAGTTTGAGGTCAGTTTGTTCTAAATAATCAGTGACGATTTTTGAAAGTATGGCCTTTATTCACAGGGTTGTCTTCATTTGGAGGTGACCGCGAATGCAGGTTTGACTGTAGTTGTAATACTGTACATCATTTCGTTAAACAATATTTTCATTGTTGAAAACTCTTGAAAACAATCATAGTCGTCTAAGTGTTACTGACATTAAGTAAAAAACTGTATAAGGTGACACAATGTTACATCATAAATTCGTATTCCAGTGTTTTGTATTAATTTTATTGGCTCTATTATGTTTTCAAAAATAGTATGTGTTACATCAGCAATAATTAAAGCAAATTTCATTCACAATTGAGAAGACTATCAAAACAGTAATATTCACAAGACATTTACGTGAACTGATATATACATAACAAGACTTTGATGTTTAGCTTATTTTTGTTTTCACTTATATTGCCGGTTGCGAATATGCTAGTAGTTGCCACTCATATGATACAACAAAACTTGTAAGATGTTGTATTACGGCCAAAGACGTGGCTGTAGTTGGATAGATTGTAGACATGTGTTTGTAATACTGAGATGTTTGTATATAGCCTGCTACATCTAATTCATTCGTCATTATTATTATATTATATTTATCATATGCTAATTTCATACAATTACTCTTAAATAAAAAAACTGTAAAATTGATGAACACTTAAAATATAGAGAAATACCACCACGGATAAACGGTAATTATTAAATTTACGTTAACTTATATATACACTGTACAGTAAAACTCTGAAAACCGGAATTATCTGAAAATCGGATGATTTTTCAAGTCCTATTTACATCTCTTCTGTAATCAATAATTCTCTGAAAACCGGAATTCTCCGAAAATCGGACTATTGGCCCAGTCCGGAAGGGGTCTGGTTTCAGGGGTTTTACTGTACATGTATATGTTGTATATGCACCTCATAATTCTGCGGCATGGACAATGAAAACTGGACTCCAGTGTCATTTACAGATAGGAACAGATTTTTTGAAGCTGGGACATGAATGACGTGAAATGAATGACAAGAAAGATTAGCACTATATAGGTTATCACATTATGGAAAACAGATCTAAATAAGGTAGAGAAGACTCGTTGGCTGCAAAGCGATAAGTCAATGACGTTCACTATATTTTTGTTCGTCCGAAATCTGATGCTGTAGGTCCAGATTTCATCATGAGGGACAGGGAACCCTCATCACCAAGAAGTACCAGTATCGCCTGGATAGATTAAATGTATCGCCCGGATAGATTAAATAATGAAAATGTCATTTCTTCCCGACTTTCTCAGACTCCAGTGGTATTCCAATGATTCATGGCATTCAATACAAATAGTGACTTACGTTTTGGTATAATATTAGTCGTATCGCTCTCCTTTTATTCATATTTTGAGAACATACATGAATGAAGCAACGCTAAGTATGTTTGTTTAACATGGCTGAGTTGAAACTCGACAAAATTTGTTAACCTGGCGCAGGTATATGTGTAATTGGTTAAATAAATATTGATATATTTAGAAATAGAATATTTTGTATGAAGTATAATCGTTATTTTCCGAGCAGTTGAAATATCAACAAGTGTTAGTACTTTCCGAATACCAAAATCGTACAGGAAGCTCGTAAGCTTAAAACTAGTTGTTGGTCAGATGATTATCCGGGTCACTGTGTACAAAACACGGTGATTAAAACCACCGAAGTATGTAATGTTCTGTGTCATGTCGTGCAAGTGGAAGAAAGCAGAAATCCGTGCAGAATAACACTGACAAGTTTGTCAACGCACCTTGTCGTTCACTTGATACTTTAGAGGTTTACACATTGCTTTGCGCTGTTAAAACACTAGTTAGATCTCCTACGATTATAGATGTGTGTCCCTTTGCGTAGCATATTACAAAGAGTGTTTTGTAGCCTTCATAGTGCACGAAAATCTTGTGCGTCTTAAGTTTGATACTGTAGTATGATGTGTAGTCATAGGTGGATCCAGGATCTCTAGTTAGGGGGACTGAACAAGTAGGTTGGGGGGTCAGGTCGGTGGGCCCCGTAAGCTCCTGAGTTTTGACCATTTCTAAGGGATTCAGGCACATTTCCAGAACCTCACCTATCCATCCCGGGGTATACAATAAAATGTACGAGAGCTCTTATCTACTGTGTTCTTAAGTAATGAATTAAAAAATATCTTTAGCACATATAATTTGAATGCTTACGTGTTTCCCACTGGGTGCATCCATGTTTGTTGACTTACTTTACTCAAAGGAAAAATATTAATTAATAGAAGTAAATGAAAGCGGGAATATTTTAAATACAGAAACGTATTTTGTAGAGTAGATCACGATGTTTTGTAAAGCATCTAGATCTATCATATAATTTTTAAACAGCCGTTGGATCATGTTTCGACGTACAAAGTTGAAATCTTACAAAATGAGAAGGAATTGTTTGTGAACTGTACGTTATGCCATTGTGTTACTGTACTCGTAACTTATTGCAAGCGTATCGTGAGAAAATGTTTCGACATTTATATATATTTTCATTTGAATATTATATTTGATGATAGAAAAAAAAACTTTGGTCAATTTTAGGGCGCGTACGCCGGGTCCACCCTCCTCCCTTGAACCGCCTATGGCGGTTAGTCATTCTTTTTTTTCACTGGGTTTATCTCCGTTTTTCAACAATTGTTCAGTTGCTACAAAATTGTTGAAAAATGGCGTTAAACCCCAGTGTCCAAAAGTCACATGAAAACAAAGATTGCATGTCAGCGGTTTTGGAGCCGGTTCGAGCCTCAGAGACTTGGTCGTTAAGGTATGGTTCGTGACTATCATTGGAAACCATATTTGAGTAGCTTGAATACCCGTAGGGTCACAGCTTTCTAGGAATGTTGGAAGAGAAAGGTGAAAAAAATCACTATTTGGAAGGTTTGTAAGAGGTTTTCGCCGAATCGAGACTTATGGACCCGGTGTATGCAACTTTGATACACAAGTTGTGTGCATATGAATGCTGACTATCATTTTAGATCACATTCGAGTAGCTGTGTTACCCCTGGGTGTCATGGCCAGCATAAGAAAGACCACACATACGATTCCGACACTGAAATATCACTCTTTCGAAGATTTTTCAGAGGTTGAACATACCCCTATGATACGGTTGTGTAGATATTGGTCGTGGCTATCATTTGGGATCAAGTGCAACGTGCTCAGGGACATTCTTAAGCATGCTATGACCCTCCCCCCCCACACACACTCTTGTCTTCCAGATTCATCGATATAGTCTCAAATGATAGCCAGCGTCTATACTAACAGTCGTGTTTCATATCGGTATTCATATCACGGTGCATACTTCACTCCTGTCTATCATACAAGAGATGCATACACATTTTTATATTACAAAACCTGCACAGACTATAAGAGAATATTAGAGAATGTTGGAGATTTTCGGAGAGTATCCGACAAGTAAAAATTCCTAACCCCAGAACTCGTCCTTGTATTTACCCTCGTGTTCATGTCACAGTTAACTGATCACCGGTTACACTAGCGCCTTGAACGATTTCAGCACGTGAATTTTGAGTCATGGACTGTTAGGCCTAAATATAGTTTGTTTTCGCTACCCAGACTGACCTTATTTTTTTGCCGCCGACACTGTGATTTTTAAGTTAAAGTTTTGAAAAATAGAAATAATGTCAGACATATCCTGAAATAAAAAATATGAAAAAAAAAATAAATCCCTACCTACCGACCCCATTTTTTCAGAGCCGGTAGCGGAAAAAAAACTATTTTTTAGGCCTTATGGTTGCTACGCATCTATAACGTTTGTACACATTCCAGTGTTCGACACGGTACCCTGTATTTGATTATTGAGTTTATTTTGTATTCCGGAATAAGTTGTGTTTTCGGGACCCGAGATTGCTAGCTAGCTGTATTATTACAACCGATAACTCCTCAGACATCAGGATTCGAGGATTTGTCGTTAGATCATAACATTGAAACTACAACTTGTGAGTTATTTATTTATTTATTTATTTATTCATTTATTTATTTATTTGTTTATTAAAATTTTATGTATGTAATGTATGTATGCATGTATATATATTTTTTTAACTTTCTTCTGTCATCACTTGGTAGAATGGGAGAACAGTACAACCTCTCCAGAGCGGCCCTCTCTTGAACAACAACCTCCCTTCAACGACGGTCTGATTTTCCCACTTTACGGTTTAACTATTAATTTAACCTCTCTAGAGCAACAACCTCACAGCAACAACATGATCTTACTTTCCCAATGGGAGTTTCTCAGTAGATTTTGCACTGTATATCGTATTAGTAATAGTAGTGGTTGTAAAGCTATTCAGCGCGTGTTTTAATTGATTTATAATTTATTATTATATTACAAATGTGCTACATTGAATTTCTAAATCTCATGGCGCGTTGATTACGTTAAAGCAGTTCTTGTTGCAGTTTACCAGTGATAAAAATACTGGTAAAGTTTACAAAACTGACGAAACAAAACTACATAAACTTGCAAATTATCGTTACTTTCTACTTTCGGGTTGTTGGTTTTCAGAAGATCGTATTAATGCAAGACGTGAGCTCCGCTCTATTAATAAACTGTATAGAAAATGCAGAACTGACTATAATCGTAGAAAAATAACTAATAGCTCAATATAAAAGGTTAAAATAAAAAAAATGTTTCTGATCAGTATGTTTGGTCAAGTATGTTCTTAATTCTAAAACGCTTGGCCCGAAATCGTTGACAATTTCAAAATTCGTATCGACTGTTAAATATTTAGCCCAGAAATAATTAGCGTTAGAAAAACCAGACCAGGGTGTGTTTCATTCATAATGGATATAAGACTTTCCGGTGTGTATGTCCCTTATATTAAACGATTACATATGTTCTACAATGTGAAAAAAATCCTGTTCATGAGAATAAGAAGTAAAAGTATTCTGCGGAGATGTGTGTATGTGTATGCGGGTCATAAAAACGGTTCTATTAATATTTGACAAAAATATTGATTTTCCTCCATATGTGGAGAATTTGACGGCTCCTTGTGGAAGGGTAAATCAGTACTGGTTAGTATACAGTCTAGGAAAACTGGTTAGGTTAACCAATCGCCGCATACAACTGAAAAATTATTGTAAAACGGCGTAAAAACCCAATGACAATAAGCCACTAAAAATCGGATATTCTATCATTATGGTGAGATAGGTTAGTGTAATCTGAGGAACAGGGCCCGGTTTCACAAAAAATCTTAGATTTTTACTTAATATGCTACTCAAGTTACGCCTCAAGTCAGACAAACGACTCAACTGAGTGAAGACGTTTCAAGGCGTTTCACGAAAAGACTCATGTTTTAACTGAGCAAAGTAGAAACAAATGACTCAAATCTTGATATTTTTCACGATGGAAGCTGCTATATCCTATATTTACATATAAAACATATAACTCTTCAGCCTGCGCGCCGTCAAAAGGTAAAAAATAGAAAAACTCCGCGAAAAGCTGCCAAATCGCTCTCGTGTAACCTGTCGGCCATGGAAAAAAGTACATGTAACAGCAAAAGGTCCGCTAACTGGGTGGAAGGGGGAAGGATATATGCTGTCCAGTTAATTGTGGACAAGTCGGATATTCTTGTATCAAAATTTCGAGGGGCGTCTCATGGTGCAAAACAAAAAGAAAAAAGTTTGGCAGGAGATAGCCAACCAATTGAATGCGTGAGTATATATCTTGTCATGAACGTTTGTGGTTATTTAAGAGATGTTCGGTAAGACAGATTTAACGGTCTATGAAACGTCCTTTTCTGTGCTAATTTTGAACAATAAACTGTGAAGAAACTGTAAATGTTAGAACTTGACATTTTAGAGTTCGTCCACGATTCTGATTACGTTGATTTTGGCTTTTGGACCCCTTTAAAAACACTATTTTTCGTTGTTATTAAACTGTTATTAAATTGGAAATAAGATTATGTTACAAAAAAATGTCTGAACCAGTGAATAATTTATTAATTAATTAATGATTCAATAATTGATCAAAGTTCAAACTGTGAAAAATGTTTTATTTGGGTGATATATTTACTTAGATCTGGACAAGCCTTATGTCAGAGAACAACTTTAGAAATAAAGAAGATTTATCAACATGAAAAGCAGAGGTAACTTCCATTTGTATCCTTGATATATAAGTATGTTTTTAGATTGGGCATACATGTTTTTGTAATGACATGTGAACCAAGCTGCATTGTTTAGTTCAGTCTTTGGGACAAATAGATGCACAGCTATCATGCGTTAACAATTTTTGGTGTGCAGATTCCTCTGATGTTCCTCATCTAAATCTGTAGTAGTTTTACTGCATAGACTGTTTCAAGAGTTAAAAACTAAAGATACTTTTTTCTGTTTTAGAGCCAGCAAATTAACTTAACTACTGTTTGTAATTGAGTGCTAAGTAGTCTGTTCCTTACATAGTAGTAGTTCATGCGTGATTGATGGATCATCATTGACCACAAATACATACATTTATTTATGATGTTCTTTGAAGCAATTTCGGGCATGTCATAACAAATTAAATACAAGTATACTTAAGTTAATGATAATTATATTTTTCATGTTTTATTGAAGGTAAAGACAAGTATGACTCAAATTCCAAGACTGGAGGATGTCCACCAGTTACACTTTTTCCTACAGAGAAACTTATAATTTATCATCTAATGGCCAATAATAAACAGCAATTGAAAGGTTTCGAGAGTGGAATTGATTCACTTTCAAGTAAGTTGTTAATTAAACCTGAATTGGTCGTGATTTATTACTTCTTCAGTGAAGAACACTTAAGAAGTTTACATGTTTACTGACGTTTGGGTTCGTTCAGTTATTGATGTCATAATTGCATAAATTATAGAGGTAATTTAGATAATTGGATACATTGTGTTATATTAATCATTCAGAGGAATGCAGGGTTGGCATATAGTTTAGCCATTAAAAACTTTTTGCGTCATAAAATGTTTTATTCAAATTGCATATGAAGCACTTTTTGTATCCAAACACTGACAAAGTATAGCTTAATGTTTAATTAATATTAATTAAGTATTAATGCATCTATTACAGGTCAAGCAGGGAACTCCATCAGTCAAGAGGTGTTTGAAGGAAATAATTTGATTGATAGGTAATTCAGAAACATGCACTCCTCAAGATATTATGAAACACAACATCAGTGGTATATACAGAAACACTGATACTTACAACTAAACAGTGCTTTAATATGGAAATAAAAACTTGAAGGAAGAAAACAGTGATCACCTTAACTATGTCATTTAAACCTATATGAGTTGGTGTATTTAACATTTGGTTCAAAACCTATTTTGACTCATCAGACAGAAGTCTTTACTGACAGGCTTTCCTTTACATGTAAAATGAATACTTGTATAATAATACTATATTGTTATTTCAGCAATTACAACGCAGTACAGTATGTCGTTTGTGGGGATGAAGGAGGAAAGACAATGCCATTGGCTGGTTGTAGTTGTGATGGGAAGTCTGTACAAAAAGGTAATGAATGGCAAGCTGAAATTTTATGCTTAATGTCTTTCAGAACCTTTGTATTACTTAAAATTCCTGCTTCAAGATTTAGCTTCATTTTCACACTAAAAATGCTGCCAATAAGATTAATATTTTTCCCTCTTTATAGAAATATCATACATAATATATATATTTATATACTGTAATATCACAATATTCGTTGTATGAAAGTTAAAATGTTTTCTGTATATTTTGTTTTATCATTTTTAATCATGTATATTGAATTTATAGAAACTGAAGAAAGAAGATCTAGTTGCAAGCCCAATAACACATGGTTAAAAACGTCTAAAAGACTACATGATGACAGAGAGGATGATCTGTATGATTTAGAAAAAAAGAAAATATTAGTAGAAATAAACAAGATTGAGCAGAAAACCTGGCAAAATAATGAACTGTTCTTTCTTAAACAAAAATGTTTTAGAAAAGCAGTTAAATTCATGAAATTCTGCTTACTGTTATTGTTTTACTGGGTTTCTGTACAATTTTTGTTACATAATTATGGTAACCAGTTCACCTAACCAGTTTTCCTAGGTTGTATACTAACCAGTACTAACTTACCCTTTCCACAAGGAGCCAGCAAGTTCTCAACATATGGAGGAAAACATTTTTGTCAAATTTTCATAGGAGGGTATGATGTTACCGGGATTTGAATCTGGATTTCCGGGTTACAAGTCCAGCACTCTAACCACTGGACCATGATCATGGTTTACTTGTTATGTTAGAATTCAGATAAATTGGTTGTGTGTGATAAAATTTGTTACTGTCTTATTTATCAAGTTCTACAGGAAATGACAAAAGTAGTTATTTTAAACATTCAAACTTCGTGTCACTACTCTTTAAATCTATGTACTGAGTGTGATTCAACTCTAACATGTTAACAGGTGTATTGAGATATATGCAACTGTTAAAAGAAGGAAGGCACTTTTTCTGATGCAAGTCCTAATCATAGCCTGTAATTTTCTTATTACAAATAACAACATGATAATTGTTTTTTATTGAATTAAAGAAGGAAAAGAATTATGCAAAAAGGTGGCTGCAAAAACATCTCTACAACGAGCTCCAGCCCGGTCATTCTCTACAGTTACATCGGGCAAATCAAAGTCTGTACTGACAGTCCTTTCAAAAGTGTCACCACTCTCCATTCCAAAATTGTATAATACAACACTAGACACTATTACATGTGATGTCCTGGATGTTTTCATTCTTAAACCATTTGATAAACAAGGGAATCTTCTCTTCATCACTCCAAATGTCTGCTCCACTGGTACTCTAGTCCTTGGTAATGCAGAGTTGAACCTAAAAGAAAACCAAATTGTTTTAGTTAACATTCATTCCTATTCTGTGTCTCTGAACTTATAATAAATTGTTTATTCACATGGTTGAAAAATGTGATGAGACTACATTAGCAACTTTAATGTTATTGCTATTAACTATTTCATAATGGATTACAAGATGATAATTAGCAAAAAAAATTTTAAGTACCTCTCTTGAGCAGCAGTTTGGGGATTCTGATGAGGTGTCATCAGAAATGGTCGGCCTGGGTATCCTGAGTCCCCAAGTATAATTCCACTTATCTCTCCTAGAATTTTAAGATTTTATCGTTATATTATTGTATCAATTTGAAATATGTAAATCCAGTTAAGTCATCATTTAAGTTTAAAAAATCACTTTAGGTGCATATTTTGACATATATTAGTATTTATGTTTAACTGTGGTGTTCCAGAAATTTTAATAAACTTAATACTTTACCATTCTCAAACTTTCGCACAATGCAGAGTCTCTAAAGATACGACTGTCATGAACACTACCAGGTCACTTTGCCACCACATTTGTCACTCTGAACCTTGCATCACAAACCGTCTGAAACAAGAGAATTCATTAACACCTGTCCTCGTTTGTATTTATACAAATACGGTGAAAAGAAAATAATTCTTGAAATCCCAAACATGATCATATTAAATGATGATACATGGCACAATTTACAATTTAAAAGATCAATTTTCATCGAAACAAGTTTAACTTCTATTTAGCAGATTAATCTCAAAAACTGAAGTAAAAATGAAAAAAAAGAATGACAATCATGAAATAGGGTCACATTACCTGTTCATTAATAGAATGGAATCCTTTCCGGTTAACAAAATCTTGCTCATTTTCACTTGGCCCTTTAATTCTTATTTGTGTCCCATCAAGTACTCCTATAACCTTCGGAAACCCTGTATTATTAATGAAAAATAAACATCGCATGAGTATTCATGATACTATATAATTCTCTTTTATCTTAACATTGCATTCAATTTGGTTTTAGCCCATGAAAAATTTACAGATCGTGAAACTTTTTATTCAGTTTGCAAATGGGGCAGTTTTTGTAAAGAAACACCATCAAAGCTAGTTAATGACTCTACATAGGCTCTGGGTTAATATGGGGGTCGAATAATTTTGGGGACGTCTATCGTAAACTATTAGATAAGTTTTCAATACCCTCTGAAAGGCAGCTTAGTTTTTATTTTAAACATTTTACTCTTTTTATTAAATTGTCGATGCTTTTATTTCATTTCTATGTGTTGTATCAGGATAATTAAGATAGACCTAGGGAAGTTTTAAATACCTTAACTCTAAGAAATACCTTGTTTACATTGGAGACACAAGCAATCAATCACGCATCTGTTAACGATACTTACTCGCAATGCTATAAAATTCTCGTTGGGTCGCCCCAGCTTCATCGTTTGAAGGAAATTTGATGTATCGGTCCCGTGGAGCACAAATGGATGCTGACGTCCGTAAAATAGCTAGTGAAACAGACGATTTTGAAACTCCGTGTCTATCGCAAATTATGACATAATGTGTCCCAGTGGAAAAATAATGAAGAGTCACCAGAAGGGAAATCACTGGTGGTAGGGGTGAAGACCTAAATGTAGCATATTCCAAGGGGTATTGAAGCAATTATAAAAGAAGCAGTATATATTCTTGATGAAATCTATCTCTCACTTCTGTCCGAGATAAGAATTCCAGAGGGTTAATTCTGTCTGGTATGACCCTCTCTATACGATAAAGGCGCTGCCGTCGGCGAATTCGCTCTAAGCGTCTCTGAAAGTCTGCCGTACTTGAGTAGAAATTTGAGATAGCTTCCTGTCTGTCTCAATTTAACAGACTCAACTCAAGATTTGAGCACTATGATGAGTCATTGAAAATTTTGTGAAACGCAAATTATCACTCGTGTTAAGTAATAACATGAGTACACTAATGAGTTTAAATCGTTACAACAGATTTAAGAGTTCTTGTGAAACCGGGGCCAGAAATCTAATGATATGTTTGTGATATCATCTAGGAAAGGTTGAAGTCGTGCGTCTTATTTATGTTTTATTTTACGTGACACTGGTAAATATTCAGTTATGTTGAGATTCTGGACTGTTGTAGATATAACCAAGTCAAGCTGTGATGTATGTCATAAACACGTGACATGCTCAGTCTCAGAAACCTACACAGTATCAATCTGTCTTAGAGCATCCCTTGAAAACCAAAATAACTATGGAGATGATTGTATTTCAACGTCTTGCTTCCTACATCAAAAACTGACATTATATCACTAACCTAAAATATTGTTTAATGCTCAATAACAACTTTTAGATGATCGGATATTTGTGTATGCATGTATTTTTAATCTATACTAACATTTAATTTAAATTACAGTCAAACCTGTGCTTGCGGCCACCTGGCCTCAGTAGCCGCGGCCGTGGTCCAGTGGTTAGTGCGCTGGACTTGGAACCGGGAGATCCTGGCTCGAATCCCGGCCGCGGCAGGTCATACCCTTTCATGAAAATTTGACAAAAATCTCGATTTTCCTCCACATGTGGAGAAGTTGCCGGCTCCTTGTGGAAGGGTAAGTTAGTACTGGTTGGTATATAGTCCAGGAAAACTGGTTAGGTGAACCGGTCGCCGTATATAACTGAAAAAATTGTTGAAAAACGGCGTTAAACCCAGTGGAACAAACAAACAATCATTTGGCCTCAAGATGTATGGAAAGGTAACTCTGAAATTGTGTTTTACTGTCTCAAGATCGACCGAAGCCTTTGTTGCTTTAAGATGAAGGCCGAGATTTTCAATGATTATAGAGCCAAAATTACAAATTTAACTTATATGCTGCATTTTGAGACTTTGGCTTTATTGACATGAAAACACAAATTTTCGGTGTATGCTGAGTACTTGTGTATGCTGATTTAAGAAAAACGTTGTATCCCAGTGACAATGTCACATAAAAACAAACAGAACTTGGTATACGGTGCTATTTTTTTCGAATATTTCACGAGAATTAGAGAAAAATAAGCGATTCAGCAGTCTCCATATTCTTTAAGGAACACACAATATACCAAATACAATTTAGAAGATGTTCCAACTGTCTATAGGTCAACATTCCCTTCCTATGTGGTCACTGTCCGCAGGTTTTTCTGTACCTTTATTTTTACAACCATTGTCCCGCTTGTTTTATAACCTGACACACAGTTGATAACGGAACAAAATATGAGCACGAGACACTTAATCCTCCAATTGATAAAATACACAGACACCTTACACATACCCAAGTTTGGTTTACATAACACTCGTGGACAATAGTTGTATCTGAATGGGGCAAACATTTTTTTTATTTCAGTAATAATTGTATTGGACGGCTTCACATATTACGGTATATCTGAATGACACAATCAAGCTGATGGCTACTAATTGTTCACCAAACAATGTCTTATGTGATCACTGGATAAAAACGCCTCGTGTTGAAATTTGAGAAATTTTAAAATGTATGCAAGTAAGCAAATTACTTTCTTTTTTAGAGAACTGAATAGAATAATTCTGAAATTTCTTCCATTACTGATTTAACATTTTATCGAACTTAATTACCCATTTCCATTACATTGTGTTACGATGTAGCTGTACTACGTTACTTTGAATATACAATAACCTTTGACCTTTACCAAGGTGTATCTTGTGACTGTGGCATCGAGATACTATTGTCGTACGATTGCTAAATGTTGTTATGCAAGTTGTAGCTATATCATACCGATTTGTTGTATATAACCTGTAAATCAACTACAGTGGAACCCTCAAAACCGGTCGAGCCTGGGACCAAGTCACATGGACGGTTTTGAGGGTGTGCCAGTTCAGAGGAGATATTTTAATTATATAGTAATGCAGTCGGGATCAGAACATTTCATCGATCAAGATGGAAGTCGGTTTATAGAGCCGGTTTAGAGGGTTTCCACTGTATACGCATTAGTTTATACTAATTTATATATAAACTGTATTTAGTTCGATTGCGAAACAAGCCATTTGGCTTGTATTATTCACGCTCGAGTCCGCTTCCTGGATACTACACCAGTACTGCGTCCGAAAAATGGGATTGTGAAGTTTGTGAACGAAGCCAGTCGAAGCCGGGATTCGAACCCAGTACCTTCGGATCAGAGGACGTACGTTCTATCTCTCGACCACGATGCCTCACATACGCGTTCTAAACGCACTGTAAAAACTATTTTATATATTAGTGTAATATTTGGAACTTAACAGCGCTTGATGTTGTTGTGAACAAATTTAATGATGTAGACAATGGTTAGGCCTAAAAGAGGTTTGTGTCCGGTTACCCGACCAACCCAATGTTTTACCTGCCGACTCATAAGTTTTTACAGCGTCCATATTGTAGAGCTATATTGTAATTTTCACAACTCATTAATATTACGGCGCACACATTCCAATACAATGTTGTCGATATATGTGAAAAAAAAATAAAAAAAGATCCCTAACTATCGACCCATATTTTTGGGGCATGTAACCTGAAACAAACCTTTTATTTTTAGACCTTATCATCGAACCTGTAATACTCAACAAGAGGACCTTGTCCCTCGGATATAACTGTTTATCTTTTTTACCCATATACATCCTTGAAATAAATTTCGAATGCGTACTCTTGTTTGTATATTTTTAATTAGTAGTTGATTGGTAGTGCCCGTAACTAGAGTGCATTTTTTTCATAACGTTTTGATACATTGTTAGCTTAGCACTGCTTAAACATATGTTATAGCCTGCCGGTGTTACTTAACTCATGAACTCATTGTTTATTCAAATGATCCTTTGTAAAAGTATGAAGTGGAGGTCTGTATAATGCGAATTTCGAACGAAAAATTTGGATGTTTCAACGAAATCAAGGCTTTCCATTTGGTTTTGATTGGTTTTGTCTTTTCTCCAATAATTATAAATCCGAATCTAGTATAACATGTTATAATAATGATACTTCAATGATGAATTAATATCGACAAGTTTACATAAAATGTAGCGATTATCTCCCTTACACCGACATGTTCAACTCGTCAAATCCACGAAAACCTAGTATACCTTTAGACACCGTTGAAAATGTCAATCTGTCCATGTTTCCCTGTCTAAAATAATCTGCCTCACTTATTTTACTGCTGATTAATACTACGTTGCTTTATTTTAGTACTTGCAAGCAGTAATTTGTCAATCATCCATACAGCGAAAAATTAGAATGTTTTCTCTCATTGTGTTTCATGACACTTGTGTAACTTAAGTATGCTCATGGTATGTTTTCTTGTTTGTCTAAATCTACACCTTTTATATTCTTAAGAGTGAACTTTTTGACCCACCCCTCTTTTGATAAAAATCGCATAATCTGAACTATTTGTTCGACTTTTAGTAATTGTAGTTTTCGATAGCTCAATCAATTAAGTGCCCGACTTCGTAATTTCGTAATTCAAGGATTCCAAGGTTTAATCCTTGCGCGGTCTAAGATTCGAACTCGTCTGTGTAATGACAAAAAGTTTTCGGCTAATGGTGTTTTCATGTCTTCAAACCAATCATATCATTCTTACAAGATGAAGAGTATGGTAATGTTGCCAGGGTTTCACGTTTCATGGTCGTTTTCGCAATCAAATCGGCTAGTTCTTGTCAAAACTTAACATTTTTATAAATAATTAATTGTCCGAACGGTAGTATAAATATTTATTTTTATATACATTTATGTATATTTCAGTTGTTGGTGTAGCACTGCTGATTCAGCATTTCTTTATGCGTGTACATCATGTTCCCATGGTAACACACGACGGAATGGATTCGTTCATTGCTAGGACAACAGTACAGGCATCTCGGAAAGCTGTGCAACATTGAGCCTTGAACTAGACACCATATTATTAGATGAAATGTTCAATACACCTTGGTTGAAGCAAATATAGTACAAACATATGTATTGTATACATATAGATAGTATGTACATATCAACTTGAATGTGACTTTTTATCATGACTTGTATGTGACAGAATCCAAGTTATTAATGATAAGGTTACGGCTTCTTTCAAAAGACGTTTGTATGTAACAGCATGTACATAATCATATCAGCTGAGTCAGTCAGTCAGAGGTCATAGAAGCTTAACAACATTAATCAACGACTCTCGTTTGCTGCTGTCTTGATTCGAACCAGCAATGTCCGGCTAAGGAGTCCGGTTCTGAAGTCCGGTTTAGGAAATCGGTGTAGGAATGCAGTGTTTTTCTATTCGTTTTGGAGTAAATGTAGTGTGTTAGTGTTAAATGTGTGCTAAATGTGCTTAATGTGTTTTTGTATTCGCTATGCTTTGGAATTAATAAGTGCGTTTCTATATAATTTTGCTGGAATAATGTGTTTTAATCATAAAATTGGATTATTATACACCATTAACATCAGAACTCAAGGTAGGCGAGGATAATATCGACCTTGCACCGTAACATTCACTGTTCTCGTTAATGGTCATTTATCACATTGAATTAACAACAGTAAAACCTCTCTTAGATCTATACTACTTCAACATTAAGACCACTTGGTGTCGTGTAATAGACACTTAATAATGGCCTTAATATTTAAGTTTTACTGCGTAGATGTATTCAATATAAAGAGAAACAGTCATTTTGTTGTCTATTTATTTAAATGAACTGCTGAATGTACCGACTTACGTAGATACTTACATTCAAAACATAATAACAACAAATGCGGGTTTCTTTTTGTAATGATAATACAGTCGAACTTTTCTAATCTGAAACTTTCAAATATGGAATCCTCTTTAAACCGAACGCGTCAGCTGGTCCCGATTTTTTATTATGTATTTGATGCTAAAAAACTTTTGGAATCAGGAAACTTTGTATTCCGGAAAACTCTCTAATCCGAACATTTGTCCGTCTGAGCAAGTTCAGATTAGAAAGGTTCTACTTTATATTGAAAATGATGAAATATGTTTGTAGCAACTCGTTTTGTAGCCTTTTTGAACCTAAGAATAAGAATTTTCAAATTAGACATTTTGGATAGAACCACCGGCCTTCTGTAGACTAATTGGACAGCTTCCTCACATGTGACATTTGTCTGGTCCCTGGTGGGATTCAAACTCACAACTTAGTGGCAAATGATTACCAGTCAGAGACCATAACCACTCGATCAAGGAAGCCCCTTCACTTAAACTTTAATTATGATTTGTTGTTAAGTTGATAAGGCATTATGAATGCATTCTATTTATATTAATAATTTAAAATTCTAATATTAATTTAATGTTTTATCAGTAACATATAATGATATAATTGCATGTAACAAAGTTGCTACTATCTTTTGTAGTTAAATTCTACTACGTTTTTGTAGAATGTGGAATTTTAGTTTTATTTCCGGTTCAGTTTACAGGTCCCCCCTCCCCTACCACTGGATACAAAGAACATATCCGTTTGTCAAAATGTTCAAGATATATTCTTACAGTGCTTTTCGAATTATTGTTATCATTTTTCGAGTCGAATGAAATATTTTCACCACCACATCGATCTAAAGTCATATGTGATCATTATTTCACTCGTACTCCATTTTTATAAAGTTTTTTTCCTTGTTATCGAGGTTTTACTGTATATTCAATACAAAAAGAAACGAAATCGCTCATAAAAATCAAATTAGATTAAATCATCATTGGAATAATATATCAATTTATTTACATAAAAGATATACGTATTTCTTTTTGTATTGGATATGTATGAATGAATATAAAGTTTTATTCAATGAATGTATGGCCGTTAATGTTTTCATTTTCTTGATGTATTATTCAGTTTATTTCCGCATTGAACAGAATAACCAAATAAAATTGAGTTTCTGTGTGGAAACAATAACAGCTATAACTTAAATTATTCCAAACTAGGAAAGAAATGTCTTATAATCACTTTACATGTTATAAACAATGTGCACTCTGAATGATATCAAATTAAGAAATATCGAACAAAGTATAACTGGGAATTGATGTCTTATATTGTCAGTATGATCATTTCATACCACGAGTACTATATTTAATGAGGTTTCAGTTGTTATTTTATTAGATTCTTACATAGAAGAAGTTGTACACGTGCTTAGATTCGAAGATTCGGGTTGCATTTTATAATATGACAAAACTTTTAATTGGTGTTCAGTTATTTCTGTTTGACATTGCGTGTTGATGGTAAACTGTAAACTTGGAGTATAAGCGGGTGGTTAATTCGGAGAAGTGTTTGGAAGAATTTTTTTAAAGAATGAATTCAAAAGTGAAATGTGACTGGTGTACATTTGACGTTTCATTGACGAAATATTAGATGAGTGTCTTAAGTTTCGTGCGGCAGTCTAACGTATTGATAACTCATGATGATGATGATATGGTAGTACATGGATAATATTGACAATAATTATTGTAAAAAGTGATGAATAAACAAGAATAATTGCGACATTAACACAGGATATTGGTTATTCTTAAATACACACATGTACTGATAATCGTGTTGTTAACGTACTAGTGTACGTCTGTTGTCGTATTCGCAGTTTAATTAGTTGACATCCCGGTGGTTTTCAAGAATTAATCTATGGATTGTTGTTGTGTTTCACACTCATTGAACTAAGGCGAGTTTCTATGTTAGTATTTTGAGTGGATGATGGCACACTGTCTGAAAGGTGACATTTGTCGAAAAGGAGACATCTTAGACCTCAGTAACCGAATAAAAGGTGCTGCACCTTTAAATGCTATAAATTATGTCACAGGTAATATGGTATTGATGTCTAAATGTATTCACTGATTTGTCAGATTGCACTGTATTCAATATGTTGATTTCAAAGCGCTGAAATTGTCAAAATATCAAACATCAAAGTAAATGAACGTTTTTTCTGTCTTTTTGTTCTGTATCATATACATGTGATTTTATAATGTTGATGTTGTACCAGGATAGAAGACTTTTACACGTGTGTCTTTTGGCGCACATATAATTTTGTCTGTACAATAAAACCTATACATTAAATATAACAGACGGCTGGTTATTATTTGAATGTTTGAATGACTGGTTTTTGTTTCCACCTTTGTGATCAATATGATGTTACTTTTGTCTCTTTATATAACTTTTACATCATTTACAAATAATCACACTCACACACATATATATTTGTTGTTGTTTTTTTATCGTCATTTTGAATTAACACAAATGAACATACATAAATTTATTGCCTCCATTTTCTGCAGATATTTAAAACATATAAGACAACAGGGATAACATTGTTAGCTAGAAAGGTTAATTTCTGCAGGTCGATGTATGCCTATAGTGAGATTATACCTATGAGGCTGGTGATTATATCAGAGCGAGTTCGAAAAAGGTCTTGGATGAATTTCAGGCAGAAATGATGGGTTGTTTCGAGTTTTTCTATGTCATGACTGAGATGTTGTTCCATAGCTCGTATGAATAAAGTGCTCATATACGTACTCGTGTGATTTAAAGACTAACCAACGTGGGTGGGGTGATATTGAGATCGAGAATAGTGTTCCTCTGATTGGTTGTCTTATTTCGTCTATGTTGAAGTGAAGTTTGCCTGTAGATGATTGAATAGTTCCTAGATGCTTATAGAAACGTGTACACGGGATGTCGACGTTGTATTGTAGTTTTAGTTAGGAAATCGAGTGACTGTCAAACCTGTGTTTGTGGCCACCTCCGATTAAAGACCACTTTGTGAATAAAGGTCATTCTTTGAAATCCCGTCACTGATTATTTTGAACATACTGACCTCCGAATAAGGCCATTCGTCGATAAAGGCTACATTTTGTCTTTTTCAAGGGTGGCCTTTGTTCACAGGTTTGACTGTATTTGTCACGCTAGGGAGTTGGTAACCCATAAGTAATGACGCACATTTTGAGGCATTGTGTCTGTATCACCAGCGAGGTATATATTTGAATTTATTCAACAGATCACTGAGTCTGTCCTTCGTAAGTGACAGAAGGACTGTACACCAGGTAACGATAATTTACCTAATACCCATTGTATCTATTGGTATTTTACACCACGAAATAGACCTACAAATGTTTTCATCAAAATAAAACCGTCATAATTTAATTTTAAGTGAGTGAGTGGGTCGGTCGGTCGGTCGGTAAGTCAGTGAGTGAGTCAGTCAATGAATCAGTCAGTCAGTGGGTCAGTCAGTAAGTGAGTAAGTCAGTCGGCCAGTAAGTAAGGGAGTGAGTTAGTCGGTCAGTGGGTCTGTGATTCAGTCAGTGAGTCAGTCGGTCAGTGAGTCAGTCAGTCAGCGAGTCAGTCAGTGAGTCAGTCAGTCAGTCAGTCAGTCTGTCAGTGAGTCAGTCAGTGAGTCAGTCAGTCAGTGAGTGAGTTAGTCAGTGAGTCAGTCAGTTAGTCAGTCAGTGAGTCAGTGAGTCGGTCAGTCAGTCAGTGAGTCAGTGAGTTTGTCAGTGAGTCAGTCTGTGAGTGAGTCAGTCTGTGAGTGAGTCAGTCAGTGAGTCAGTCAGTCAGTGAGTCAGTCAGTCAGTGAGTCAGTCTATCAGTGAGTATTTTATCAAATTACCATGAGTACATATATAGCAGATTGAATATATTCACCTAGCCCAATGGGCTTTGAAGTCACTATCAGAGTACAATCACAGAAAATCACACGATTTAACACATGAAAATTGTGATTAACAAACACAAAATATCTTTTCTGAAAACAAGCAATGCGAATAAACATTTGCATGGGGGGAAGTTGAAAATTATCAAAAACACGGAAATGGTTACCTCGGTGCCGCGGAAACAATAAAAACTAGTTGGGCCCGGACCTAGGAAAACCGGAGGTTCCGGAAAATTCCGGAAAACGTTTTACCGTGCATTTGAGAGTACAGAAAGCTGCAAAACTAGAACTAATAAGATTAAATCATCAATCAATGAAATTATCAATACTGACAGAAGGTGCAAGATATAACTAGCACACTGAACTATGACCTGTATTGGATCTTAATATTACTGCAAGACAAATTGATGCGCATTCCAGGTATTATATGTTAACATGTTATTTTAATCTGACAATATCAAACTATTTATAAGTCACAAATCAGTGGTTTAGACGTCGTAGTTTATTCAGAGTCTGTTATTGTTTATTTAACAAAAGATGTGACGTTAAATGTCTGACATTATACTTGATAAAAACCACCACTTCTTAATATCTAATGTTCACTTCATAAAATATTCAAATTTTAACAACGGTATTTTAACCACATATATGATAACAATTCTGTTGTTATTTAGTTGACCAGTCTAAGACTAGGGGTGTAATGATAGTCGATAGTATCGGCTTATCACGATAGCAACTGGTACGGTGCCGCGGCCGCGTCCAGTGGTTAAGGCGCTGGAATCCCGGTCGCGGCAGGTCATACCCTTCTATGAAATTTGACAAAAATGTCGATTTTCCTCCATATGTGGAGAAGTTGCCGACACCTTGTGGAAGGGTAGGTTAGTACTGGCTAGTATATAGTCCAGGAAAACTGGTAAGGTGAACGGGTCGCCGTATATAACTGAAAAATTGTTGTAAACGGCGTTAAACCCCAGTGACAATAGTCACATAAAAACAAAGCAACTGGTACGGTGGTCGACAATTGACTTCAATACCTAACTATAGTTATTTATTGCACGAGATTGTCTTTAATTATTTTCACCCAAACGACGTTCTTCTCGGCGGTAACATAAAAAATCCTCGGATGCGAGACACACTATTTGAGGACTTTCATCATAAATGTCGACATTAAATAAAATCACACAAACAAGTACATGTAAAACACGTGACTTTAAAATACAATATATTACATACAACATGTACTTATAAATATAATTAAAAACACGAAACTGTCATATGACTGGCGAAGCCTTTATATAGCATATAATTCTTTATGGTCACATTTGGACAAATATCAGATAGATAAAAAATAGACTTGACAAACTAATTACTAACTCATACTTATGTCTGAAACTACAAAAAAGCACGTAAAAAGTGCTGATAGTAGCAAAAATCTGCGAGTGTTCATTGTAACATGACTAAACAATATAACTATAATAACGGTATTGATTGACAGATTAGTGTATCGATTGTCATGTATGCTATTAGTCAAACTTGTGAATGGAAGAATGATATATATCCATCATGAAAATCTAGTAAATATCAAAACAATGTTGTCAATTAGAAATTCTTATTAGGCCATTCTGTTTTATTATTTTGTTAAGTGTCCGCGTGAGCCAAAAAAACACATTTTATTCAAGTTCACGGCTTCTTGATTGGATTGTACTTTTTCCGAGATTAATGACTGTAGTTTGTGAGTCATGTTTAAGTACACTTTTATTTTAAAAATAATATCAATAAGATAAAGTGAACCTAATTAGTTAGAGGTAAACATGCACATGACTAACCAATGACATGCTATTATATCAATAAAATATTAGGATATCAATGATATAAAAGTCCCGAATCTTACAAAACGATGCTGAGTTTATTATCACGTATTAAAATCTCGGGTACAAAAGTATTTTCAAGCTCGAAAGAACACGAGTCTGATATTTTTTGATGTCCACAACATTGACATTTACTAATTATGTGTTAAGAGAGTACTGAAGAACAGTTGCATCATTTATTTAATCGTCTTCGATATTTTTGTATTTAGTAAGTTAGGTAGACTTTATTCATTTGATATAGCAGCTCTGTAAATTTGTACACAGCGTACATTATACATTGTCAGTGACTTTCTTGCAATTTTCAGAAAGAGCCCGGGTCCAGTCCCATTAGGAAAAATGCGCAGTGTGATGCAAATATGGGACACTTTCAAGTCGAGAATTGGAAAAAAGTGTCTTTATTTTCGATTGGGAAGGGTCCGTTTACCGGACCCTAACAAAGAAGGAAAAAATCGCTGATTGTACAATCCTGCTTATACATGTTGCAACTCTGTTATCTCTTACTTATAGACATAAAATAAATGTTTTCTGATGTTGAAAAACGAATGATTTACTTACCGATTTTTTTTTATTTTTGAGCTGATGTTTTAAATTACGTTTTGATATTTGTTATTCTATTACCCATAGCAACATTTATCATGTTGATGTATAATTGAATGTTTAATTGAACGTATGAAAGTATGGCGCGTGTTATTAGATTGTGAAACTGAGCAACGCATTCATGGTAATTCAAAGTTCTCTGAAGAACGGAATTCTCAGAGTTTGGCCGAATCCGGAAAGGGTCCGGTTTTCAAGGGTTTTACTGTAGTAACTAAAACATGTATCCGAAATGCACACCGTTTAATCACTAATTCTCAGACGGAGATACAAAATGCTAGTAATGAGAAGATTTATCTGCTTACTAAATTTTCCTCCTGCACATGACCCGGGACCGACATTATAAAACATAAACTTGGTTTCTGAGTTCAAACTTCATTTCATATCAGTCCAATATGTGATGTAACGCGATATGATTGATTGATTGATTGATTGATCGATTGATCGATCGATCGATCGGGTCTTGGTTGACTGGTTTGTTTGTTGGTTGGTTGGTTTTTTGACTGGCTGGTTGGCTAGTTGGCTTGCTGGCTGGTTGAATACTGCTTGCTAAGTAACATATTTCCGTCATACTGCATGAACTCATTTAAAGACACATGAATAACTATTGAGCTGGAAGACCAATCTCATATCTGTAATCTCATATATTGTTCTTGGCTTCTGTAACAAGTGTATTATTATTAAGACTGTTCATCTTCAAGCGTGTGATGGTCCAATTCAATTCACAAGTCAGGGCCAACGATTCATAGATCGAATCACGAATCTTGTATCAAAGAGAAATATTACATACAGTTGATTATGTAGTTTCGGGCAACTAACGACAAAACTGTGGTCATCATTTTAATTGCGTTTTAAGCAAATAAAACTATACATATTTTGATAGACAGATATCTCAGCACCAAAATGCATGATTGCAATTTGGATTTACTTAATCTACTCATGTAAAATTGTGTACTGCGGCGCTTGCACTGATTATGCTATTTTCGAACCATATTTGTATGTGTTCCGGGTCACGTGACATTTCTACTGTTTGATTCATTCAAGGGTCGTTCCAAAATCATTTTTTCACTGTCAAAGTGACATGTAACTTTTCAAACACAATATTTTTGCCATTTTAAAAGCAGACTTTACGTACTGTAGTTTTTCATATTTTAAATACAGAATTTTAAATGAAACATCACGTAGATAAAGATTTTTTATTTTATTGACATTGGTCAATATCTTTGACTGAAAAGTTCAAAAAATAAAAATGATGAAAAAGTAGAAATTAAGCAGAGTTTCTTCAAATGCCCTTTACACAATGAAGCACATGTGTTGACATTATGGTTATTTTCTGCAATGATTTGTCGCATATGCATGCAGCACATAAGGTAAATTCAGTGAAATATTTCTAAATTTAATACATTGTAGTACAAACCTGTGTCTCTGTGTTTTCCTTTATTATAAACTAGAGCTCCACAGAGCAGCGCCAACGCTCGTCTGTTTTACATTCTTCTATTTAATAGGCAATTTTAATCAAAATTCTGTGTGAAAGAAGGGGCATAACTCCAAAAATATAGCTTTCAGAATAATGCCCCTTGTCTTGCAACTGCGCCCTGTCACGATAATCAATATTTCTATTCCAAGAGTCATGTTGATATTATTAAATGTGCTTGAGTAATGGGCTACATTTAAGTTTTTTCCCGACAACGACGTCGCAGTGATTATAATAACTATGACAATAAACAGAAACTTAATTATGACTACAGAGTATGGTCAGAGATTAATTCATTTGGAAAATAATTCTGGATTTGTTTGTCTGCCATTCTTTTAGGACAGTGTCGTAATTGCCCACAATGAATTCAAGGCCTTCAATTAAAAAGTGCATGATCGCCGCGACCAGGAAACGCTAGTAATCAGGTGTGGAGGTCAGGTGAAAGCTCCTCAGTGATTAACAATAGATCAGTGGTAATTCTCGCTCTATCGATAAAAGCACAGAAAAGTGTTTTAAAATACCGAAAAGGACATTTTTTCGAAGAAATCGGCATGCGATTTTTTTCTCATTAAGAGATTTTTTTGCGGTTTCAGTAAAACAAACAAAGCGAGAATATCGCGCACCAAAATGATCCCTGAATTATGTATTTCCTGTGGATATGCGGATATGACTTTTGTTTTCACCTGGGACCAATATGTGTATATTGGTCCAGGGTATTTCAGATTGTCTCTATATTTCAAGTCAGGACTTGCAGAAATACAAGGAAGGAAGAACCTGGCCATAATCGTATTAGATATAAATCGTCTTACTATAAATTAATGGGATGATAATAAACCCTGCTGTAAATCCTATCCTGACGAAATGGACCACAAGACAGCGACTAGGCAGTACTGTCATCGTACAAGATTATTGCATGATCAAATGATTTAATCATCAATAATCAAGCATACATTACCATGCAGAGTCTGAGACAGATAAGTTATGATGAGACATAATCACCTATATACAGCTTACATATAGATTTTTGCCTTAGAAGTCATTGATTATTTAATGAATTATTTGATAAAGGTTATTTCCATGAATATGGACTGAGGAACATAATACCAATTCATAAAACGAGGTGTACACGAACATATTATGTATTACCTATTCAATGAGACCACTGCCAAGTCTTTATGACTCCATTCAATGTCACATGACCCATACATGGGAGGTCCGGTATGATAATTTTCAAGAAAAATGCCAATTTTAAGAGATTGCCTGCTCAGTTCGAGCCCCAGGGGCCGGGCATAATTATACCCGTATGGTTTATGGTCATGTAGAGACAGGTACTGGCCATCTATTAAGACCATTTTCGATAAACTAGTACACTCTCAGGGGTAGCAGGATGTCATAGAAGATCATCCTGTCTGGTTTTCGCACGGATATTTATTTTAGCAGTATTGTGTATGGATACTGGCTATCATTTAAGACCATTTTCGAAGAGCTAGGGCCTCCTTGTGGGTCACAGTATGTCTTACAAATTGTCGACATCCGGTGTTTATATATACATTGTATATTACAACAAATATGAGCGTATTTCAGAGGTTTTCGAACCAGTTCGAAACAGTCATAACATGCATAAGACTGTTGACAAAAACAGTTTGTAGACAGAAGTTACACCGTTTTGAAGGTTTGTCAGAGGTTTTCGGCCCAGTTCGAGTCCCAAGGACCATTTACATACACATATGATACCAGGTTGTGTAGGAATGGGTGCCGGATATCGTTTAAGACAATAACCGAACAACTGGGATACATCTGAAGATCACGGCGCGTTTAAGAATGTTGACCAGACGGATTCGAACATATAAACATCAGTATTTTGAAGGTTTGTTGGAGGTTTTTGGAGCCGGTGCCAGCCCCAAAGACCAGGTGCCAATTTGATACATGGTCATGAGACCTGGTTATCGATTAAGACAGAATACCAGAACTTAGGACACGCCTGAGATCACAGCATGTCTTAAGAATGTTGTCGAAAGAGGCTCGAACTTAAAATATAAATAGCTGACTGTTTTAATATTTTTCCGATCTGGTCTCAGCCCCAATGATTTGGTCCTAACTGATATCTGATGCCGGGTGGTGTAGGCATGAGTACTGGTAACCATTTAAAATTCGAGTAATGTGACCCCATGGAGGTTACAGTATGCTTAAGAAGGTCTGCATTAGAGTTTTTTATATGGAAAATATGAGAAAATGGATGTTTGTCCGACATTTCGACCTGGTTCGAATACCAAAGTTATGGGGCATACATATATGTCACAGAGTTGTGTAGGTATATGTATTGGCTATCGTTTGAGGCCATTTCCGGGTAACTCGGACACTCATGGGGGTCATAGCATGCTTAACAAGGTACGCATACAGGGTTTTATATATAGAAACTGCTTAGTCATCGTACATACCTATATGACTTATGGCCGTAGGTATAGGCCGTGGCTATCATTTGAGACCTCACGTAGGTAACTGGGTCCCCATGGTGCCATAGTATGCTTTAGAATGTGTGCATACATGTACATGTTTTATAACGAAATTGATTGAAAATGGATGCTAGTGAGAGGTTTTGGAACCAGTTCGTGTCCCAAAGCGATGGTGGCTAATTTCGTTTTATTTCATTATGATGTTTACAAATATTTACAGACTGAGATAACAAGTTATATGATATGTACCGTGTAGTTTGTAATCAAAACCTACCTGGGTCCAGTTTTATTTTGAAATGCTCAGATAAAGGTGTTAAAAACAATGACAATAATACTTTCATAATTTTACAATACTTAGTCTAGAAAAGCTTGCATCTGATATTTTACATTCATTTTAGAAATTTCACCATTCATATCAGCAATACTAAATATTTATGGAAATCGTACGCAGGTAGTAATATATACATTCATTAAATCTGTTAAATACAATAACAATAAATAGAAATGACCGCAATTGCGTATATAGTGAAAATAAAAGTCATATCCGCATACAACCGCATATAAAGAAATCTTATTCCTGATAGGGGCCGCGACCTAAGACCTGGCAGCTCATACCCTTCTATGAAAATTGGACAAATATGTCGATTTTCCTCCATATGTGGAGAAGTTGTCGGTTCCTTGTGGAAGAGTAAGTTAGTACTGGTTAGTATACACTTCAGGAAAACTGGTCAGGTGAACCGGTCGCCGTATACAACTGAAAAATTGTTGAAAACGGCATTAAACCCCAGTGACAATATGCGAGTTCTCGTCAAAGTTCATACAAAGATCATAAAAAATCAACCAGGGTACACCTACACTGTGCCGGTATATCTCAGTGGAATAATATCAATTGATATAAAGTGAAATTCACAACACAAAAAATTGTGTACATTTCAGAGGGCAGACAGATGGATTGGTGAATGGATTAACTACGATTCCAATATACCCTTCAAAATTTCTGTTTTGCCTTTTAAAATGAAATTATTTGGTCTGTGAGTCTGTCTTGCTAACTAATGACAGATTTAAAGTCAGAGGTTGAACATTGGTGGAAATTCTATAGTTATTGGTCTACTGTCAGGGTTATAGTCAAACCCTCTAATTACGTTATCTGCCGCTTTCTTTGAAACAGAGTTTATTTGTAATGACTTTCGCATAACATTTGGGACCAGTTTTTATGCACATATGATTCTTCTATATTTTCACCATCTTGAAAATCCCAGAGTGGAGATTCACTTAACAACTCTGTAATGGTACCTGTCATCTTAATATACTTAGATTAAACTTTCATCATTTTAGCCATAAGAATGTATAGGCCTATTAGATATTTTAATATTCTTTCAGAAATCTTGTAGAAGTTTGGTTTATTTATTGAAAATAATTACCACACCCACAAACGGATCATTTATTAGTCACTATCAGTCACTGATTATTCACAAGTAATGTACTTTATTGCTTAAATTTTAGTATGTGGTATAACGAAATTTTGCCATAAACAGTTCGACCTTTTGATTGGACCATTTATAACGTGTATCAATTTAATACATATTTTCCTTTATGGTAAGTCTGTCATGGTTTTGGGTAGATATTACAGTCTTAAATTCTAATCTACTCTCCACCGGAAAGAAAAGATTTAATCCGACCAAGGACGGAATTGAAAATGTGATGAAGAATATCAGAAGATGAAATGTTTTAATCAAGCATGCTAGGTCCGTCGTTGTTAGTGCAAATGTACTACCCATCACTATTAGCTCTTCCATTAACAACATATACATCAAATAAACAGCATGATTCTACTAATTAAAATAAAACCCGTAAGAGTATTGAGATATGTGTGTCCTTAGTATTCCTTAGATTATCAAAAAATCCATCAGAACAAAAAATTCCCAAATTCAAATCAAGTTAATAACTTGGTTTATCCGCGTACTGTATGTGCATTTCATTTTGTTGTTATTCCTTGTCGTGAAATTTTGTGCTGTCTTTAATACAAATTAAGTAATTTTTCCACTCAAATAGTATAATAACCCGCACAAATGATGTCGTGTGCGAACAAAACTGAACATTTGTACCCATTTCCAAATCAGACTTACGAAAATAAAGCATGATGTGTTAACAAGTGACTTGACTTTTACCATGTTTTAAAATATATCGAAATTCTGTTCGTAAACTTATGTACCGGACATCATATAATAATACAATCGTGTGTGCTCAGTGACAGTTTGTTTCATACTTTGTTAACATCGCTACTTTGCTTGTTATCATTTTTATCATCTTACCGTTGTCTTCTTCAAAATTACTAAAATAATTACAGTGACATTATACAATACAATCAAAGACAAAACAAGACGTTCTATTAGTGCTTTGATTCTAGACATTTTGTCAAAATTGTACTTCTTTATACATGTATAAAATAGGGCCATGAACCCAAATATGGGTCATTGTAAATACCACACTATGTCTAGACATGGTATTATCATGAAATTCCTTTAATTGTTCTATTTGAAGTGTGATTGACGTCAAAACAGGGCAGGTAATGCGTGTTTTCTCGTGAGTGAAATCATGAGTTGTCTGCTCTTTTGTGATGTAGAAAAAACATTTCTTTGTATTGTATTAACACGTGTATTATTATTAGATGCAGTTTATTGTTATATATTTACGTCACAAAATAATTGGTCGATTAAGTGATTAAATGACCACGTTAGTTTTGTAAAGAATTATACGAAAGTATTTACAATTTATTGTTATAATATTATATTGACGTCAGCAAATAATTGGCCAATTAAATGATTAAATGACAATGGTAGTTTTGTAAAGAAACATATGAAAACATTCACACATCCATTTCGTATATATCATGAAACATGAGAAAACACGTGAACGTAAGTTCAGTTTCTATGGATATAATTAATCGTTTACGTCATACGATAATTCCTATTACATAACAATAATTTTGAAATTCGATTGTATAGTACAAAATGATTTATGTAATAAATTATCTCTTTGTTTTGTCTGATACCACGCAATACAGAAAACAGCGATATATTATAACTTAGTGAATCGTTGTATAATGCTAATTAAAAAGTGGAAAAAATGGATTCCAAATCATATATGAAATAGCCCACAAACAGTCATACCGATAAACCGACCCTCACTGCTTATATTAGAAAATTCGAAAAGAATATGGACACAAACACATCTTTAAACATAACTATAATTTGAGTAAATGTATAAAACTGTGATATGGAACCAATTAAAGTTATTTATATTGATGAAAAGGTACCGGAAGCATAAAAATCAAAATACAGTCTAAGGAAGTTAAACAGATTAATCATACTACTTGAACGGTTGTTTATAAATCAGAGAAATATCAGTCAGAATACTTGACACGACTGATAGATTTTTATTTCAAAGAAACACAGGAGAAACTATAAATGTCATCCAGTGTTTTGGATCTATTTATCCAGCCACTCACAGCCTTTAGATGCTTTAAAGGATTTGTTGTACAGTAGAGCCTTTCCCATCCAAACTCGGACAGACAAAGATATTCGCATTAGAGAGGTTTTTGGAATACAAAGGTTCCAGATTCCAAAAGTTTTTATCATTAAATAATAGTTTCTTTTGATAAAACCAGCTGACGTGTTCGGTTTAGAGAGGATTCCGGATTGGAAAGGTTCGGATTAGAGAGGTTCGACTGTAAATGGATTGCATGTAAAATTTCATACATCTAAAAACGTTCATACGTACTTCCAACTCACGATAGACAGTTTTATTACTTGTGAATTGTTTAAAGAGTTTGATAGGAAGCAAGTCAAATCGGCCCCAAAAGTCAAAAAACAGACAAATAAATGATATTGAAATAAAATAATGAACTTGTGTATAAATGATCATAGTATATAATAATTTATAAAACTTAATCACCGGTACCTATACGTGGTTTCATTGATAAAGGAAATTTTATCCTCCATCAGTCTTGTTGACAACGGTACTGACGGACGTATAAGGGTACGTAACCAACACAAAACTTCTCTCAACAATACCTACACAGTGATCTCCCTTCGTAGCGATGAAAGTCCACCAGAAATTACAGTGCTCCCTCCCGTAATATCACCTCCAAAGACCGATTCCCTCCAAGAAACAGTAAAAGGCACTCATACACATAAAAAAATTCCCTCCAAACAACAACTCCCTCCGAAGAACAACATATTTTGCGGCTCCAACAGGTGTTGCTCTTCGGAGGGAGCACTGTACATCATTTTGTGCAATATTTTGGGCATGCTTCACGTAAATCACCGAAACGTTTATATTCTGGAGAAAGTCGCTAATATATCGAAAAACGACATTTTCGTAAATAAAGACACGTGAAAAGTTTAATAACTAAGATTTTTTCTTGGTATTTTCTCCACTTTGACTCAATGATGCCCAAGACTGGTCACTCTTAATTTAAGATCGAGTCAACAGAATGAATAAAAAGTGCAATATGTTATACAATAAACAATATATTTCTTTATTCTGTGTAACAGGACTCACATTGCATGAATTCATGTAATTAAATGTTAAAGAAACGAAAATGTAAATTGACGTTGTCAGTAATTACCGGATTTTCTGAAGAAAAACGTCATTTTTTTGACTGGGCTTCAGAAATTTATGAAACAAAACTACATTTATCTTCACAGTATTAATTTCCAAGCCTCGTGTATCGAGGTACGTGTATAATGAACAACGTTCCAAGTCTTCTAGATTTGCGCAAAAATGATAATATCGCCTGCGATAAGTACAGTCAAATCTGTGTTTACAGCCACCTTCGAATAAAGACCACCCTGTGAATAAAGACCATTCTTTGAAATATCGTCATTGATTGTTCAGAAGAGATCATTCTGACCTCCGAATAAAGGCTATCTGTGAATAAAGACCACATTTTGTCTTTCCTGTGGATGGTTTTTTGCAGGTTGGACTGTATCTTGTTAATTTGAAGCGTTTGATAAGGGAACTTGATTAAATACCGATGTGTGTTATGTCGGTTTTATTGTCGCAGATGTTGGTGTAATTATGGGTAAATTTTAGGGAGAGGTTAGCAATTTAACTGGTAATTCACAGGCTTTTAAAGCAATTCAAAGTGCCGGTAAATGTGAAAATGTGGAAAACTGGTACTGACATGATGTTTTGGTTCTAACACATTCTGAAGATAGAAACTTTTCTTTGATCAAGTCTTCTACAAATACATGCATATGCCTTATGAGAATAAATCTTATAGAAAAGTCCTTCTCCTGCAATATTACATTGATTATTGAACCATAAAGGAAGATGTTGGAAATTTTCTTTGTCCATTTTGACACGTCGACAATAAATGAGTAAATTGCAGTTATAAGTTAGAATATTTAGTACGTTTTGGTTTTCTAGCCTTTTAACCAACAACGTTTAAGAACCATAAAAATCTTTTTAACATCAGTCATTCTTAGCCCCTACCCCAGTACCATAGTATTGTGTAATACAATTTCTTTTCAGTAAAGAATTGACAGTAATTCTGTCCAGTCCACCATTCCTAAGATAATCAAAGATCATACTTTGGAAACGGTTCAAAGTTTCTACATTAGCATTGGTAAGCTTTGGTAATGCCAAGGATTTAATCACAACTATTTTCCCAATAGGATCCGGAGTTTAACTTATTTTAGCACAGTGGTTTAACACACTACTTGCGGATGAATTTATAATATTAATAAATGTACAATACATGTCCCGGATTCTGTTTCAGAAATATGCAATTTTCCTTCCACAAGTTAATATCCATAAATGTCGGTATAACTGAAGATTATGTAACAGGAGACAGAAAATAAAGTTCCCAATGCGGGGCTTGAACCCGCGACCTTCTACTTGCAAGTCGGCTGCTCTTCCAACTGAGCTAATCGGGCAGACGGGTATACAAGCTACTATAAACACATATATCATATATACAACACTGCTACGTTCCTCCTTCCTTTAAAATCAATTATTAAGCGACAACCACAGGTTCTTTAAGCCAACCCAGCCTTTGCTTCATCCTAGCTATAGGATTCCAAGGCTAGCTACACACTCACGGCACCAATGTTATAGGAGGGAGAAAATAAAGCTCCCGATGCGGGGCTCGAACCCGCGACCTTCTGCTTGCAAGTCAGCTGCTCTACCAACTGAGCTAATCGGGCAAACGGGCGTACAAACTACTATAGACACACACACACACAACACTGCTACAATTAATTAAAGTGATCAGTAAACTAGACAACTGAACAGTAAATGCACCGTTCTTAACACGAGGACATGAAGTACACGTATTTATCGCAGTTTTCTACATACCAGTTTCCGTATTTATTTTCCTACTAAAGTATAATTGCGAGTATGTCCTGATTTAGGTTGAAAAATGTTCGAATATTGAAAGCATCTTTTCACGCTACAATAATTTTGTTATTAGTTTTGCATTTAGGAGAATAAAGCAGAACAGAACTTTTTTTGACAAATCAACATAGTACTTGGTTATACTTAACAGAGCAGAGCAGGGCAGAACAGAAAATAAAAAGTTTATTATATGACTTAAGCCATGACTCATCATTTGCATATGTATACACAAATATACATAAAATAAACATACGGCAAGGGAGCATACTGTTACTAATGTATTAAAGACTAGACCAGACCAGAACCGGAACAGAACAGATCTTACTTACTTACTTACTTGCTTGCTTGCTTGCTTGCTTGCTTGCTTGCTGAGATTATTAGTCTGAGACAATAACCACTGGACTACAGAGGCTCCTTTATTAAGTGTGATGTATGAATTTCACTTATTTCCTCAAATACAACTTTAACTTCAAATCTCAATATTTTTACTGAAGCGATTTAATATAGTGATTGTTTTGGTGATATTGGTTATAGTGATTATTTTTGTATAAACACCTTGATATGTATATCCAAATTGACAAATAAACGATAAGAAATACTTTTCTGTTTATTCGATCAGCACACGTGGTAAGTTAAAACGAAGCGCGAGTTGAACTCTTCGAATAGCACTATATCAAGATCGGAACAATGTTCCCAAAAAATTGAAAAATTTTAATTGCATAGTTTCAGTCTCCTAAACAGTGATTAGCGCATTTAGAATTGTAGAGATGACTGTATACTTAATGAAATCATAATTAGGTATTGAATCTGGGTTAGAAATAAGATAAAAAAAAAACGCTTCTATTTCCAGAAACAAGAATATAGTAAAACTTAGTTTTTTCTTAATATTAAAACTATTTCATTAAAAAGACCAGTTTTGTCAAAAAGGTGGCTTTTATATCGAGGTTTTATCGCACATAGCTATTTGAAGCAAACCGATGATCTTCATTTATCAATATAAAAATAAGAAACACTATTAATATTTATGATCTTACGTTTAGATAGTGTACGGTAAATAAGTACCAATATGTCGGGGTATCACTGTATCATCAAAAGTTTAGGTTGGGGGATTTCATTCATCTTTGAAATCACGTGAAAAGGACTAATGTTTCTTTATATACGTACGGTTGTAATAGTGGAATTTCATTGACGGGTCTGTGTGTGTAGTTGTAGTAAAATCAAGCAACAGACGATATACCTGTCAGTTTGATAAATCGTACATTCTACAGTCAAACTTGAGTTGCCGACCATTTTGAAATCAGAAAAAAACGGCCTCTTTAAATTATTTTCTCTCTAAGTACGCGTTTTTGGAATTCAGTATTCTTTCACTCTCTCTCCCGCTCTCTCCCGCTCTCTCCCTCTCTCCCCCTCTCTCTCTAACCTTCAGAACAACAATCATCTCCCCACGGCGGACCTTGATGTTGTCTAAAAACAACTTATTAATTGGTTCTCCTTTCTAGAATTGTTACGATTTCTCTTTGACTGGAATTTGGCAAACTAAAGAGACTTTGTATTTACTGTCAGTTATTCAAGCTTCATTCACATAATGGGATAATTTCATTTTATTTTACGTTGTTTTATACATGACTATTATAAATGATGAATTCCATTAATTGACGGACATTAATAGATTTCGAAGGTCTGTTACATAAACATCCATTTTCCCACAATTTGGCTCATTACCAGAATGACGGTCAACTAAGGAGCAGTTCGCTTGCTCTCGGTATCTTCTGTGCCTGAGAGTTAGCAGATATCCAGAACAGCTGACCCCTTTTTCTACTGACTGTTTGGCACCATTTCAAGTTGAACATGTGTACTAAGCTTTTTAGACCTTTAAAACTAATAAGCATAATTTGTTAATGACTTTACTCGGACCAAGTTTATGCAACATTACGAAATAAGGTTTCTCCGTACATCTACACTTACCATCAGGTGGGCCGACGAAAGTCATACATGATTTAGGAGGCCTTTCCTGTATATATACCATAAACACTTGAATTCGGGGGAGAATGGGAATCTAAGTTTGAGAAAAACGTTAAAGCGCAAAATTTGGGATATATTATAGGAATTTCGACTGGGGAATTAAACATTAAAGTTTGGATTACAATTCTTAAACAAACAGCAGATCTTAAACAGTAGGAATTTTGAAATAAATAGGATATTGCACATTTAGAATGTGAGCAAAGTAGTATGTGTATTATAGTGTTGTTATATTTGTGAGTTTAAATGGAAGAAGATAACAAATAAATAAAATGTTAGACCTTGTTTTGTATTTGCTTTGAATTACTCCATATTCTTTAGATGGTCGGTTTTAATTCAATCTCTGGACAGTAATTTTTAACAGAACTTCTGCCTCTGAACAGAAACATGTACACTGTCTCAACAGTAGGTCACCTAGACGGAGAATATTGTTTAATAAAGTTAGACTGAAAAAATAGAGGTCGTATTTGTTCTATTCTCAAGATGTACGTTGTTTGCAGGTTTGACTGTACATGTTGAATAAAGTGCTATCAGCAGATAGTGAGTCTAGTAACGGAAGTAATAGACTAAGATTGTATAAAGATGATACATTATTGATGAACTGTATCTAAAGTTGATGAAGTCACTACTTCCCGTGTTCATTAATAAACTACAATGACTGGTTACTCACTAAAGTGTTAACAACTTGCAAATAAGCGCATTTGATTCTGAAATTCTGAAAAAACTTAAATACATTACATGTCCTGTGCCAAGTTGTGTAACTCGTTCTGACTTAGACTTTCTCGAGTAAGCTGTTCGAAGTTATGTCCCTTGTTTTATTGTCGCTTATTGATGGTTCAACGTTGTTCCTTCAGTATGATATAATGCAGAATTTTCTCTCGAAGATATAATCCTTATTTTGCTTCTGTTTGCCGATGACATGATAATAATTGGTAAGAAACTCAATGAAATTAATAAAAGCTTACAATCAATAAAGGATTATTAAAGTGGAGTTTAATACATGCAGTTAACACTTATAAAACTGAGGTAATGATTTATCATAAGGGTGACGGTTTACTTAGAAATGAATTTTTAACGTGTAATGGCGATGAAGTGAAGGTTGTCAATGATTTTATATAGTAAGGAACTGTTTTTAATAACACGGGAAAACATGGAATGGACATGCTTCGGGGCAATTAAAAGAAACACCACAAATTGACTCATTGAATACGAAGACTGGGCACTTTGAAAGGCTGTAAAGAAATCTCCATTTGTTACTGTAGTCATTAAATATGCAGTACGTTCTTCGAATATAAAATTAGTAACATATCATCTGTGACCGTAGGGCTCGATATCGTCCTATCGTACATACAGGGTGCTCGATTCTAGTTTTTCAATCAGTTTATTTATATACAGAAGATATAAGATAGGCGAGCAACCGCCATGTTGACGATCACCCTGTGGTATTGGGAACCAGTACGACATAAATGAGTTGTTCCGTATTCTACTTGTCATTGATGAGTACATACCGTGTTTTGCTCGGTAGTAGGTCAATGTTAGTTTTTAACAGTTTGTACATTAACCCGTCAGGCCAGACGCGGGCGAAAGCTTGTCGTGCATCTATTTTACTCGTATTTTCACGAGCGAAGAAAATAATTTCTTTGAGCAGGAATGATGTCATTTTACACCCTAATCCACTGACAGCCTCCTGATTATTAATTTTACTGATATCATGTGGCTCTATTCTTCGTAGTAGAACAATTCGAATAGCTTCAGGATACACGAGGCCGATGATACGGCGCGATAGTTGTTTGGGTTGTCATTGCGTTTCTTGTTTTCTTTATGAATCGTGACAATATCAGCCTTGTTGATTTCTTTTGGCGTATATCCTAGAATAAGCGTTGCTGTGAATGAGTATAGGACATTATAGTATGGAACAATGAGTATAGTGTTGATGTTAGTAAGGTGCTCATAGTATATTTTATCCGTTCCACAGCTTTTCCCTAATTTGTACTTCCACAACATGCTGGTAATATTGTCCGTGCTACTAGTAATATTAGAGTTCTTTCCGTCATCACGTCGCGGTACATAGCAACGCATATGATTGTCTACGTGTAACATTCATTGTTGGCCAAATATGTCTTCATGTGAGTGGGAGTATGGGGTTTAGAAATACAAAATTTCCGCTGGTCTGTAAAAGCCCTAGCGTCCCCGTAAGGTACTCCGTTAAATATCAGTTCTGATCCCTGATTCATTCTTCGTTGATTCCTACGTTTATTAAACATATTCCCGAATGAATTGTTGTCAAATACATGAGTTTATTTAGATATCAGTAGATGCTGAGTCCTATGTGAAAGAGACAATTACATACATTAAAATAAAGAGACGTGACAATGGCTATGGTTAACAGAAAATTTATACAAATTTGCAAGATAAATGCCTTATACAAATACATGAAATAATGAGTGCTAAACTTTCATCTTTCTTTCTGTAAAGTTAGAAACAGTAGATGTAATATAAGTAAAGTATTTAAAGAGATATTTTTGTGACGGTCTATTATTTTAAGATAAATAATAAAAGGTTATTACAAGATTACCGAGCAGTAGCGGAAATTTTTTTTTTTCATTTTTTAGAAATAAATAGTCGTCAAATAACATATGTTTCATTGACAAATGAAAAATAAGAAATATATATTCCTTAATATGAGAATATTACTCATATTTTGTATGGAGTCTACGCCGTCGTTCACTGCTCACAATATACACTCGCTAGTATTAGGCACTGCTCACACTAGACACTCACCAGTATTAGGTACTGCTCATACTATACACTCACCAATATAAGGTACTGCTCACATTATAATCTCGCCAATATAAGGCATTGCTCACACTAGACACTCGTCAGTATAAGGTACTGCTCACACTACCAGTATAAGGTACTGCTCACACAATACACTCGCCAGTATAAAGTACTACTCAGCAGTATATGATACTATTCAAACTACCAGTATAATGTACTGCTCACACTACCAGTATAAGGCGCTGCTCACACTAAACACTCACCAGTATAAGGTACTGATCACACTCATCAGTGTAAGATACTGCTCACACTATACACTCACTAATATAAGGTACTGCTAACACTATATACTCACCAATACAAGGTACTGATCACACTCACCAGTATAAGGTACTGCTCACACTCACTAGTATAAGGTACAGCTCACAATATACACTCACCAGTATAAAGTACTACTCACACTACCAGTTTAAGGTACTGCTCACACTATACACTCAGCAGTATATGGTACTATTCAAACTACCAGTATAATGTACTGCTCACACTACGAGTATAATGCGCTGCTGACACTATACACTCACCAGTGTAAGATACTGTTCTCACTATACACTAAATAGTATAAGGTACTGCTAACACTATATACTCACCAGTATAAGGTACGGCTCACACTATACTCTCACCAGTATTAGGTACTACTCACACTACCAGTATAAGGTACTGCTCACACTCACCAGTATAAGGTACTAGTCACACTATAAGTTCACCAGTATAAGGTACTGCTCACACTACCAGTATAAGGTACTAGCCACACTATATGTTTACCAGTATGAGGTACTGCTCACATTACCTGTATAAGGTACTAGTCATACTACATGTTCACCAGTATGAGGTACTGCTCACACTACCAGTATAAGGTACTGCTCACACTACCAGTATATGGTACAACTCACCCTACTAGTATAAGGTACTGCTCACACTATCAGTATAAGGTACTAGTCACACTATATACTCGCCAATATAAGGTACTGCTCACGCTATACATTCACCAGTATAAGGTACTGCTCACACTTTACACTCAACAGTATAATATATCTACACAGTAAAATGTCAATTTGAGGGCATTTTGCATGCATTGGCAAGTACGTCATCTGCTTATGGCTTTAATGCTACCAAAGAATGTCATAGACTACTAACACATAAAATTATGATGAACATGCGAAAATATAATTCAAAATTCAAACATAGCATCTTCTATGATATCCAAACAAAAAAGGTCAAACAACAGCAATTTACGTAATATAATAGTGCGTACCATTCAAATTAATTAATGGCCAACATTATCTCTAGATGTGTGTGCGCGCACGCGCGCGATGGTGTGTGTGTTTGTGTGTCGTCCTAATTTCATTGTCATTATAATTATTATGTTCTGTTTGTATAATTATTATGCAAATGTGTTTCGTATAACCCTACGTGTCAATAAATTAAAACTATATGTATACAACGAAAAAATAACAATCGTTTAACGTCATTAAACCTGAGCAACTTTTCTAGCAATATTCTATACATCAATGACTTGTAAAATAAATTTTATTTGAATGCGTACTATATCAAATGTCAGACTATTTGCAAATGATGTTTGACGCAACAACAATGTCCATGTACATATAGGAAATTAAGTTTGCAAATATCAGTCAAACACGATGATACATAGACATATAAACATATGTTTTGTGGCAAGGTTATGAATGTACAAAATTTTCATAGAACCCGTGGTAATCTCTATGTATAACTTGTTTCAGTTCTGTCAGTCATGGTCATACTTAGTCATTTTAATTATCAGTGGCCTATAGTATATCATACCGTGTCTGCCTCATGCACCATAGAATATCGTATCTGCGACAGTTGCTGAAAACTGTCATTACAGTGGAGTTAGTAGTCACTGATACCTGCTGGGCTGTAACGTAGACCTCTAATGTCAGTCACGACAGGATCACCGACTATCAGTCGTACTATGTACACAGTCAACCTCCTGCTTATGTGACTTTGTTGATGTTGTTTGAATATTTGAAGTAGGGGGGGGGGCTACCGATGCGAATCTCACATCAACTCCTGCATCAGGGTGTCGTAGTGTTCCTGGGTGACCCATCTCAGCATCCAGGGCTTAACCCAAACCGTCCTCTCACCGTGCCTCTGTCTGGCCTGATGCTCATTAAGGACGATCAGGGTTACAGTCAATAATTACTCTCTTCTCCTGACATGCTGGAAATCGTCAATATATAATTATCGTTTTGTTTATACATGTAGTTGTTGATTTAAAGTGTTCAACCTTTCACATTGTGTTCATCAGCGTTTTACCGTATCAGTTGTATCGGATAGGCAATATTTGCAAAGATTAATTTTAACCTAAAATTATATGTTTGATCAACATGTAATTTACTTGTTCATAATTTCATGAACATTTCCCCAAAATTGTGATTATTATATTGTAGTTAGCCTGTCAAACGACAGTTTACTGTCCTGTCCTGACATTGACTAAACAAACGATGTAAAGAACAAACATTATGAATGTTTCCAATCAAATTTTATTCCATTTACGCCCTGCTTTTTTCTGTTTCCTAGTGAACCAACTCGCACTTAAAACCACTTCAGGGACTCTATGAATAAACGTAATTGTAATTACCCCCCCCCCGCTTTGATACGATTTAGTCTCAATATAATCATACTGTCTTATATGAATACATACAAATATATACATCCCTATAGGATATTTGTTTTGTATTAATCAAGTTAAGAATTAATAAAAAAAAAAATAAAAAATGGTTTCAGGCTTTGTCCATTTTAGTCTGACAGACAATATACGCGTGTTGTTATTTACAATATTCGTTAAAACACTTCATAATATGTGTGGTAGACGAGTAAGTTGACTGTGAGATCTATGGACGATGTGCAGTCCCGCATTTATTCTCGTGCATATATGACTTTACTGTTGTTATTTCAATGATAGACTTACGTACGTGTTAACAACGACTACCCATCATCAGATAGTTTTGCATGTATTCAGATACTGTATTCCTTACTGGTATATGAAACTGCTTCTCATATATGCTCAGGTTATTACATCTTATTTTTCCTTCTTCTTTTTTATCTTCTTTGATTCCAATAATTTATCGTATCTATATCTGTAAAATAGGGCTTGAAATTAAATTTCATGGCTATATTTGTATGAAAATATGCATTTACAAACAGTTATACTTGTATGCTTATTCGTTTATTTGTTCATTTAATTAAAGCTAATGTATATCTAAAAATCCGTCATCAAATTCACCTTATCCATTCTCCTGCTATATCATATACCTGGTAGTTGTAATGTATATGTCATGTACATCCTGTTTTGTTCATTCACTTATTTATTTATCTTTGTACTTTTACTATGCTCATGTACATAGCGTTGTTTTCTTTTCATGTTTATATCTCTTTTGCCTCATTGCATACTACAATAATTGTATATTGATTTATATGTATGATGAAATAAAGATATATTTACATTATAACATAATCTAAGACTTTATTCGAATTTTAAAATCACTCACTAAATGATTCAACCAAGCGAAAACGAAGAGTGAAAATATCAATGTGTGGTTCAAGGGAGGTAATACTAGTAATTCAAATTGTTATGAATGTACATAAATAATAGTTGTGTCCCCTTCTACGTTCTGATATGTCTATAAAAATTTGTTTTCTGAATCACTTAAGTCAGTAGTATCAAGTATTTTTATGATTAATTAAGAAATACAATGCAACTTCTCTAAAGCAACACCCCATGGGAGAAGCCAAATTATGTTCTTGTTGAGAGGTTGTTGCCATAGAGAGGTTGAATTAATAGTTAAATCATGCAGTGGGGAAAATCATCCTGTTGTTGAAGGGAAGTTGTTGCTCAAGAGAGGACTGCTTTGGAGAGGTTGCACTGTAAATTGTCCACATTTTCTTTCTGTCACTCGTAACTACGTGTACTTCATTAATTCATCAGATTTTCCGTTTGATTTTTTTATCGTAATTACCTAGAAACATGAAGAGAAATCTATTATTCCAGTTATACATTGGACAATTCCTTGGCAAAACTGCGACTCGTCGTTGTGAGTACACTTGAGATATATCATGGGCCCGAGGTTATAAAACTCGAGAACAAGCTCCAAGCTCATTTTTTTCATTTTCAGATCATTCTAGCTAGCAGAATGACTTAGGATTAAAATCTTCATTGTTTAGTAATGAATAAGTTAGAAATATCGAAGGACAAAATATGAGACTTGAACTTGGAGACCGATCTCAAGTTTTATAACTTTGGGCCATGGGCGTGTTTAGTACTCCACAAACACGTGTATTTATGTATGAGCAGTATGTTTTATATCTACTCTGAGTAATTCAAAAGAAGTAGTGGATGTCTCTTGAAGATATAAATATGAAATAAAAATGGTGGCTTGTTAAATCAATTCCAGAAACCTGTACCCCCACATTCTATCCACGGGGGCTAGCAGTTTTTCATGTTTGGTGCAATCTGATGGATTTGAAATCGTGAGATTTTTTGTGGATTGCAATCGTATAATTGAGGGTACATATAGTGTTAAAGAATAGAACGATTGTATGCTGTGTCTGCTATAGGTAAATTATGTTTGATGATCATGAATACACGAGAGTTGTCTGTAAAGTTTTGAGACTGGACGTATAAGTTTTTGAAGCTCTATCTACAGAGTTGAAAAGATAAAATGTTAGGAAAAAAACACATACATGTACAAATAATCCCATCCCCCCAAAAATACTACCGGACCCAAACCCACCTGCCTAAAACCAACCCAACAAACAGAAATATACCCGGGATACAATACAACAAGTGTACATAGAACATTTCCTTGAGTATTCTGGATACTTGCAAATCAATTTTAGACGGTAAAGAAGCAGTCCGATTTCAATTAGGACCGTTTTTACTGATATAAAACCATTCACTCTGAATGAATATTTTGAAGCTAAAATATTTTAAAAAATAGTGAAAGTTAAAGTTGTTATGATAATATTGATTTGTTAATGATGACGTGCGTAATTCCCGCACAGAATACTGCCATTTGCGACTAGCTTAAACACTGCCATACAAACATTTACGCACATTTTGTTGCAGTTTAGTAGGCAGATATACTCAAAATTGCTCAAAATAGATATGCGTACATTTATATACTTCTATCATACTTCTATGTAATTTATCGGCAAAATGAAGCTTGCTACAGAATTTCGCCAAGTACAGAAATGATTAAATAGCATATAAATGTTTGAATCATCCAAATAAAGCGTCTACATGAGTCTGATGTTACGGTTGACTGAAACGGCCGAGGTGATCAGTTAATTTCCGTCAAGTCGAGGAATTATACCATTTAACATATGCATAAAACGTTTTGTCAAACGTTTTTTGTTAAATTTCCAAATCACGATATTATTCACTGGTCTGATTCTTAAAGATCTTGGTATCTAGTTTTGGTTTCCTGGAAGAGTTTTGCATTTTTTTCGTCAATTAGACAATTCGGTACTTCATGGTTTCGGCAAATTTTACAGTCAAGCTGCCGGTGAAATTGATCAAGAGTCTTTCAACTTGCCGACAAGCTGTCGGTGAAATTAATCAAGCGTCTTTCAACTTACCGACAAGCGCTTACCCCCTTTTATAATGTGTATGTCATAAGTTAATTTGCAAATTTAAAATACGGCTTTACTCACTATTTTATCATAGATTTAATACTAGAGAAGCAAACGGTTATTCGAACGGCAATCAGTTAACTGGTTACGAATTTGTGAACAGGTTAACCGAATATAGTTTGGTCCTTTTCACTTATCATAAATCGAGCGCACCTCGTCGTCTGCTGGAGAACCATATATTAATGTAGTACAAAGTGAAGGTACTCACATCTTATGGTTCGTTTTATCAAACAAACTAACGAAAGTTGGCAATATATTGCATGGAGTAGTTTATTTGCCACCAGAAAAATCGATTTATTTCAGCAAAAATCCTGTTGTAGATATTTAGTCTGATATTGATAGTCTTTCAATTAAATACGACAAAATATGGATACTTGGAGATTGGAATTCCTGTACTAAACAATTACATGACTATATCAATCCTGACTATGAAGTCTTAGATGAAAATGATTTAGATGATTTATTCTATGAATTGCGGATACGACTTAAAGATTTTTCTGATAAACATGTTAAGCTTCAAAGAAATAATGAAGGCAAGCATGTACACAATTACGGCTATATTTTTTAGATTTTTTACAACGTAACAGTTCGTTCATTTTAAATGGAAGAACTAACGGTGATTTGATTGGGTGTAAGTACTGTTGATTATTTTGTTTGCAAAACAAACTTACTTAAGTATGTACAATGTATGAATATTATCCGGCTGCGAAGCAGCTGAGTCTTGTATGATTTTAAGTAAGACGCTCGATTTATTTCGGCGTGACACGATTAATTTTGCGAGTCCGAGTCCTCAATAAAAATACAAGTAAATAAAAACATTCACATACCCCAGCTTAGCACATTTTAAATTTCTCGCTTTTTTGTAAAACATTTTTTACATTTTTGTCAAATGGGAAGAAAATGTTTTCTTATCTCCGTATACAAATAATGGACTGCACAGCTGTTTGATTTTATGTTATGAGAGTAGTTTATCGAGACCTAATGTCGTGGAACCAGGCTAAAAATAAGGCACAGAAAATTATGACGCATCGAATCCTGCGTAAAACTAAAGGAGCACTGTTTCGCATTGGACAATTTAAGCACATTGGTGTAAGAGCCATTGCTCTGAATATTATTGTATTGTATTGTCATAAAACATCTGAATTTATTTATCTATCCACAATAGCAGAATTTTTCTACATGCGTCCACGTTACTTAGGGTTTAGGTTAAAGTGCGGCGAAATTTCATTCTACGCAAAGCGCACGGACCAGTACGGAATCCGAACTTTTACACTCAACTATTGAAAGCGAAAGTGATAAATTTGTAAACATCTGAAATTATCGACGGTTTGGCAGTTAGTCTTAATGCATGAATATGGACATTAAATTACTGTTTTAAGCGGGTGGTGCTCAAACATATTTCTAACATTGAATAATTAAGTTGTGTCGCGGAAAACGCAGGTTTGGCTTTAGTTGTGTATTAGTACTTAACACTTCAAAAACAAAAATATTGCTGTTTTCAAGAGGTAGACATGGCCATTATAATTTTAAGTTTCAGGGTAAATGTCTAGAAATTGTTAACGAATTGTTAAAGCAATATCATTATATATACGGGAGACATTGATTAGTTAATACTGTTTACCACAAAGATATCCCGAAGCAATCGCACAAAAAATCGCGAAATATAAATTTTACAAATTCAGAGCGTTTTCCGAGGAAACTTACATGTTCAAACTGACGAAACATTTACGTAAAACATTTCCTGTTTTGTTTGATTTTATAAAATACGCCGTCCTGGATACATGCGGTGAATAAATACTTGTGAAAGTATGTCGCCTTATGTCTGTGTATTAATTGCATTGCTATGGCCCGTTTCAACATTTTAGCCTCGCCAATAGTTCGAGCTAATCTAATCATTGATTCATCTACATAATCACGTCTGTATATGAAATGATTACGGGTTTTCATTTTTTTCTGTACTTAAAATAACATAATTATGTCAACCATAGAAATGCTTGTGATTCATACAAATACAGACAGGCGCTGTTGACGCATTGTCATTGTAGAAGAAAGTGGATACAGTGTAACCCCTGAATACCGGACCCCTTCCGGACTGGGGAAATGTCCGGTTTTCTGAGAATTCCGGTTTTCAGAGAGAGAGTCCGGTTTTGAGGGGTTCCACTGTACAAGTATCTGGACGCTTACATTCCATTACTTATTGACGGTCGAAGAAAATATAACTATTCACTTTGTATCATTTGTACAAAATATCAATATTTGTTCGGTTGGTTATTTTTACATGGTAAAATATTAAAGACGATTAGTTTTGATAACAGATATTTTATATTCTAACTGCAATAGTCAGTAATAAAAATTCTGGTCCCAATTTCATCACTATATAATTAAAAAATCTCCTCTAAACTGGCATCCCCTCTAAACCGGTCAAATGATTTGGTCCAAATGAAGGGGGTACCACTGTACTCATTAGTTAGTAACCGAAGAACCCCAAAATAAAGGACGAATTAAGTTTTGTATATAAGGTCGGCATTCAGTCAATGATTCATTTAATCTTTTACACCAGCACGATTGTTCCTCAGAGTGGTTTCCATGGTAACCTCTATTGACTTGTATCAATAAATTCATATGTGATGTATGTAATATTCTTCGTTAGTTTAGGTCAGAAAAAAAACTAGTCGTGTTTAGGACTCCTGTATATAAAGAATAGGGTAGGTAAGTCGTAAAACTTTTCTTAAAGACTTTCATAAAAACTTGAATGTCGTGATGAACCATATACAGTAAAACTTCGTTATTACCAGCACCCGACTTATATGTTCTTAAAGTCCCGTCAATGTTTGTTCTTAGTTGTGTATAATATTCAACCAATAAATAAATTCCTAGTTATTACGAGCACCACATTGATCTTCAGCTATTAAACTGTTCCGATGACTCCTCGAGATAACGAGGTTTTACTGTATATCACAAAATGAATAAACTTGAGTAATGGAGAGATGGAAAAGCTGATGATAATATTACGCTTCAAGATTTTTTCTTGTTATTGCCGTTGTTGTCCTTGCTGCTGCTGCTGCTGCTGCTGCTGCTGCTGCTGCTGCTGCGATGATGATAATGATAATATTGTTCATATTGTTGTTGGCTGTTGCTGTTGTTGGAGATGTTGTTACTGCTGTTGTTATTGATGTGGATATATAATCGTTGACATTATAAGAGTTCTAAAGAATTATGTTGCAGAACAGACGAATGTATGAATAGATAAAATACAACTATAGATGCTGATTCCACACCAATCACAGAATTAACATTGCATTCCTGCATAAGAACATATTTTAGGGAAACGGTAATCCCTCTGAAGTTGACATCATTTTAAGTGTTATATCTGCAGGAGTTTAATATATTAACTCATTACCATGTATGTATATTGAATCTGTGTGTACATTATGCGATCGCTTTTAATTCAAACTGATATGAGACCCTACTGTACATATTTATCTAAAAATATTATGTACGAGGTTTGTCCCAAAATAGCGTATAAATGTTGAAAATTATTATTCTAAAGCACAGTAATGAAATCCTAAACTTGATTTCTCAGCTGATGAGCGCTAGAGGTTGGCTGGTTCCTTGTTTTTAACATGCAAAATACTAAATATTTTTGTTTGTAGTAAGAGTGAACAGGATTCCAATCTGCTAAAGCGTATTGATTTGTTCTGGTTACCGGCTGCTGATAGGAGAAAAAGCCGGGAATAAATATTACAAACGTTAAGTGAAACAGAGGCAAATTTTATCGTCTGCTTTGTGCTGCTTGGACTGTTAATAAACATTCTTGTTTTTGTTAATCCTTTTGTACATTTGCTAGGCTGTCATTTCATTGCGATTTTTGTATCTTATTGATTTTCTTAACATGCGTAAAAAATTTGGATTTCTACTATAAATAACATGTTTGCCTTCAGCCAGATTCATTAGATCATAATTACAAAATGTATTTGTCATAATTTCATGCGGCGAGTCTTCATGGTGGACAATTTTTGTATGTCTTTATTTCTGTGAAAGTTTCATCATATTCACGCACATTACGTACTGTTTTATGTAACTTAAAATATTTAGCAGTTGTCAGGTGTCACGGGTGCAGACAAAACCGGGGATTTAGATGGCTTCACGTTTTTAAACTAAATCATATTGTATTAAATGTAGCTAAGGGACTACACTCCATTTACTTTTTATGCTCCAAGGCATAAAGAGATGTTTCATTCATTTATACCATAATTGAAAATCAAGATCTGAAAAGAATTAAATTTTGTGTTCACCTCCAATAAATGCTTAAGAATCATTAATATGACATCTAGTCCCTTTAACGTATGAAAGTAGACAAGGTGACAATATTCCACACTTTATTTTATAGGTACATAAAGTAGAATCGTCAATAGACAAGCTGCTGTCTTGATGTTGTTTCTGAAAATAAATGTACTATTTCAAATTTATCTATGTGCGTGATTAAAAGAGTTCAGCGAAAAAATTCCGTTTGTGCTATGTTAAACTTGTCTCAGGTCCATGTTACAGTGTGCAAAGTCAACGGGAACCATTTTAATGGTGTATTAAGAGACGTAACGTGATTCCTTCATGTAAACTGGCCTCCTTTATGTAAGCTGGTCTGCTTTATGTAGACTGGTCTCCTTTATATAAACTGGTCTCCTTTATGAAGACTGGTCTCCTTTATGTAGACTGGTCTCTTTTATGTAGACTGGTCTCCTTTATGTAAACTGGTATCCTTTATGTAGACTGGTCTCCTTTATGTAAACTGGTATCCTTTATGTAGACTGGTCTCTTTTATGTAGACTGGTCTTCTTTATGTAAACTGGTCTCCTTTATGTAGACTGGTCTCCTTTATGTATACTGGTATCCTTTATGTAGACTGGTCTCCTTTGTGTAAACTGGCCTCCTTTATGTAGACTGGTCTCCTTTATGTAAACTGGTCTCTTTTATGTAGACTGGTCTCCTTTATGTAAACAGGTCTCCTTTATGTAGACTGGTCTCCTTTATGTAAACTGGTATCCTTTATGTAGACTGGTCTTCTTTGTGTAAACTGGCCTCCTTTATGTAGACTGGTCTCCTTTATGTAGACTGGTATCCTTTATGTAAACTGGCCTCTTTTATGTAGACTGGTATCCTTTATGTAGACTGGTATCCTTTATGTAAACTGGCCTCTTTTATGTAGACTGGTATCCTTTATGTAGACTGGTCTCCTTTATGTAGACTGGTCTCCTTTATGTAGACTGGTCTCCTTTATGAAGAGTAAACGACACCGAGTGATCTTCCTTTATGAAGAATAGAAAGACACACAATGATCTACCGTCATAGAAAACCCTGGATATTGAAAAGTATCTTAATATTATGGTATTTATATACATGTATTAATATCGTACTCGTAAGACCAATGTACTTAAAAATAATAAATCCATGTAACCAGGCCCCGAGTTTAAAAATCTTGAGAACAGTGTCAGAGCTCAAATCTCAATTTCATGGGTGAAGCATTCAGTTTTGAAAAAAAATATTACTATGAAATGATTAAATACATTTTCAGGTCATTTTAACTGGTTGACTAACGTAGAGTTGAATTATTCATTCTTTAGTAATAATTAAGTCAGAAACCTCGAAGACCGATCTCAGGTTTTATTACCTCGGACCTTGTAACATAAACGCCTTGTGGCACATCATCATAATTGTAATTATTTATGAAATGAGTAATAAATGTTCTGTTAGTTACAGGGTATTTGGGACAGTTGTATAAACGTGTCGATCTCTTTTGTCATCATTTACAATCTGCCCCGAACAAATAAATAAATACAGCAGAGCACGGATATAATGAATTCATCGTAAACCGAACACTTACTTCACTATATCTATAGTTCACTGTATGTATTACATTGTAATAAAAAATAAATGTTCCGGCGAAAATTATTCTTTCACGAAATATGATTTCCACAATATCCGAGTGTACTATAACCATGTTTTGCCGTACTTATAGATTAATTTAAAAAGTAACTGACACAATCCAGAGTTTTGTGTTCAGGGTAACTTTGATGCGAAAACTATAGAGGTGGTTTTAGAGAATTTCTAAGTCACACATTCTTGGAACTAACTGACTTGTTAAGAATGAAACTATACAATTTAGTATCTGTCTTGTATAATCCATACAAATTGTGGTTGATCTAACTATTTGTAATCATTATGGATGACAAACAAGTAATACATGTAGTTAAAAAACTGACATTGTTTAACATAAAAGTTTTGTGTGCATCTAAAACGTTAAAAGAAGGTAGAAGCACCGATTGCATAAATTATTAAAAATCAGAGAAACATTAATAGTTAGATAAGTGGCTGGTGCTGATATAGATCATTACTTACAACTTACAGTTATCATTTTTGTACTTGGCAGTCCGAAGGGCAATAGAGAGACAACTTTTTGAGTTCAGATATCACCTTTCATAGCTAGTAGGTATAACTAAACTTTCAATGTTTTATGAAAGTATGAATAATTTAGATTTAACAATCCCAATCCAAGTAGCTGATTGGATGCCATTACAGTTCTCATATACTTTCTAATTTATTATTAAATATCTGCATGATTAAACTGTTTGAAACAAAAATGTTTCTGAACATCGTCAATTGATTTATTCGTTCAGAATATTCTGTACATTATTTCCTGTCAAACTTTATTACATGCATGGAAAAAATATTTGTAACAGCACTACTACTTACCCAAAACTTTCTCCCTGACAATATGTAGGCTAGGTGCATGACAGCTTTGTACTTCATGTGGATCCATTCTTCTTCTGAAATAGCATCATTCAGTTTCTGTTTATACATATATGGTTAATTATGATTCAAGTATGACAAAACAAAAGTATTATAGAAAAATAAGCTCTTTTATAATTTGCTATAGCAAGTAGAATATGGGTATATGCAGGGGTATAGAAGCGTTTTCATGTAGCCGGTAAGCTGCTAATGGTAGAAAGTGGATCTGAGAGTACCCCCCCCCCATTTTTATCATCTTATTGTTGTCTTCTTTAAATTTACTAAAATAATTACTTGTAGGTGACATTCAGGGTTGTAAATTAAGTCCTATTTTATTTTCATTGTTTATAAATGAACTGTCTAATGTTATGAGTTCGACTGGTGTACATGGAATTCAATTAACCCCTGGCATTGCAGAAATATTTCTTCTTATGTTTGTTGATGATGTTGCTATACCATCTGATACTATTATTGGACTTCAGCGCCAATTAAATGCTTTACATGAGTACTGCTCTGATTGGAAATTGAATGCTAATGTCACTAAAACAAAGATTTTAGTGTTTAAAAGAGGTGGTCAATTGTCACGTAGTGAAAAATGGTACTATGATGGTATTTTACTTGGAGTTTTAAATACCTTTGTATATGTTGGAATGAATTTTACAAACAGATTATCTATGTATCAAATGACTAACCATCATGCTATAAAAACTAAGAAAGTCTTTGTTACTTTACTAAGAAGCTTATATGATGTACTTCCAATATCTCATGATGCCTTTTTCAAAATTATTGATTCTAAAGTTTTGCCTATATTATTATATGGAGCTGAACTACGGGGTATTGAGAAAATGGACTGCATTGAACATGTTAATTTATATATTTGTGTTTCTTAAATGCCCCATGAAATCATGTAATTATGTTATCACAGGAGACTGTGATCGTTTTCCTATTTATATAATGTCAGCTAAACGAACATTAAATTTTGAGTAAGGATTTTAAACATACCAAATTATAGATATGTGAAACAGTATTTTTTTCATGTTGATGTATTTTGACTAATTAGGGTTCACAGACTGGGTAACTAAAGTAAGGTGTAACTTATTTGAAAATGGTTTTGGCTATATATGGAACAGGCAATGTGTAGGCAACACAACAGAATTTTTATTTTGTATGAAAGTATATTGAAAGTCAATTTATACAAAAAAATGGCATGAAAATTGTTTAAATAATAAGAAATTGGAATTCTATACTAATTTTAAATCGTCTTTTGACTTAGAACCCTATATTGACTCTATTGATATTCCTAAATTCAGAAAATGTTTAATAACATTTAGAGCTTCGGCGCATAATCTTTTATTTGAAAAAGGGAAACTCGGTATACCAAGAGACCAAAGACATTGTTTGTTTTGTGACAATATTGAAGATGAATATCATTATGTTTTTATTTGCCCTAACTATCAAGATCTACGTATTTCAATTTTACCAAATAAGTATTATGAATTCCCAAGTAAACAAACATTTTATAACCTTATGTCTGATAGTAATAGCCAATTGATTAGAAGAATGGCAATGTATTTATATAAAGCATTTGAAGTTAGAACAAAATGTATTAATTTCTTTCAATTGTTACATAATAGTATATATATCTGCAACTCTGTCAGTCAAATTATTTGTACAATGTACAATCGAAGGCAAAACAAAAGACGTTCTTTCAGTGCTTTGATTCTTGACATTTCGTCAAAATTGTATTTCTTTATACATGTATGAAAATAGTTAGGGCCATGAATCTAAATATGGGTCATTGTAAATACCACACTATGTCTAGACATGGTATTATCATGAAATCCTTTAATTGTTCTATACGAGGTGGGATTGACGTCAAAACAGGGCAGGTAATGCGTGTTTTCTCGTGAGTGAAATCATGAGTTGTCTGCTCTTTTTTGATGTAGAAAAAACATTTCTTTGTTTTTTATTAACACGTGTATTGTTATTAAATACAGTTTGTTGTTATACATTTACGTCAGAAAATAATTGGTCAATTAAATGATTAAATGACAATGTTAGTTCTGTAAAGCATTATACTAAAGTACTTACAATTTATTGTTATAATATTATATTGACGTCAGCAAATAATTGGCCAATTAAATGATTAAATGACAATAGTAGTTTTGTAAAGATACATATGAAAACATTCACACATCCATTTCATGTATATCGTGAAACCTGAGAAAACACGTGAACGTAGGTTCAGTTTCTATGGATATAATTAATCGTTTACGCCATACGATAATTCCTATTACATGACAATAATTTTGAAATTCGATTGTACTGTGTACAAAAAATTATACATTAATAACTTATCTCTTTGGTTTGTCTGATACCACTCAACATAGAAAACGGCGATATATTATAACTTATCGAGAATCGTCGCGTAATGCTCGTTAAAAGTGAAAAAAATGGATTCCAAATCATATATGAAATAGGCAACAAACTGTCATACCCACAAACCGACCGTCAGTGCTTATACTTAAAAATTCGAAAAGAATATCGACACAAACACTTCTTTAAACATAACTAAAATTTGAGTAAATGTATAACAAACCTTTTTTTGCTAACCCCTTGTTTAACTTCAGATTGATGGCAGGAAACTCGGTGGAATGTTTTCTAAATTTGAAAATGAATTAATTGAAATGATGGTAAACTGTATACTTAATACATTATATCATGCTCGGAACTAGTGGAGCATGCCACTGTACTGTTCTCTGCATCAAACTTATTATCATCAATAATATCAAAACTTATACTGAAATACAGTGTGACCTTTCCAGAGCGGCTCTCTCTTGAGCAACAACCTTCCTTCAACAACAACATGACTTTTTCCGACGGTATGATTTAATCATTAATTAAACCTCTCTAGAGTAACAACCTCTCAACAAAAATATAATTTTGCTTCTCCCCAAGGGTGTCGCTTTGGAGAGATTGAACTGTTCATGTGACAATAATGTTGTCGATGATGATAATGATAATGATAAAATGATTACAATAGCGGTTCTTATACACTTATAACAAAAGATATTGATGGTAATTAAAAAAGATATGAAAACATTTTCATGGTAAGAACAGATCTAAGACATAAATAACGCCTGTAACTGTCTGTACTTTGTACGCTTTGAATAGCCGTATGGACCTAACAGAAACACTTCCTTGGTCAATAAATACGTCCTGTCAATTGCAATGACGTCAGAGAAATTTTCATAAATTTGTCCTGACCCGACTCATCGAAATAAATTTCTTACGTTTAATACAGAAACTAAGAAAGAAAAAGAGTAGACAGTTTTATTACATTAAAGTCAAAATTTCTCGAAAACAACATCTAGGCAAATTTTTGGGACTTTTTACTGCATGCTATTTGTGTAGTGTTCTTTCGTAAAAAACAAAAAGAAATTCTTTTGCAATTTTGTCTAGGTCAAATATTTCCCTGACGGCAATTTATTAACTTACCATAGCTGATTGTGACGTCAGATTAACTTACTGTGGTAGGAGTGACGTCACACTTTGACATAGGACCGGAGGCGAACACGTTGAGCACAATATTGTATGAATCATTATCAATCAAAGCTTGTGACACTTTCATTGGAATTTCTGAATCGCATGCCGATATATCTTAAATAACTTTTGTGCTGATGATTTTACTACCCGGTTACATAAAATTCTTAGTTTATAGAGGTATTCCAGAATATATTACCTATAGCTGTGACATAAAGGAGGATTGTCCATTCCAATGTACCATGTTTGAAGTGTTGTTTTTACTTTCTGTAATCACAGTGGGATCTTTCACCAGTATTTGAAGGTCGCGACCTCGGTCCAGTGATTAGTGCGCTGGACTTAAAACCCGGCGATCCGGGTCCAAATCCCGGTCGCGGCAGGTCATATCCTCCTATGAAAATTTGACAGATATTTTGATTTTCTTCAATATGTGGAGAGGTTGCCGGTTCCTTTGCTCTGCTAAGTTGGTACTGGTTACTACACAGTGCAGGAAGACTTGTTAGATGCACCGGTCGCAGTATATAACTGAAAAAAAAATGTTGAAAAACGGCGTTAAACCCAGTGACAATTTACCAGTATTTAAACAGCCCTGGACAAATAACATTCGGTACAATCAAGAAATCATCGCATATGCTACCATTCAACCACTGTAACTTCAGTGCGAAAAGAAAGAAAACAATATTCCTAATCTGAAGTACATAATTGTGTAAAGTGCTTCAAAGTGCTAGAGTTTCTTAAACGCGGTATTGCGAAGAATGACTTCCCGTACTTTGTACAACGACATTAATTCACGATTTTACGACTGATTTCAAACATTCCGTCGAATGAATAAAAGAAACAACTAGAAATGTGCTGTATTTAGCTCACACCCGCCACCATATATCCGTCTCAGCTAACACTAGCCTGACTTTACTGTTTGAGTTTGATGTGTGGTGCGTCTCCTTATAATAAATTAACGAGTTAAAGGGAGGTAATCAATGTACAGAGGTTGACTCTTTACCGGGTAATTATCTCCCTTCCAACGGACGTTGCTACGTGCATGTAATTTCAACAGAGCATTGAACAATCTTCGAAGAATGAGTCTATGGAATAAGACGAATTTGACATTTACTTGATCGTTGTATGCTTTCCTGAAGTATCAAAGAAGTATTTGCAGACGTGGACTTTAATATGATACCTTTGTATGTGCTGAGGGAAAATACGGGCGAGTTATCATTCACATCTAGCATAAACACGTACATGTCCGTCAATAAATTTGATGATCCACAGTTTGGAGCCAGAATGTCTGACGCCTGTTAGAATGTAAGACTTTTGCCATTACTTGATCTGCTGAAAAGTTGATTATTGACATAGTGACATTTTATTTTGGAAGACAAACTTTGACTCTGCCAAGGTCACCTGTTCTTAATGCGACAAGAAATGTATGTTAATTATGCCAATATATATATATATACCATAAAACCACACTAAGCGGAAACGTCAATATAGGGCTGCCTAATTTAAAAGATCTCTTAGTTCCGGACTGGTTTTCAATATCTTCTCCAAATGACAACCTTTTCATGACGGTACCACAATAGTTCGATTTTTGTTTGTTTTTATATCAATGTTTCACTGGTCATATGGTGAACATAGGTCACATTTAAATAGTCAAACCTGTGAACTAAGGCATTAAGGATCGTCAAAGTTCTCAGTGCGCCATCCACGGGATTTATGTTAAACAACACCAGACCACATCCAATGTCTGTATTAGTGTATGATAGTCACTGTTTATCATTATGCTTGCTTGTAAATAGTGTTATGAATCAGTTCCTAATATCAACGTGGATAAAGATTAGATTACGCATAGCTTTATTTGATAAACATAAGGCATGAAGCCCAACAGTTTACAAGTTATTTACATGTATATGAATATAACATAGATACGTTATATTATAACGGGAATGATATAAACATTCCAAATATTACATTGGTAATGGCGCACATATATAAATATAATGAGAAAAGTGCGAGACACATACAAACAATAGTCAAGAGTGAAAGAAAAATTAAACATAAACAAAACTATCTCGTAACCTAAAACTTCTGTAAATATAAACAGCAAGGTTTTGAATGGTATTTAAGTCAACAGATGTAAAAAGTTCAATGAATTTAGGTATGTTTGGACGTTTCCAAAAATAACCATCAATATATTTTTTTCTTAGGTTCAAATACAAAGAACATTCTAATACAAAATGAAATTCATCTTCTAACTTTTCACAAAATTTACATTTCCGATCTTCTCGTAATAATCTATTCCATCTTCCCATTTCGACTTCTAATCTATGACTTGACATTATTAATTTGGTAAAAGCAACTCTATATTTTGGTATATTAATAAGGTTAAAATATGATTTAAATTCAAATTTCGAAAATAAACGGTATGTACTGGCACGGGATGACTCGTTTATTTCGGCATTCCAATTTTGTATATATATGTCATTAACTCTAAGTGAAAAAAGATGCAAAAATAACTTACAATTCTCAACGCCTTGATTCAACCAAGCATAGCATACTAAATATGAGCGAGATCGAAGGAGGAATTGGTTAACAACATAAGGAAAAAAATAAAAAGATCGGCTAATCAATGCCAGGGTCAAAAAGCGTATTTCTTACTATATACAATACGATATAACACCATTATTGTGAATATCATGGGAACCCGATTGATCTTTTTTATATAACCACATGACACTACATAGGCGGTTCCAGGAGGGGGGGGCGGACCCGGCGTACGCACCCCTAAAATTGCCAAGCAAAGGTTTTTTTTTCTATCATGAAATATGATATTTACATGAAAATATACATAAATGTCAAAGAATTTCCGAACGCTACGCGTGCAATAAGTTGCGAGTTCAATAGCAGAATGACGTAACGTACTATTCGCCTGGATCCGCTTATGCACTACATTGTACATCAAGAACTATCAATACTACATTGAAATAAAGAAAAACATGTCAAGGAAAATTTCTTACATCTTTTTAAGCAAATAATTATTCGCTATATCCGTGTTCTCACTAACCTTCTTCAATTGTGTTGTGTTTTGTTTAACTTCAAACCAAAGTTACTTACATGCTATGTTATATCTTATTCTGGCGTTGATTTCCCAATCGCTATCAATGACATCAAATCTGGTCAAGATGTAACCCTGTAAATAAGAAACATGTCGCTAAATATTGTGTAATGAAATCGCGAATGACAATTGCCACAAATCCTTATTTAAGACTTATTGGTAATATCCGTGTTTTAAGAAGATGATCAATTATAAATTAACATACTAGTATTTCTGAGATCAAAGTAGATTGGACTAAATTTTCTATGGCAATATGTGAGACTTAATGAAAATTGTTTGAATTTTCTTTTTTTGTGTAGTTTGATTCTGTTTATATTTTTTCTATAAATGTTCTACATTGAATTCTGTTTGTAAGTTTGAAAGATCAGTGAGTCATACCACGTGATGTATAAGTTTGTATGAACAGTGAGTCATTCCACGTGATGTATGGTATGATAAGTTTGTATAAACAGTGAGTCATACCACGTGATGTATAAGTTTGTACGATCAGTGAGTAATACCACGTGATGTATGATAAGTTTGTAAGAACAGTGAGTCATACCACGTGATGTATGATAAGTTTGTATGAACAGTGAGTCATACCACGTGATGTATGATAAGTTTGTATGAACAGTGAATCATTCCACGTGATGTATGGTATGATAAGTTTGTATAAACAGTGAGTCATACCACGTGATGTATGATAAGTTTGTATGAACAGTGAGTCATACCACGTGATGTATGATAAGTTTGTATGAACAGTGAATCATTCCACGTGATGTATGGTATGATAAGTTTGTATAAACAGTGAGTCATACCACGTGATGTATGATAAGTTTGTATGAACAGTGAGTCATACCACGTGATGTATGATAAGTTTGTATGAACAGTGAGTTATTCCACGTGATGTATGATAAGTTTGTATGAACAGTGAATCATTCCACGTGATGTATGATAAGTTTGTATGAACAGTGAGTCATTCCACGTGATGTATGATAATTGTGTGATTAAACCTGTCCGCAGTGTGACTGCTAAAATGAATATTTTCACCTGAAGATGTTTTACAAATACGAGCCAAGTAAGCGGTTCGTGATGGGAATTGAAATACATGTATTAATATATATACTTTGTTGATTTGTCTGAAATATTTGGTTAAACGTATTTGTATTTAGGTTTAAAAATGATACAATACAATTATAAACCATTGCTTGATCAAATAAAATATGTCACCTGTTATTGTAATTACACTATACATGTATTTATATTGCAAACAATGTGATGTACGACCACAACAATCGAAATATTCAACAACACAGATTATTTTTCTGAGAATCTTGAGAGATCAGTTCAGACCAGATTAAAATCTCGGAATACTTGTGTTATATTTGTTGACTTATATAGACATTATTTTGGTCCATCAGCAAGAACGTGTGGTCTTGAACACTTCAAATGCCTGAATCTTTCGCACGATTGGTGTTATCGCTTGAATAAAGATGGGTCCGGTTTGAAGTTAAAATTCCCTGTCCGCCTGACACCAGAATTATTTGAAAAGAGTACATTCATCTGTGATAAAAAATAAAGTTGTTTTGAAACCCATAGGAGAATAGAATATTATAGATGTTCATAAAACATAATCATAGTCATCGAAAATCCCATAAAATCTAATTAGCTTTTTAACAGTCACTGTCATCAGAGATCTACCTCCTCGGTTTAATGTACTTTTGAAGGCATGGTATAATTCAAAACGAACGCATAAATTGTAATATAAATATACATGTACAGCTTCGTTATGGGGCGAATATCATAGTCTGTTAATATAACAAAAAGTCTCAGTCATAGTTGATAACAACTGTTGATAAGTTTTCTGGATGTCCGGTATTCTGAGTTTCCACTGTATAATAATGGCATTGATTGACAGATTAGTGTGGTCGCTTGTCAGTTAAACTTGTCAGACTTGTGAATGAAAGGATGGTGTAGTGATAGGTATCATCTATGAAAAACATAAGTATCAGAATAAAGTCGTCAACTAGAAATTCTGATTACTTGGTTAACAAATAAAACTGCAAAATCAATTTATTTTGAGTACAGCGTCATTCTATGGTAGAAATAAGCCGATATCTGATAAGCCACTGATGTAAGACAGATTAATGATCTCGTACAATGCAATAAAAATAATTATTAAAATGACAAAATGTCCATAATTATGATCAGAGTTCTCCTCCAAGTGGTACAAACTACGAAGATCTTTAAGCAAGACAGCAAACAGGCGTGCTCACTATAGAGAGTACGGTAAAAGTTTTAATTATGTTTTAGTTTGTACTGATTTTGGTTTTCAAACTTCAGCTAAAGCTCTGAGGGTATAGATGTGCAACACAACATTCATGAATTATGTTGGATTTTGAATTCTTACTCATGTCTGAGGAAGTTGTCATTTTATAGACATTGTACTGACCAAGAGTGAGTCTTCTACATTTTCTCTCTAGACAGCCGATTCTTCTTTGACTTCATGCAACTGGAATATGTATATTAGTAATATGCAAATGCTTGTTTCATTGACCACTAGACACATCGTATATATTAAACTGTTGTGGATACAGTGTTGATTTACGCTCTAATATATGTTAACTGTAAATTTCCAGTGTATATATATCACATAGAAATCCTCAAAACAATCCAAGGTGTTGTTCTATTATCAAGGACCCTTTACCTAAAATTGCCAACCCACCTCACTGGAGTGTGGAATGGCTAGATTTATATATAAGACTTGTGGCAACTTAAGTATTTAAATATGAGGATCCCAATGATATATGTTCCAGATCTTACAGAGCAATACTGAGTTTATTATCACATATTGAAAGCTCTTAAAATGCCCTCGTGGATCTGCAAAACTTTTCTTCTGTCTTCTATATAATGCTGACGATTAATGCGCGCAAAACTAATTTCACCATTTTGAAATATAATCTTACTTCAAAAGAAATGGCCGCGGCTGTGGTCCAGTGGTTAGTGCGCTGGACTTGTAACCCGTCGATCCGGGTTCGAACCCAGGTCTCAGCAGGTCATACCCTTCTATGAAATTTCGACAAAAATGTCGATTTTCCTCCATATGTGGAGAAGTAGCCGGCTCCTTGTGGAAGGGTAAGTTAGTACTGGTTAGTATGCAGGCCAGGAAAACTGGTTAGGTGAACCGGTCGCCGGATATAACTGAAAACGGCGTTAAACCCCAGTGACAATATGTCACACAAAAACAAAACAGAACATTAAAAGTAACTTCGAAAACCGACTCGTTGAGGTTTAAAAACTCACAAATAATATGCACGAGATACTACAGTAGAACCTCAATTATACGAAATCAATGGGTCCTTTATAATATTTCCGATAAGCCATGACTTCAGATAATCCGGCATAAAGGAAATCTAGACTGTATTGTATAAAATTGAAGGGAATCACTCCGAAATATATTATGGCGAACATGTAAATATATGAACAACGAACTGTATGCGTTGTAATTTATGCATTATTTACAATAAACAATACAATTTAATATAAACATGGATATGTATAACGTAACTGGTATATTTAATACATGTAGTATTTCAGCAGTTCATTGGATCTGAAAGTGAAACTAGGCATATGAAAACAATAGCACATTTTTCCGTAGCACGTGTTTTCATCCATAAAACTATATCATGCCCCCTACCCCGGGTCCTCTACCAAATTCTTCAGCTAAGATATATTGTGTACTTGTGTTCGTATTCATTTTTCAAAATGGAATGATTGGTACCGACTCAAGTGTCGGTAATTTATAATGGTCACGAGTATTGATTGTTTTGAGCATTTCGTGACAATTTAACAAACCTCGAAAAATATAGAGGCTACTGTTGATCATTTCGGATAAGCCATAGTATTAGTATTATATGATTTGGATAATCGAGGTTATTTTACATTGAAATATATAGGGACACATTCGAGACTGAAATTTCTTTTCGGAATACACTACATTTTCGTATTATTTGTTGTCGAAAAATCGGGGTTTTGCTGGATTTTGGGAGATAGCGTTCGTATTCGCAGGGAACCAGACAGGATGGGAAAACTTCACCAATTCTATATCTAATTTATATCAATAACCTCACCAATGAACTCCAAAAAAGTAACCATGGTATTTGTATTTATAATACAATTAGGATCACGTGCCCCACGGTGTATGACGACATGTTGTTGATATCATACACTAAAACTGTTTGGACAAGACATTTGATACAAGACATTTGCGTGAATTACAGCAGAAAATGGCGGTTTTTGCATAATCCACAAAGGTGTCCATTTGTCGTGTTTTATATAAGTGCTGCTGATTACAGTAAATACTATGCCGTCTGGTGTACTTTACTAAGCCAGAACTGTATCCCTTATGTGTGTCATTGACTGATAACCTCACTACACATTGAATCTACCAATGTGGAACCAATGAGCATTTACATAATATATTTTGTGGACTAAAAGTTTATCAGAAATCGGTCTTAAGACTTCTACTACGATGATTCAGAAAGATGCTAAATCTCAAATTTTGGAACTACTGCCTGGACTCAGTCCGTACACTGATTCAGAGTTCTTAATCACGGTCATTGTCTTATTTGAAAATTTTCAAAACTAGATGGAAAGCTTAAACCTTGGTACCACGGAAACAATAAAAGCCAGTAGGGTCCGGACCTGGGAAAAAACGGAGGTTCCGGAAAATTCCGGAAAACGTTAACCTTGCGTACGTACGTGCGCGCGCGCCCCTGTGATGCACTAAGCTTTTCTAGGCATTTCGTTTCGGTTTTATAGTGTTTTAGAGGTGCTGTTGTCTGAGAGGAAGCGAGTGTGTATGCTTAGTCTAATGTACATACGCGTTAAGATTGTAAATAAAGTAATGTCATTGGACAGATTGATGTTTTAAATTCACTTGACATTTTGCAATTTTTTATCACCAGGTTCGATTCTCTTCAAGATGCTCATTTGTAAATTGATGCACGAAAAGTAATTTTCCAATAATTGTTGCTGAGGTAACATGATTATACAGAAGGAATGACGCACATATACTTGTATGCGTATTTCCAACAACATTGAACTATTTTCGGATATTATTAGACGCAGTTTTATGCATACCATTATATTAATAAGATATTACATAATATTTGAATTTTTTTCTCTTTCTTTGTAAAGCTTACATCATTCATAGTATGTATTTGTATGCTTGGACAAACGAAGGAATGTACATTGCTTGATGCGCAGTATGTGTTCTCATTATTGAATACATAGCAATTAGCAAGTCTCGTATTTGAGACAGTTTTTAACTACAAGATATGTGTTAATAAGTGAATATTTGTTGATATACAAATTATAATAGGGGTCATTCAGTACAATACAATGCAAATTAAACACATGCCTTACCCAGTGACCTACGCAAAACTGGACAGACAAAACACATGACATCAATACAACACAAGCTTCACGTGATTTATGAAGAAAGTCATGAGCACATTCTTCGTGCGAAAAAATTTGAATGGATGGATTAAATTATACCACGATATTTTGAAAAAGTGTTCATATGTTTATCTCTTGTGACACAGATTAATAGAATAATTACCCGAAGGCGATAAAGAAAAACAATTCTATGACAGTCTAAATATTTAAGTATAGTTTTGTTTCAAATTCTGTACTTGTATTACATATCGGCCCTTGTCTAACATTAAGACCTCGCTTATTTACATCTTTACTTAAACATACTTATTTGACACGAATACAAGCACATAACAGCCAATCAACGGCTTGTATTTTGAGAATGTCGCTCAGTCTCAATTATAATACCCCCACCTATTATTTTTCATTAATACATGTATCAATGAAGTTACAAAACTATATTGATATAAAATAATTCTGTATGCACACCAGAACGAATACTAGTTTATCACACTAGACGCATGAAATAGATATATGGGCAACAAAATCATTACATTTTTCATCAGTTTTGAAAGAAAAACACAATATTTTAAACAGTCTCATTTTATTGAACATCATATTTATGCCATAGAGATTTTATGTCTGACCAAATGATCAACACGATCCAGCATCATCGTTGTAAAGTGGAACTGTGCAAATACATTACGTGCTTAGAATAAAAATAGCATGTTGTTGTATTAAAATTAAGTGTATGAAAATGCTGTGTAGTTCTTTGAAGTGTTTTTTTTAGTGTTGTATCGGTTTCGAAGTTATAAAAGTTAAGTAAAGCTCATTTGTTTTCTTAAATTAGAAACCCCTTTACATATGGGGAGGCAAACAGTCTGAAAATTATTTTCATTTAATTGTGACATTTGCGCAAATGACGTAAAGTCATAAATATCATAAGAACATCTATGAGTCGGTAGAAATTATTTGACGTGCAGTGCCGTAATACTGCTGCAGAAAGTTTATTTTTAATCCATTCACATTCAAATTTTCAGAGATTACGTCGGATGAACTATAGATGAAGAAAATACAAAAATCTCAATTAATGATTTTTAGCGATTGGCTTAATTTTCGCAGAATGTGTCACTTATGAAGAAAAAAAGCTACATGAAATGGTTATGAGTTGAATGTGATGATGATGACAATCAACACGATGATTATAATGATACTGAGGCTGGTTATAATGATGAATGTCATTATGATGATAATGAGCCCGGTCAAACTAATGATCGTCATTATAATGATAATGAGTCTGGCCATTATGATGATGATGATGATGACAACGATGATGATATCGATTACATTAATCATAATCGTAGTGATGAGCGTGATTATGTAGATGCTGCTTCATATGATCTCCGTAATCAGTTATAATGGTTGTGATAATGATGATGATGATAAAATAATGATGGTCGACATGATGATAATGATAAATGTGGTAGTCATCATGGTGATAATGAGGATGGTGATGGTTGTCATGCCGCTGCTCATCGTGATGATGATGTTGATGACCGTCATAATACTTGCAATAATTGATAATTATGATGTTAATGATGGTAATGATGCGCAGGAGTGCCGCGATGATGATGATGATAATGAATTGATGATAATGATTGCGACGTTTGTGATTATGTTCCAAATTGCAGTTCCATAGATTTATATCAAAACATATGTGACGTATACATTTCAAGTTTTTACTGTGAAATTGAGCAGACGAATATGTTACATAAGACGTATGACATTTTTACGATCGAGTGTATCACACACGTGTTACATATTCGATTTGTGACATATAAGGCACAACAGTGGTTTCTGTCTATGATTTCCACCTCACTAATTGTCATAGTTTGGTTAGGTCCAGTCAATAGAAACTACATCCATATCACAGTCCTCACTCAGATCACAATGGTTGAGAAATTGGCGCCATTTTTGAGTTTGCTGACTAATATAAATCTAAGGAATTTTTATGCAGTTTAAAATAACTTATGTTATGTGTAATTAGACATAACATCGACACAACGGTCAAAACTTACAAGGAAATACATTTTATTACTTCGTCAAAAGTTACAAAAATGTATAATAGGAGGAAGAATCTCAATTAACAGTTACTATACTTAGTGCCTCCATGAAACATTCAGTGATTGATTAAGCCTAGCTTTCATCTATATCATATGATTATTTAATAAAAGTTGGCGATTCAAAAGCGTAAATGGGAAGTACGAATCATCGACTTTTGATTTGTTCTATATAATATATCAATTACAGTCTAACCTGTGTTTGCGGCCACCTCCGAAAAGCCACCTTGTGAATAAAGGTCATTCTTTGAAAACCGTCATTGATTATTCAGAACAAGCAGACCTTAGACTTTGGGTTGTTGTAGATATAACAAAGTCAAGCTGGGATGCAATAAACAAGTGGCATGATACCACCGGCTCAGTCATAGAAACGTTATACAGTTACATACTGTCCTAGAGCATCCCATGGAAACAAAATACAAATAATTGCAATGATGATACATGTATAAGAATGTATTGTCTCCCGAACAAGAGGCTGACACTACATAATCAACCTTTACAATTCGTCTGGTTATTTCCGCAAACCTGTATGTCATTTTTTTCCATTTTGACAAAATCGCATTTGAAGTTTTGAACTACAATAACTTTAAGCGAGTTACGGGTTGGTAGAATTAGAATTAACCCTATTTATGATAGATCTACAAGCAGGCATGTATGGTCATTGAAAAGAGCTCATAGAGATGAAAAAAATAATACTAAAATCTCACGTGCGATTTTTCCTAGTTCCTGGAGGGATTCGAACTCACAACGTTTATCGGATTGTGATTACATGTCTGCGTTTTTAAGCAGTGTCTTATTCATTACAAACAAATGAAAAAAATCTTCAAAGGGATTGAATTCTAAACTGAACTTAGACAGTCTTACCAAAAGTATCAAAACTTTAAGAGTTTGGTGTCAATCATAGGTTAATATTGTTGATTATGAATATAACAATACAGTGAAACAAAATTCAAATTTAAATCAGGAGCTCTTTATATAAAAGTTTGTCACTGCTTAATTGTATCACATTGTTGTCTCTTGATAAAACCAAAGATTTGTGTTTACATATATGAGGACCTAATCAAGTGTTGTTGTCAATAAATGCAGCATTTATATTCATTGAGCTTCTTGGCTGTACTTTTCATATCTGACGAAATGACTTTTCTCCGAGATTGAATCAAATATTTTTTGAGATTTGTCCATTAAAAGGCTTTTATTTTCAAATGTTGTTCAAATAATCGAACGCGTTATCACTCTTAACGCACTTGATGGATATATATCAGTACTTAAATGTTTGTGGTTAATATTCCGTGATCGGATTTATTGTGTTGTCACATATAACTATGACCAGATATTTGAAGAATTTCTCGGATTTTCCTGAACTTTGGGCAATGACTTTCGGTTTTAGGTTATTGTTAAAATCAGGACCGTACCGGATGATTCGTGCTTTATTAGTTTGATAGTGTCTCATCTAACAGTGTCAGGTTTATCATACCCGTCATTCAAAGGGGTTTTATTATCAAACGATTTGAAAGTTTAAATAATATTGATGTATTTGATGTTCAAAGCCATATCAATGATCAATACCGCTCAATTCAACATTGTTTGCTAAATATAACCTACAATACAAGCATTACAGTAAAAATACAATAAAACCTCGATGATGGGACCACCGTGGGTGCCCGAAAACTCCAACGTAATAATGAGGTGGTCTCTTTATCAAGTTATTGGAAGCCAGTCCGAAAATAAGTGGACTTGATAACAAGATGGTCGTAATATTTAGGTAGTCGCTAATTTGAGGTTTTACTGTATAAAAGTTTACTCGAAGAAGTCACTGTTATTTTATCTCAAGTAATCACAGTAAAAGAAGGGACTTTCTACATGAAGCCAGTTCAGATACCCACAAATTTTACACTAACTGATACAGAAAACAAAGAATGCCATCAAGCTTAATTTAATTGTAAAAATGGCTTTAAATCTTTGTCAAATTATCATAGCTTAGCGGTACAAATATAGCCGTATAATACATTATGCAAATGAATAATGTACCAAAACTGATATTACGCACAGACTGATTTCGCCATTTTCGTCATACAGTATCTATTACTGTGTATGAAAAAAATTTGTTTGACATACGGTAGAATGACATGGCTCGGAATTTTTTGTTCTTAAAATATCATTTGTTTTTGCAACACATTGAACCGAAAACTTTGCCAATCCACACTTTTCGTCGAGTTGAAATTGCATTATTAATGCGTCATTTTTATTAATATAGAAACATAAAAAGGGCTAAAACATTATATGTAAGCTGAAAGATCTCAAGTTTTATAACCTTGTGCTGAAGACTAAAATTCACATGAACATGTGTATATTTAAGAGAACATGTAAATTCTAGTTTGTACTTTTATGCAATATTCTTGGTTGATAAAATTTCAAGTCTTATTAGTAAAGAAACTGGGGTCTGTTTCACAGAATTATCTTAGCAAAGATAGTACTTTTCAACTAAAAAATATTGCTACCCCTTGTAAATGTGCAATTTATCCTACTGCTTGCATTGTGTATCTATTGTCGCCTGTTAAAGTTAGATCTCTGAAATGTATACCTTTAACAGGATTTTAAAAAAACTTCTTTCTTAGGCACTTATGTTTGTACCTATGTAAATAACCAAATAATTCGGGTCAGGTGAGGGCAAAACAAATTGGACTACACGTGCAAATTTCAACAGGTAAAAATATACCTGAGTCACGGTGTTAGGTTTTGATCTTTAGATCTTTAGACCTTTTTGGTAATGCTGTCCCTGTAGTGCTCACGTATGTGCGTAGAATACTAACAAATGATGAAAGGAGGGGGACTATAGGTTTACACTCCGTTCGTCTGTCCGTCCGTCTGTCTGTCCGCTCAAAACTGGATCCCGCGATAACTCAATAACTAAACAAACTAGCTTGATGAAAGTTGCTGTGTGAATAGGTGGTAATGTGTAGATTATGCACGTCATTTTGTTTTCTCCATCGCGAAAGAATTGTAGTTGCTATGGTAACAGCATTAGTAAAAATGTGGCCAGAACATCCGCATCCTGCGGTAATTCAATAACTAAACAACCTGGGATAATGAAAGTTGGTATGTCAATAGGTGGCAATGTGTACATCATGCACGTCATTTTGTTTTCTCCATCGCAAGAAAAATTGTCGTTGCTATGGTAATGGAATTAGTAAAAATGTGGCCAAATCTCCTGAATCCTGTGGTAACTCAATAACTAAACAACCTATGATGATGAAAGTTGGTATGTGAATAGGTGGCAATGTGAAATTTATGCAGATTATTTTGTTGTCTCCCAGGGTTACAATTCTGGTCGCTATGGTAACGTTAATAGTAAAAAACATGTTGCAAAATCTTGATAGTGCAATAATAAACTTTATTCAGGCTATATGAATGAAATTCTGTATTGATTATTTGATGGTGTTGTACTACAACATTAACTTGGGAGTCAGACAGTTAATTATATACTAGTACATGTATAATAAACGCATAGTTACATGTCTATGAGATGGGCCCCTAAAAGCTAACAATCATTCAACGTTTTATGTGGCGGATATGGTGTTTGATGTTCAACATGGATATTATTGGTGTCATGTATTTATCACAATGAACAGCAATTTACTATGAGCCCCATGATGCCGCTTCACGTATATGTTCATACATACATACATCTAAGGCTGAACTCCACTATTAAGGACGCCTTGCTATTAAGCACACTTATACAGAACTACAATTGTCACTAATAGATGATTTTTTTGTATAAGCATTGAAAACTTCTCAGAGCTGACTGTTGTTTAGTAATGTGATGTTAACATACAATATGCGAACTGATAGTTAATGTGTAGCATCAACTCTATGCTCTGAGTTATAAATAGTTGCAGAGAGCCATATCTGTCTCTTGGTTTGAAAATGTGTTAAACGTAAACGAATAAGACATTTTTTTATATACTTGGACTGAATAATGCTGTGAACACTTAAACACTGATATTCTTACATCAGTTGTATCTCAGAAAGGACCAAATGTGACAAACATGACTGTTTTCCCGTCTAGAAATAATCCGCGTAAGTCTGTGATAAGACTCAACGTACAGGACAATGAGAAAGCAGAACGATTACAACCACCTATTTTCTGGTCGAATTTGTCGCATGTAGACCACGGCGACCACGATCATCTAGGATTTGAGATACACCACCTAGATTACAGGCTAGGATTTAATAGAGACCTAGTGATAGGAATACTCAGGGACTCTACAATATGTAATGTAGTGTCCATGGAATACTGGAGCTGTAGTTGATTCTTGTTTGAATGACAACCAGTATGATATGTTATCTGTGTGTGTAGGTTAACTGTTATAGTACATACATACATACGTAATCCTCTCTCATATACAGTAAAATTCCGCTATTTAGACCACCGTTCAGACCGCCATCTACCTGCTTGTAGATCTATCAATCCCAACTCCGCAAACCGTTACTCGCCTAAAGTTATTGCTGTTCAAAACTTCAAATGCGATTTTCTCGAAATGGGGAAAAATGATATAGGATGTTAAGAAATAACCCCGACAACTTGACTAGCATTATTTTCCCTGAATGTGATTCATATCATTTTCGCAAAAGAGGTATTACAGCAATTTAATCGTGCCAAGCCATTTGTTTTTCGCTTGCTAATATTCGGGCGTGTGGTTAGCGAAAGGGAGAAAAGTCAATTTTCTCAATATTTTTATTCTAAATACTTACCTCCCTTGTTCATTGAATACCGAGTGTACATGTTAAGATTTGAGTACATAAATATGAATATACATCGATGTTTTCCAGCCGCTGATGTACAAATTAAGCTTAGAAATACAATCTCAATATAAAAGTAAGAAAATGAGGAGCGTGTGTTGACCATGCAACTATTCCTTTGCAAGCAACCAATGTAACCAATGTACAGGTAATACGTTAACGTCAATTAACGCAAACACGTCAAAGGCGCAAATAACGCCTGAGAAAGTGACTACATACCGTCTGCTGATGAGCCTTGTCGTCCTTTGAAACTAGGAATGACATCATCTGACTTGCGTGTATTGTGTAACGTAACGACTGCAAACAAAAATGTCTAAACAATTTCACAGAGGTTCAACGATACTGTACAAGTTACAAACTTATATCTGAAAATACAGTTGATCGTTAACTATTGTTTGCGCGTGAAACATAAAAAACGAAAATGTTTTTTATACTGAAGACATTTTCTTGTATTACTTCCTAGAATAACATACTTTTTTCCAGATTAAGATTTTACCAACAAAAACATCAACTATAATTAATATTTCAGCCGCGGTCGTGGTCCAGTGGTTTGTGTGCTGGACTTGTAACCCGGAGATCCCGGTTCGAATCCCAGGAGTCCATACCCTTCTATGAAAATTTGACAAATATGTCGATTTTCCTCCATATGTGGAGAAGTTCCCGGCTCCTTGTGGAAGGGTAACTTAGTACTGGTTAGTATATAGTCCAGGAAAACTGGTTAGGTGAACCGGTCGCCGTATATAACTGAGAAATTGTTGTAAAACGGCGTTAAACCCCGGTGACAATAAGTCACAAACAAATATAACTAATATTTCACTTATAAACATACATATCGGAACACACTATTTGAAAATCATACTGAGAAGACAGTTCACTTTTTATTGAAAAGAAAAATAACCACTTATATACATTACATTCATTACTTTAAGATACATTTAAAACAATGATAAACAAAACGTAACAGTGTATTCAGTGTGCATTTCTATCAGAAAATGCTTGAATTGATTTGCAGTTCAATTTCGTTTCGTCTACTCCAGACTAAATTGTATACGCTCTATAAATAATGAATGAAATCCACGCTTAAAACCCAGCAAGGACACACACGCCACGTTTTTCTCATGTTTTCTCTGATAATTCAAATTCAGTCAAATAAAGTTTTATTACGATACAGCAAAACCGTACATAACGTGGTCTTCATACGTTATCAATATCAAGTGATAAAACCAAAACATGCTTCTAACAATTTGGTAAATTCATGTTCTCAATTCTGAAACGCTCGGTACAAAATCGTAATCAGTTTTAAGATTCAATAATTGGGCCTCAAATTGTCCAATTTCCAGCCAACTATCTAATATAAAGCTTGTAACTTATATACATACGAAATCAGATAAGTGTGCATTTTATTCATCCTTATGAAAATAATTATTTCTGATGGATATTTTTCTTACTTTAAATGATTACATGTGTACTGTGAACAGATCTTTAACTCAAGAGTCTGAAGTATTTGTAAATGTATTCTGCGGAAATGAGTATGTTCTTGAGTGCCATAAAAGCGGAAACCAGGAAAACTGTTTTGGTGAATCAGTCGCCGTATACAACTGAAAAATTATTGAAAATTGCGTTAAACAAATTGAGAAAAAATGGAAACGAACAATACGTTAATATCCTAGTAAGATAAGTTTGTGCAATCTGAGTATAACTACAATTGATATTTTGTGGGTCAGTTTTCAGCGTATTAAGACATCTATTGATTACAAGCAGTGTACGTGTTTGCAAGAAAGTTTATCGGAAATGAGATATAACAACACATTCGATTTTTATACATTAATATTAAACTTAACTATAATTGCAAAAGCATTCCAATGTCTTTCTACTAGCAACAGCGTCATCGCGATGTAAACAGTGTCTTTAACAACACAACCCGATCTTATTACACGTTAAGCGAAAAAAAACTAAGATAATCATACTTTAACAGGTAGTTTTAATTCATACTGCATGTAATATATAACTTTTTGATGCATTGTTCTTTCATAGCAAGACTTTTCATACTATGTATCTGAATGAATGAAAAATGACATACATGTTGTAGTATTTAAAATTCAGCTTTACAATCACTCATCCGTGTGACTGACTTATTTACGCGGGTGTATGGGAAGTGAAATTGACAATGCTCTAAATATTTATTGCACACACCATGAAAAAGATATTTAAACTTTGATCTCGTTCTGTTTTCTTACTGTATGAAAGGGTAACACTGAACTTACATTTTCCTGTCTCAAGATCGACTGGAGCCTTTGTTTGCGCAGCGATTCATAGCTACATGCCATAAGCCCGTTAATTAACAACAATGTTATTTAGATATCCATATTTTGTTCCTTATTTCAGCCTAATTAAACTCATGAAGTGACTCCAATAAACTTAATTTCTTCTGGCAAATTTGCAGATTGCCGTGCACATACTAGTATCTGGCAAAAGTCATATTTATTCAGCGTCTTACGAGATACATTAACGATGACAGACATATGTGTGACTTTATACCAGATTCCATCAAACTGATAAAGATTGTTGATGACAGAGCTCAACGAATACTTAACCACCGGACATTTTCCAACAAAACATCAATGGAAAATGTTAATAAATAGACATCTCAATAAACCATCCAAATGTGCTTCGCTGGAGACATTAAATATCAAGGACGTTCAAAGGCCGTAACGTATCAACAAACGTTGGACAGTCCGTGTGAATTACACAACACGTTATTTACTCGCAGAATTATGCGACCCGTAACTCAAATTATGAACTCTGTCATCGAAAAAGTAGTTCCCCGCAAGTATAATGTGTAGTGTCGGGTTTGCTCGGAACGGTGTGATAATATATTTGATCATGCATTCAACTACAACTCTAAACTGCCTACAACAAGACATACTTTACGGAACTTATTACTTCAAGCAGCGGGTATATACTCATCTATCGAAATCAATGTAATGACCCGTAATGACACAGTGTTAAATATGTTTTTAACCATGTCAGAAACAAACAATTTTACATGATAAGGTTGTTATACAACATTTTTGAGACTGTATAATGTAGTAGCATGTCTTTTATACCGAAAGTATGTATATGGTGCTGTGTAACTATACAAGGCATTAAATCTCTGATTGTAAAATGGTTTGTGCAATTTTATATTTGTGCTAAAATTGAGCTTTTTGACACGTATGTAACATTATTCTACATGCTTAGTAAATGTATGCATGTAAAATATTATCTGAAACCATTTATACATGTGTATTCTGTTCCAAGTTTCCCAGTTTGTTTACGGGAATTATCTCTTCAAATGCGCCAATATGTATAACTGTATATATGTTCATGTTACTATGCTTTCCTGAACTGGAGGAAATAAAAATACATGTATATACTTTTCTGTTGTCTTTGCTACGGACAAATGTTCAGATACAATGAACTTTATGATGACTATAGCATACGAATATAGCATTGTACTGCATTGACTTTTTCTTATTCATTACGACACTAATATACCATCCTGTTTTGATTGGTTTTGTTGATTCTGTAATCATAATGAATCCGATATAAATCTAGTATACAACCTGTAATGGCAATGATACTTGATTTAATATTTTGTACATGCGCCAGTATTTTTTGCTCATATTATAAATACGCATCGAACAATATATTGATTAATTTATATGAAATATAGTGATTATCTCCCTTACACCTACATGTTCAAGTCGTCATACCACGAGAAAACATGTACACCTTTACGAGTTGAAAATATCGAGCCGCCCGAGTTTCCTTGTCTAAACAATCCGCCTCACTTATGTTTGTGGTAATTAACAAAACGTTGCTTCATGTGGAACTTACATTAAATGTATGTTAAGCTCTTCATCTATAATAGTTTGTCTATCAAACATGTACCAAAAATTTTTAGGAATTTGGAATGTCTTGAGCGTTATGTATACAATTGATTAATGACTCCCCATGCTATTATCCCATATTTTTTCACTATGGTTTAATGTCGCATCAACGTTCAGACTCATTGGGCGATTTTTCAGCTTTAACGTATTCAATACGAAGAAAAACAGTCCGTAAAATTTCTAATAATTCTAAATGAAATGTTGAATGCTCATACGAACATCCAAACCATAATAACAGCAAATGCGGCTATTTTGTACTGATAATGCATTGAAAATGATGATCTATTTTTGTAACTACTCATTTTACAGAATTTTAAGAATTTGCAAACAAAATAGATTGGGTAGAAGCACCGACCGTCTGTAAGCTAGCTGGACAATATATCACATGTGAAATTACTATTCATTATTCAGATATTTTAAAACTTTGATATTATTTATATGTTTATTAGTGATATATATGTAATAATTAACACGTTCGACAAAGTCGCTATTATTGTTCGCTAAATTTTATTAAGTTTCTGTCGGATATGACATTTTATTTTTATTTCCGGTTTATGTCTACGGTATCCGACTTCTGCCTAAAAACTAACAACATATCCGTTTGTCATACATTCTTACAATGATTTCAAATCATTGCTATTAGTTTTTGATTTGAGTGAAATATTTTTAACACCACGCCGATATTAAGTCATATGTGATCATATTATTTCAAAGTTTGACATTTTCCTTAATATCGAGGTTTTACTGTATGTTCATAAAAGCCATAAAAGACAAAAAAAAACGCTCGCAAAATCAAATTAGATTAAATCATCATTTGAATATAACAATGTAATAATGATGAAACCTCAAATAGCGACCAGCTCAATTTTACGATCACCTTGTTATAACGATCGTTTATTTTCGAACTAGTGTTCAATAACTACCCTGGAATTAAACTTGATAAAGAGACCACCTCGTTGTCACGACCGATTTGCGGGCCCTTAGGTGGTCTCATTATCGAGGTTTTATTGTACAATAATACAAATTCAAAATATACGTTCATCTAATCGACTTTATCTTTTGTATTGGATATGAGGAACAAACATAGAGTACTGTTCAACGAAATTATTATAGCAAATATGACCACTCATTTTCCTGATAGATGATTCAGTTTAATTTCAACTTTCAGTTTGAGACAAACATTCCCCATTATTATTATTATTATTATTATTATGTACATGAATTATTCTTGCTTGTACATTTACATGTATATATATATTATATATTACTGTTTATCCATCTCATTATATGCACATTTGTATTATTGTATGCTTTTTAGCCATACAATACGCACGTGGGTATAAAAATTCCGCGACCTAAGATGTCAAACCCCACCCACACTCCCTCATCGGCACTTCTACGCTTAAGAAATGTAAAACTGGTACATAGGCATGATCATTCTTATACTTCTATTCTTACTGTTTTGAAGTTCTACAAGGAACTAGACAAGGTGATAATACATATCCGATTTTATATCTGATGTACATCAACGTCCTATTTAAGCAATTAAAACACAATGGCCACGGCTTCTGTATGACTCAAATATTGGCTCGCCTACAGTAGCTGACGACATGGTTTTAATGTCATATTTTCGGAAACGCCTGCGAGCTATGTTAGACATATGCAATTACTACGACCTAAACATTTCTGAGTTTGTGCAACTGTAGTTTAGCAGATGTTCGAGTCTAACATCACATTTTGGTAATACACCTGTAGTTATACTGTCCTAAAATATTACTTACAGACTATTAATGTATGATGCTCTTATTACGTCCCAGAGATTTTAATCATTTAATGATATGATATTGAAATCGCCGCGTGAACAATGTATCACTCTGTTAATGCTTGTTACAGTCACGAGAGATACTAAATTTGTGAATTTTGTTCTGTCTAAGGTTGTTTGTTCTCTGGTATTAGATGTAGTACTAACCTAGCATGAAATGTATATATACAATCTCTACTGTATTTATATGCTGTAAAGATATGGTACATGTATAGAATAACAACTAGTTTTGTGTTTTCTTTACATCTGGAACTATCTAGGCGGATAATTGTTTTATTATACTCTAATTGTAGTATGTAGTTCCTAATGACTATTATTATTCAGAAGAATCCCTCTATATTATCTACACGTTGTGGTCCCGAATTCATCGCTATATACTTCAAAAATACCCTCTAAACTGGTATTCCCTCTAAACCGGCCTAATGACCTGGTACCGGGCTCGACCGGTTTAGAGGGGTTCCACAGTACTATGATAATTGTTTTAATTGTTTATATTGTTATGTCTGTTAATTTGTATAAAGTGTTTTGTTACATAGGTGCTAACTTCAAATCTTAATATAGTCATCTTAGTCATCTCTTAAGACAATGAGTGATAAATTGAATTAAGATTCTTTTTAACAGTTCTATTCCGTCTTTACAAGTGGTGATTTTAATGCTGAGAATAAACTCAATGTGTTCGTTAGTGCATTTATAAGACCTTCAGTACCCTAACTATTTCGTTTTGAGTTAGGATACGTCCGTCCGTCCGTCCGTCCGTCCGTCCGTCCGTCTGACCTGGATTCGCAGACTTCCCCCAAAAAAGTTTTGAAAACATGTATAGGCGAGACAGATTCATAAAATAAATAATTACAAAGGAAGAAAAACAGTTTGTACTATCTTGAATACGCGGGCTTGTAGGCATAATTTAAACTTCAATCAAACGTTGTAGCAAATGAACGCAATATTAACTTGTAAGTCATTAACTATGACAATAGACATATTTTATGGCTGCATGGAGGGATGACAAAAAAGGTCTTGTGGGTTCTTTCACAAGCGGTTACCAAACATTGACCGATAGTTTCGTGGTTAGCAGACGAATATTTAAATACAATATTATGTTTTTAATTGGAATATTGAGAAGGTCCATCGAAATTAAGTGAGAAATACAATATGGATACGGTGAAACAATCATTTACAGTTTATACTCTATTTGGACTCATAAAGTTACTTCAAACAAAGAGATGTAAAATATGGTGTTCAATCGTAGAGTTACACTGTATCATTGAATGTTTAGTTTGGGAGAATTTGAATGACACTGAAAGCACGAGAAACATGTGATGTTTGTAAATACATGTATTCAGTTGTAACTGTGGAGTTTCATTGATCGAAAACTTGGTGTAGGATTTACGAATGCGAGCAGACGATACGCCATTTGGTTCCGTCAAAATATAAGCTTAAAAATCATTAGAATGGAATGATGCTTGGATGTTGACAATCTATAAAGCTAACACTGAATTCTATCCTAAGACGCATCGCTATCCAAATATGATTTTTATTTATACGCGGGTAGTGAAAAAGTCGTAAAAAAAGTGCCGCTTAATTTCATTTAATTGTGAGACCATATAAAGATCGACTGATAAAAATACAACTAAGTTTATATTTAGCACTATATGTGGTTATTCGTACATTTTCACTACATTTTTTTTTCTTTACGTCAGTGTTAAATGGAAATTGAGTCTCATGGCGTCATCATACACAGATAATCTATTTTCATTTCTCAGCTGCATTGGATTAAGCCGGCATGCCATAGTTCCGTGAGCGTGGTCCGTGGGCGTGTGCGCATCCACTAATTTTATTTCAGAGTAGTGCTATTCCATACTTCGGTGAGTATATACGTATAAATAGGCGTGAAAGCTAATTAATTGTTTTTTAGCTGTTAAGCTTCATAGAATGTCTGTTTCTAAAGAAATTGTTACATTTAACTACTGGCTAATGTTAGGAGGTGTGATTTTTAATCGAAATAGACAAAAAAGGAACCGGCATCATAGATGGTAGATACGAGAAATTTATAGACGGCGGGAACAGCGTGGAAAATTCTACAATCTCGTGAGAGAGCTCGAATTATCCGCGGAAGAGTTTCCAAAGTACTTTAGATTAAATAAAGAATAATTTGGGTATGTGCTGTCACTCATAGAAGAACAGTTACTTTTGAGCAAGGCGTGTTTCCTTTGTAGAGACTTAGCAGGTTTTCTTGTGTGTTCTTTGATAACCTTTTCCCTGCTTATGTGTTGAAACTTAAATTAAGGGATACAAATGCTGACATGAGAACAATTCGTATACTGTGAAAAGACCTTTTAATACTAGATTTTGCTAAATTGAAAGTGTAGATAACAGTCAACTAATATTTGAAATTCCATTATGATTAAGTTCGTAACACTTTAATAAAAGAATTAAAGATGTTCATAAATTATATCAGAATTATATCTGAAAAATAATTATAATTATATCAGAATCCAATGTTACAGCATTGCATAGTGAATTATTCATCATATTCCAGATGTCCATTAATGGAGACTTAATTGGGGGATATGATATGCTATGTAAATAATGAATAGATACAACTCTAAGAAATTTAGAAAACTCACTTAACTGCTACAAGTTACTTTAGGCTGGTACCAAAGTAAAACTTTGCCTGAAATTGCACACTATAATTGCTTCTTTGACTGAAATGGTTCATGACCATTACCATTATTAATCGTTATTTTTTTCCCTCAACATTACATAAATAAAAGAAGTATACCAGCTTAGTGAGACCTGCAATGTGTTATCAAGGTGTAACATAACAATGCATAGTTTGTTTCTAGAAAATGTTTATTACATACGTCCCAGGTTAATACTGTCTCAGTCCCCGACTGAAGTGTTGTCTCCCTCTCTGTCTGCTCGAGCTCTCTTATAGGATCTAAACATTGATACGAGTTACCATGGTGATGGGTATTAATAATTTACGCATTGCATGGTCAGCAATGTTCAGGAGTGTTACAGGTACATGTACTGGTGGCTATTTTGTTACAAATGTAGTTGTGATAATAATATGACTGTTTCTTTTAAAATAAACAGTTGATCAAATATAAACAAGACTGAACTTGCATCCATTAATTATGTTTGTTTAAAATATTGCTTCATTAAAAAATCATGATTTACTTGGGGAGTCTGACAAAGTTTCTGAATCTGCTTCTTCAAATAGATAGGAAACAAATACTTATTTATATACTTCTCCCCGACTTTGTTTTATGTTCAAATATATGAATACAGAATTAACGTTATTGAGGAAATTGATGGTATGCGATAATTTATTAGCTGTTTCATTGTTCATCCAAATCTCTGTGAGTACACAAGAAAACTCCTCACATTGTTTCAGACATTATTGCACATAAATATACAGACACAAAAATTGAAAGAGGCAAATTGTCATGTGGATGCTTCAAACATAAAAAAATATTCATGATGTATAAACCTAATCCGGAGGTATGCCTTGTCTAATTGATAAGTACATGACAGCATAGTGACTAGAAACAATAGTAAGTAGTGGAGAAAATAAGAAATCTAGAATCAGGGTGGGGATAGGAGCGGGGGGAATTTCCAAGTAAATGCTGCCTCTCTACCTGAAAGTAATATGGGGTCCTGCAACATCGGTGAGGCAGAGAAGCAGTATACAGTACTCCAGAATATAACTGAAGAAGCCAGCTACTCACATCAACTGCTCAAATCACATGCATATATCGTGGGACAAAATCACGAGTGTCATGAGAAAGCCAATAAAATTATTAATTATTCTAACAAGTGGTGTGTTTGTATCGCAAAACACCCGTATAAATGTCTCTTGATAAATCTTCAAAATGTCGTCTGCTCGACATCGGTTTGGAAAGATAAACCATCCGCCGATGATCATTATACACATATAGTTTTGTATTTTGACCGCATTACTACTGCTACGCACGAAGTATAATATATTTACTTGATCCAATGACTGATATCAAATCGTTGCATCTAGAAACTTTGTATGAGGACTACGAAAAGGCTGGTCCGTATCCAGAGACACTGTATAGAATGCAAACAACGACTTGTCTCCCTTTGAATGACAGCGATTCGGGTACTGATATGTTATTTATTTTGGTATATGTTTTTTGTCAATCATTGCCATACATCTTCTATACAAATACGATTCAGTCCTACATATGTGCAATGACATGACGTTCAGATTTCCATTCCAACCATGAAATAAAAGTATATGAACAAGATACGTCACATATACAGTCGTATGATCATGATTAAAAACTCTTTTGGTCAAGGAAGACAAAGTATGCTGTTTTTTCAGCATATTAGAAGGGAATTGATTTCGTTGGTATGGCAACAATACTTGCTTAATAAAAAAATTGGAACACAATTTTTATGATGAAACATCCAAATCATTGATATATCAAAATATTAAGGCATTCTAACACAGTGTCATTTGCAACTGGATTATATTCAGAAACAAGAAGGACCTTTCAAAAGATAATTTGTTTGTATAATTGTAATTGATATTTCTGGATCACGTGTGTTGTAAGGTCCTGGGCTTGTGGTTAACCAGACTGGATTATAATAAAGCAAACCCGTGCGCATAAACTATCTAAACGACATATACAGTATTCATTTGTATCATAGATATTCCTAATTTATACCGTTCGTAAATAAAATATTGCCGATGAAATAAGCAATAACATTTATTTTAATCTTAGATATTATAGCACGTTTTTTTTTCCAGCGAACGATCTCACATTATATTGACTTCAAAATTTCGATTGTTTTTCCATGAAATCGTGTTGTAAATAAATACATGCCATCCGCGTCTTGGACATATTCCGTGTCATCAAAAGCGAATCATGTTGATTGGGGTATTTTTGTCGAGGTCATGATCACCAAATAGATGCAGATATCTATTTATATGTTGTGTTTATACCATGTCATTTACAAGACAGAATGATAGATGTTGAAGATGCTGTGTTTTCGAGTCATACAAGTCAAAGAAATGCGCGCGCACACCCCTTGTTTGTACTGGTTACATTGTGAGGTCCATGATCTTGAGCAGTGTTGTGTGGACTATCCTTTACCATGCGCTTTTCTTCTTTACAACAAAAGGAAAAATGAAATTGCTTTTCTGTAATTTAAGAATTGTTAAGATTTCTTCTAAACTCAATAACAAGAGAGTGAAGTCATATCTCACATATTAGTACAGTTCTGTGGGCATCAATATGAGGACACTCGTTTGTATATTTACACTAAATCCACAGACCTAGGTATTGTGAGGACTGAGTATGCATCTCTTACAATCATGTATTACTTCTATGAACATCAATATGATGACCATCGTTTGCATATTTACACTTAATCTAAAGACCCGTGTATTGTGAAGACTGAGTATGCATCTCTCACAACTATATATCACTTCCGAGGACTTAATACTCAAACGGGTTGTAAGTCGGACGGAGCGGCTATGGCCTAAATGATTATAGAACGGCTTCAAAACAACATTATTAAAGTACAGATGATTTTACGATTGGACGAAAACAATATTTAAATGTATATGTATTATTTTCCTTGGGATTACAATGTAGTTTGTCCGCGTAATTGTTTAACAGTAATAACTGTACAGCGCACAGAAATCAAATTTATGAATAAAAGAAGTTCGACAGACATATATTTAGAAATTGTAAAATGCAGTGCGAAATATTGCGTTCGCTATGCTCACGACCCGGAACTGATATTTGGGAATATGAACCTCAGTCTTGGTACATATGTCGCAATCAAGAGGATCTCGCCCTTATATACACTAACCAAAGTCCCGATCACACACAAAATGCGATATACAAATACACGAGAGGATACTTCGACCGGTACTGACACTAGACTATAGAGGCATCGGTGCTAGTGCGTATGCCGCTATCGGTATGTTCATACCCTTATTCAGGGGTGTAGAAATGTCTTCATGAAGCTACTAAAAGAAGATTCGACTTCGAATCGTGAACTGCGAACTGCGTTCCAACTTTACGCAACTCCTTTATCGTGGCCTGTACGTCGCAATTGAGAATCTTAGAAATTAATAAACGACCTTGAACAGACTGACTAAAATTACCAAACGTACGCACCTGTATAAACACCGAGCTAGTAAAAATGAATTATATCGACAAGTTAGAAGACTGGTTCAAAACAGTACGAATCATTGAAATGTTGCGATCTTCCCATCAAATAAAATAATGTTATGCAACGAATACAAAAGTAAAAATATGCTAAAATTTGAGTTTACAATACGATTTCAGCCACGATCCCGATTCAGTGATCATGTATATGCTATAAATGTATCTAATACGTGAACTGTAAGGACCGGGGTTGATTTTAGAGCAGTCTAATTCTGATAATTTCTTGATGGTATATACATGTATACACTTTCAAACTACGCTGACTGTATAAATGTAAATTTCTCGACATTGTACGGGGGCATATTTTTCAAACCTAAAACATAATAGCATGGGTTAGTGTCGGTCAGTTTTATTGATTTTAACAAAATGTTACCCTAATAAGAAACAAAGACATTCTGTGAATGCACTAAATTGTCAGAAATGAGTATATCCTCTAATAGCTCAAATAACCGCCCGGCACGGATGTCTCATAGACAGTATACAGTTCTTGAAGTACATTTGGGGAATTTTGTCCCATTCTGAAACAATGCGGTTTCGCAGCTGCTTTAAACTTAATACTGAGGTGGCTGCCATGTGAGGTTTTACTGTACGTTGATATTTAGCGTTTTGCCTTGAAGCAGCAATGTATTTCTGCATATGTTCATGTGTTAATTTACTTATGATATCTAAATGGCCCAGGTGGGGTTGGTTTCGGATTAGAAAGCAATCCTGTGGCTCAGACACTTTCAGATTACGGTAGGATCGTGTTCTCTTCCCTATTAATTGTATGTTTGTATGTGTTAGGTGAGCTTGGTGAGTTATGATGATGACGGGATTTTCCGACAGTGTTATTTTCGAGAAATCCTTTTCTTACCTATATTTATATATCGTACAGAGTGACCTGTGTTTGAAGCCACCTCCGAATAAAGGCCACCCTGTAAAAACGGACATTCTTTGATCAACCATTATTGATGGTTTAGAACAAACCACCGATTAAAGGCCAACTGTCAATAAAGACCACATTTTGTATTTCCCAAATCAGCCTTTGTTCACAGGTTTGACTGTATTCTTCTATTTACAGCAAGCGGCCATTTATACTTGTATCTGTCAAACAACAGGAAAGAAATATCATATATTATTTGATATTTATGTGCCGGATACATGGGTGTTGTTATTCGTATGTGTGGTTTCTGTATTAGAAAGATATGTTTTGTTTAGGTTATAATTAGAACAGCGTGGTATATATTTGTACAGATTTGGTTGATTATAAATATCAGTTTAGTATGGCGTATAAAATAAATACACGCCACCCAAGGCTTGGACACATACAAATCAAATATAAACAATCATATCACGCTTCACGTACCATTGATTAATGTCTATAAATTAGGATATTTGAGTAAAAACCAAATGCCCAAGAAACAAATACGCGAAGCGGTCTTGTTGTTTGCAATTTATTCTCATCAAGTTAGCTCATTAATTAAGCCATGAAGTAAAATTATTGTCAATGAAAAAAACTGGACAAATTATACATTGTTTTTGGACGTTAAGACAAGGGGGTACAATGTGCCGTTGTATTTTTAACCTTTAGAATTATTAATTTATTTCAATTAACTGCATATGTGAATATTTGCGACTTCTTTCAACATTGAACAAAACATCATTTATCGCCTTAAATAATCTATCTGTTGTAAAAATCACACGTAATTACCGAACTCATCTTTTTCTCGTATTTAAAATGACCAAAATGACCAAAAGACGAACTTTGCCTGTTTGACGTCATAAGAGTTAATTTGAGTAACTATCCTTTTCAATACAATAAAAACATCAATTTTCACTTTTTTATCTATCTATAGTTAAAAGTCAATTGCGACAAACAAACTCACTTTTTGCTCGTGTCAGTTACCGGAATTTGAATGATTTCGTGACACCAATTATCGCCCTTTAATCCATCCATCGTTAAAATATACAATGTTATATTCGTGTTCACTTTCTTTCTCGAGTTACACGAATGTATGACGTCAATGGGGGTAATTGGGTAACGAGTATTATTAACTGTAAATGCAGTTTTAGTCAAGGACATCTTAGAATAACCGAACATTTCATAATAATTAATTTATCTTTTAATACGTTATCTCAGTCTTATTAGTATTTATACCATTGCAATGTTCCTTTGGAAAATAGTGTTGTTGTTTTGTTATTAGTCGGTCAATAGCTATACATAACTAGTGTTTGTTCTGTTATATATTTACCGACTCGAAAAGAAATTTGTATTTGTAAGAAAATTTGCAGTATATTTGATTGGCCTATTATACGAGCTAAATGATCAATTGTTCATCTAGTGATCATTTATGCTTCTTTAATCTTCATACGCATTTAATGCAGGAACCATCTTATATGCCCAAACTTTCAAATGATTCTTTTACAAGAAATTGGTAGATTCAGGTTTATTTGTTCATTTATCGACACTGAAGCATAAATTTTTACCTTAATCTTGTAGACGTTAACATTTTTGTACGCCGCATATTAAAAATATGTTATGACATTTTACAATGAATAAATATCATATTTAAAATTTATCAATTTGTATAGGTACTTGTCTCTATCATATTATATTTACCGCTTAACATGAAGCACCATTCACGCACACGAGACTCACAAGTAGCAAATACGAGATCTTTGTGTCAATATGTCGACAAAGCTATTGGAGTTATCTCCCTTTACACATATGGTCCTCTGCTGTTAGCATGTAACTTAGTTGCTCAAACTCGTCTTTATAAAATTGCATTTGTATTTTATTACGAACATGAAGCCTGCTTCAGAAGCATTGCTGTGAAATATTTCATTAATTAAATTTAACGAACTATGATTTTTTTTCACTGTAGCTTAATGTACCAGTATCTTGGGTCTTTTAGCAACTTTTCCAGCTTTAATGAGGAAGAACTAAGGCGTACACCTGTGCTAAACCACCAACCTTCCGTAAGTTAGCTGGGCAACTTCTTCACAAGTGAAATTTGTCTGGTCCCGGGTGGTTTCGAACTCGCAGCGGTGAGGGCTTTGTAATTACTAGTCAGAGACATTAACCACTGGACCACGGTGGCCCACTAGGATTTTAGTGAATGGCGGTGCAAACAAATCAAACAATACTGTATCTCCTAATTAAGTGACATCTATATAAAATCATGTTTCGTTATTGACAATTATATTTTAATATTGATGGTTCAATTGATAGACAAAAAGATGCAATATATAAGTATATTGGTACAAAAATGCTTCTGAATTTGTGATTTCACTGTTTGATAAGGAGAAGTCATTTTAAATTATTTATATTTTAGCTTTAACAGTCCCTAAAATGCCGAACAAATTGATCTGACCAAACTCGACATAGGACCATCTAAGGATGCTACAAACTTGACACCAAGTTTAGTGTTGATCCATCCATTAGTTCATAAGAAGAAGATGTTGAAATGTATTTCTATAGTTCGCTATTACTTAGTTGAGGAGTATTGTGTGGGAAATGAACACTTCGCAGCTTTACATCATACTTGGAAATATAAAACAAATTCAAGAAATCTAAACTAATTTATTATTCAGTCATTGAAATTGATCAGTTTTATGTTGCTAGAATCTTGCTACAGTAGAACCCCGCTAATAGGACTATCTATGGTTCTTTGAAAAAAGTGGTCTTAATAGCGGGGTGGTCTTACTATAGGGGAAGACTGGCCAGAAAGCGGCTGGTGTTAAAGTATGCAGTATGATATGGGATAATTGCTCTTAAGGGATAAAGCACACAAATGTGCCTTATTGACTAATACATGTCTGAAAATATATAACTACTTGTATTTATTTTAGTTAGTGGCCATGCTTGATCAATACACAAGTCGGCATAAAACAAAAAAATATCTATTCCATTGTTTTCTCGTAAAATACATTTACGTACTACAATTTGATACCTGAAAGATCGGACAGTACAACAGGCTTTTATTCATAATTATTACACTTAGTTTATTCAGCGATGTTCCGACGTTTTCCTTACACATCGAGCAGAAAATCTAAGATATTGATGAAGTTCTTAAAGTGAAAGTACATTTTCGGTAAACCTGTAGGTTTTTCCGGCAAACACTGCAAATAAATTAATATTTACAGTTTAATCCGATGTGTTAAAATTGTGCCCATAGGGAAATTTAAATTAGGAGTCATTTGTGAAAAAATGCGACAATGACACATGATTTATGCACCAGTCCTTTAAACAAGCACGTATTAGCGGGACGGTCTTAAATTCGAGGTGGTCTTAAAGCGGGGTTCAGGTGTATATACAATTAATATATGTATTGTTAAATGCAAAGTTTAACAAAAATACTCATGCGTTGAATAAACATTCTGATTGTTTTTATTTTGTGAAATTTATTTGAGATTGTCGGTTTTGTATTTTATGAGCAAAATTACCAAGGGTCAAAAAATTCCAAGTGTTTAACTTATTAAAGCTAGGGACACATGGCTCCAATTGGGTACAGGGCACAGTACTTGTGGGGGTCCCGGGGGGCCGTAGCCTCTGAAGCTCCCAAAATATTGCAGATTTTTGAAATTGCACATTTTATAAATGCTTAAGCATGTGAGCGTGATTCAGCATGATTCTATCCATTCTTATTGTTCTCAAACTATAGGCTAACATCAAGGACACCACAGTATAAGGAACATTTTAAATAAGACCGTATTATAAGAGGTGTACCGTAAATTGATAAAAAAAATGATGAAAAATCTTCAGCTTATTTCCATAACCCCATAACTCATTTTTGGCGATATTGAGCTTCTAGTATCACTTTTGTCGTCTCGATGACGGCTCTTTACAATGATCATACTTACATACTTGTAGATCTATCTTAAATCTATCTCAAAATGCGTTTGCAGAAATAACCGGACGAAATATCGAGGTTATTTTTGAAGTCCCAGAAGTGTTCTTATTATTGAGGTTTTACTACATACACTTCATGTACCATTTGTAAATAGATTTAAATAAAAAATGCGGTTTTGTTTGCACGAACATTTTAGTTATCGCAATTATTTGTTTAAAAATTGATTTATTCTAATTTGTGTCTGTCGTCTTCAACTAAACATCAACAAATTAACCCTGTGAATAGTCGATTTTCTCAACAATTTTTATTGTTATACTTACCTTAGACTTTGAGTATATGAATATACGCTGGAGTATTTCAGCCGTTCGTGTACGCATTAAACTCAGAAGTACTATATAAACATGAAAGGAAGAAAATCAAGTTATGTGTTTGACCATCCGACGGTTTCGTTGACATTCTAGTTTTAAACACACGCCGTAATACAGTTGTACTAATATCATCAGTCACAGCACACAAGTATTCAAATCTTTAATAATCCCATGTGGCGATTTCAATATAACTCGGACGGATGTGGCGTAACTGAAATATATTTCATTTTTTACCTCCTACATAATATAATATGAAAATGTATAGACATATTATTTTATGTGTAAATAGTTGAAATAAAGATCTATCCAATACGTAAAAAATAATCATATTTTGAGGTGCAAATTTTTGAACAAAATTTTTAAAAAAAATCAGCATCATCTCCGTTGCATAAATTTATGTATTAGAGGGTAAAAACAATGCACAAATAAACACCCATTTATGCATACAAACCACTATTATAAATTGTACGCTTAAATTATAGTTATCATGTAGTTAACTTATAACATATACACGGTGTACCTTCAAACCAGGACAATAATGAACCCGGCTGAGACACCTGTAACATTAAGGAGAGTCTGTACATTTACACACTAAGTCTGTCTCTGTAATGACATGATAATGATATTAATGAAATATTACATTTTTCATTTTTCACGGGGGTTGTCATCGTGACAGAAGTATTTAAGAAACTTATAAGAAAATCTGCTCATAAGAATAAACTACCAGATATGTCCCTAGGACGAAGGCCAATTATTCTCAACGATAATAGAGTGAATATCACAAATTTAACTAATAAATACATAAAATACTAGTAAACATAGGCTGAGTGAACCATGGACTAATCTGAATCTATTGTAGTCGCTGTCTTGAAGTCGTCTATGATTCCATTCTAGCGATTCAGCGTCGAATATTCAAGTACAGTTTGCACGATTCCTTATCATCAAAGATTGAATTTAGCCACATGTGCTCTTGACAGTACAGGCCGAAAATCATAAAAAACTTATTTCTCTACCATAATGTTGTTAGTCAGTTTAATATAATCATAATATACTACTCAACTTTGCTTAGCACCAAATGTTTTAGTGGGAATCTTTTCGGCAATAATTTGATTACCGTTGTTCAAATGATTTTTAATGTCAATTTCATGTTTAATCAATTTAATTTAAAGACAGATTTAACATTTGCCAGTGAAGAGGAAGGCACACACTGTGCAAAATAAATAATTGAATCCTTTTTATACTTTTCATACTATACTTTAGTATACTTTTACTATAGTGAGAAACTTTTGGCGCTTAGCAAAAGGTGAGTAGTATAAATATTAAATACATCATTCTACATTAAAAACAAGTGAAAAGTCGATGTTTAACAAAACAGTCATCGTATTTATCGGTAGGTAGGTAGGTAGGTAGGTTGGTAGCGAGCGAGCACGTTTACAGGAGCACGTCCGTTGCATTGCAAAATTGCATATATCTCAACACAGTTATGGCAATGGTTTATCAAATGATACATTCTGATAAGGGATGTGTTTATTTAGCACATAGTCATCAGAGAGACTCAGATTAAGAATATTCTGTTCAAAATGTTGATTTCAAACGATTTTATGCGCAATTTTCGGTTCAACTGTTGACTTTATTTCTGATAAACTTTTACAATAACAATATAATGTGGCATTCAAGACCATTAAGAAATTCAGAAATGCTACAGACATTCCGTAAGACCATTGATTGTTTCAAATTTATCGATTAATGTGGTAAAAATGGTAAATTCTTATACTCACGTGTGCGTTTTTGTTTATGTCAGTCCTGTTTTTGCAGGAGTATGTGCGTTACGATAGCTGATGCTACTGCGTAAATCCGGAGTCATTTCGTTTTTCCTAACCAGTGTGATCTGGTTTATGGGAGTTTAATTTAATTTGATCTACTTAAGTCCGGTATTTGTTACAAGGATGGAAACATATGAATGTATAGTGTATTGGTTCTTGTCTCATTTTTGTGAATGCAGTTTACTTACAATACTTCAAGTATAAGAAACACTCGCGTGAAGAGTATATAATCATTAGAAGGTACAAAACTAAATCCGTTGAATCTGAAGCTTTTTGGAGAGCAAAAATGTATATCTTTTTTTTATTTTCTCACCAAATGAAGTGGTATTTCGCATCAACACACAGAAATGTATTCTTATTCATTTGAATAGGCGTTTTACGCATAAACACCTCCAATACTGACGATAATGTTACAATTAAGCTTGGACAAAATGTTGATATACATGATAAACGAGGACTTTAATTGATATTTTAACTTGTTTTACGTGTTAATTGAATAAAAGGCGCGGTTAAGTCTTTGGAAATATTTAAAAAAAGAAATATAATTTATCTTAGTTTTGATCAAAGATGTGAACGTTTTAAATGTGTATTATGTAAGCCAGGCAAGCAAAGGTACCATTGTATGGAAGTTTGAGTATAATTTGAACAGAATGAGAACTGATAAAACAAGTACATGTACATGAATTGTTTTACTACACCAAAACGGTCTTAATTATACCAAACTTGACTATTTGTAAACAATTGCTTCTGGACTTAAGCCTAAAAAAGATTTATTTCCGGTCACATGCTCTCAAAAATATGGGTCGGTAGGTAAGGATTTTATTTTTTTACGTATATCGGCAACACTGCATGGGAATATGTGCGCCGTAATATTAATGAGTTGTGAAAATTGCAATATAGAACTAAGATTTGACGCCGTAAAATTTGAGTCGGCAGGTAAAATATTGAGTCAGACGGGTAACCGGAAACAAACCTTTTTAGGTCTTATTGCCAACATAATCAAGAACTAACTTCGAATATCATATACATATTAAGAAACAATGCAGCTGCGACCGTGGTCTAGTGGTTAGCGCCTTGGACTTGTAACCTGGAGATCCGGGTTCGAATCTCGGTAGCGGAAGGTCATGCCCTTCCACGAAAATTTGGCAAAAATGTCGATTTTTCTCCATATGTAGAAAAGTTGTCGGCTCCTTGTGGAAGGGTAAGGTAATACTGGTTAGTATTCAGTCCAGGAAAACTGGTTAGGTCGCCGTATATAACTGAAAGATTCTTGGAAAACGGCGCTAAGCCCCAGTGACAATATGTAACATAAAAACAGTAAAAGCAATCAATTCCATAATGAATCAAATTAATTTGTCAGGAAAAGGGCTAAAAACTGTTTATAAACGCTCATCTGAAGCTAGATTACATGAGAGGTAAAATTAATTAGATTGCGAATGTGACACAATTGTTGTCAGAATACGGTTTTTATTATGTTTTTATTATGTTTTTATTATCTCTACTTCTGTGAAAAAATCAATTTCTGAGTGAATTTATACAAAAGTTTATAGACAATAAGTCACATGAAACAAATATTTTTGAATATGTTTTGTTTACACGTGGTTATTGTCATAGCATAAATATGTATGCGTGTAATGGTTATAGTATACATAATTCATGTTTGGTGTTTCTAAAGGGTAATACAGCGCGAATATTTACCCTCTGTTTTTAGTTTGTGTGGTAGTATAGCGATGTCTATATACATATCGTAAATAAAACTTTTTGTTCATGTATTTTGTGACGCTCATAAATGTATGCATACAGTGTGTCTTCATCATCCAATTAATTATTTGTTTTGTACATTTGAGGATTATAATTGTGTTAGTAACTGTTAAAATCAGGCCAGACGAGCAAAAATGGTATTTTGATTTTGTTTCATTTTTTAAAAAATCATCATGTCAGAGACATAACTTGAAAAGTTCAGCTCTTAATTCACAGCCATTATGTAACCATTGCAACTTAAATAAGGCTAATGACATCACGAATACATAATATTATGAAATGTTAAGTTTTAGTTGGACTTTAAAAGAACTACATAACAAACAACCTTCTATGCTTCCAATTTTTTTTTTAATTTTTGTATTTAAAATAGTCACTATGATTATTTTTAAAAGTTCTATCAAGTTCGTTACACTTAACATAACACTGGTAAATAGAAAACAAAGTCACTACAGAATAAATGGATCCCATGTTGAGCTACTTCAGCTACTAGGGGTCCTCTAGGAGTGGAAAACCTCTGTTCTGTCACTTTAAGTGAAATCAGAGAAATCATGGTGAAATATATATTCAAAGTACTTCCTTCCAGTCTTGGTCCAGGTTCAACAAATTATCATCCAGTCTATAGCCGGAGACAACAAAATAACATCCAGTCTATAGCCGGACACAACAAAATATTATCCAGTCTTTATTCGGGTTCATCAAAATATTATCCAATCTATAGCCAGACACAACAAAATATCATCCAGTCTATAGCTGGACACAACAAAATATCATTCAGTCTATAGCCGTACACAAAATATCATCCAGTCTTTATCCGGGTTCATCAAAATTTCATCCAGTCTATAGCAGGACAATTACAATTACATGGCATTTATAGAGCGCAAAAATTATATAAAATATTCTATTGCGCTTTACAATTATAAGCAATTACATGCAAACATTTAAAAAGGAAACTATGCAAAATTATGTACAGTTGTTACAAACACAAAAATATAAACCAATGATCAAAGTGATTATGATACTAGCACAGGATTATTTTTGCCCAAAGTCAAATTGTTCACATAACACAAAATTAATGTCAATTATAAAATTTATCAAAAAGGTATGCCTTTAGTTTTAATCCAAATTTCTCTTCTGTTTTAATGTCCTTAAGATAGCTAGGAATATCATTCCACCATTTTGGACCAACAACCGCCAGAGACCGGTAAGCAAGTTTTGTTCACTGTCTAGGAATGATAAAGTTTGTATCACTCTGTGATTGAAGTCTGTAGCGACCTTGATTAACTTGAAACATTTGTCTAATATAAATTGGAGCTGCTCCTTATATGGCATTGAATACCGTCACCAGGACTTTAAACATGACCCTAGCTTTCACTGAGAGCCAGTGAAGCTGTTTCAAGAGTTCTGCACTTGACACATCATAGGACATATTAAAGACAATCCTCGCGGCTTGGTTTTGTACTCTTTGAAGTTTGTTGATCTGATGTGCTGGAATGTCAGTACAAGGACTGTTGCAAAAGTCAATATGGGAATGGACTAATCCATGAACAAAGGTTTCAGTGGATTGCTGTGTGAGATGCTTGCGAATTGCTCTAAGATTTCGTAGCTGAACATGGGCAATTCGACATTTTTTCGGAATGTGTATGTCACTACTAAATATCACATGACAAAATATCATCCAGTCTACAGCCAGGTATTCTGTTAAAGCCTGAAAAAAACACAAAAACAAAATAAGTGTATTCTCACATATAACCATGTTGAATGAATGAATGACCAAAAATCATTCCAGTAAGGAAAATTGTCTACAATGAATACATACGACCACATTCAGATTACTGCTGTTCTGTCTGAGGAAATTTCAATACTGGTCTTACAGATAGACTTACAAAATTTCAAAAATGCAGCAAGAATTATCCTTGATAAGAACTTTCATACTCCTTCAAATGAAATTTTCATAACTCTATAGACTAGATGACAATCACTGACCAAATTAAACACAAAATATCTATCATAATATATAAATCCCTAAATGACATGTGTCCAACCTATTTCATGAATAAATTCTAGAAAATCCAGGAAGTTCAAACCCATAATCTGAGGTCAACTGACTGCAAACAGAATGTTTATACAGAAAGAAACAAAATTAGAATTTACTAGGAAATCTCATAATTATTCTGGACCTACTATTTGGAACTCCCTTTCTGAAGATAAACGTATTGCCTAAAGTTTAGGTGCCTTCAAAAACAAATATATTAGTTATGGAATCCTCATGCAGTCTCATAGCCAAAGCACCAAGAGATTACCATTAGCTGGGTTTCCATTGGACATTATATTTTTCTGCCACACATATGGAGGGGAGGGTACGGATGCAAAAAAGTATGCTTAATTTGATATTTTTTGGCCACTTGCAGATTTTGTTTTGCCATTTGCGAAACTGGCAAATGGCAGTGTGGAAACCCTGCTTTTAGGAAAAGCAGACATCATATCAAAACATTTTATAGTATTTGAAATCCAGCTGATTGAGTGGATAGAGTTGTCCAGATAAAATATTTGATTACAATTATGCTTGACACTACTTTTTTAATAAGTAGGAAATATTGGTATTCAGGAGTTTCACAACTTATTGATGAACACTTAATCAATAAAGTTTATGAAAATATCATACTTGTCATAGATTTTGCTCAACACCACTGGATGATAGCAATTTCAATATTAATGAGTTGGCTTTCTTTTGTACAAAACAATCTCCTTATTCTGTAGAGCAATCTGTTTTCTTCTACACAAATGTCCAATCATCATCATCAGCTAAAACAGCATTACCCTATGGGAGAGTTGAACAACCTGGTCAAATCAGCCAAATGAAAAATACATGGTTGTGCAACAATTCTGGCATGTCACCTCTCATGGCTGAAACAAAATACAATTTAATCAATCAAGTATGAAATTAAAACACTTTTCATAACTTTTCAGAACCAGCAAAACTTTTGTATTCTTGTGAATAATATATATCTTTGAATAGATTGTGAATTTCATCATTATAGGTGCATTAAAATTTTAATACATAATAAGCATGAACTTACCAAATATACATCAGACATGTAACACTTGACCCCTTGGCATATACAAAACATTTGAGTGTTTATGGTGAATAGTTAAGTGTACTTGTTTGTTATTGTATTGGCATTAAACAAGCAAAAGCAGATAGCTGTGCCGACAATTAAAAATACTGAAAATATCTTAAAGAGTTCACACAAAAAAGCGCAATCACTGAAAGCAAGTAAAAGTAGAACATGCTGAGGAAATTATAATACAATACTTTAAGGTAAGAAGAAATACACAGGATAATTATTGGCAGTTAGAGCAGCACATGAAAAGGAAAATAGTATAAAATAAAGTAAAACAAAAGAAAATAAATATATACAAACTATGTGTGTATGAAGCTTTTATTAACAACAGCAGTGGCAACTCAGTCCATCTCAGGCATTTACCAAGTTATAGAACTGAGCAGTAGGATTTGTGCTATATTTAGTTGTTCTTACCTGAGGAATAATAAAGGTATTCCTATACCTGAAAGAGTATGGTTTGTTAGTAATACTGAGTAATGAATGCAAATAGAGCTCTAAACCTTGAATTTTATCACGGTTTGCATGAATTTGATTGTCTGAGAACCTGGCACTTAGAATGTGACTGTCTGGTTCAAGGGAGGCTACAAATTACATTATCTGAATTATGATTATAAGCAGATTGTGTATTTTATAGTTGTATAGTTTGCTTTTTACAAAATAATAAACACCATTAAATAAAATGTTATAAAGAACAGGGCCTAATAATGAACCTTGGGGAACACCCTTGCTCAATATCTTTTAGAACACTGGCCAAACATCCATTAGTTTATTGAATTACTCAATGTAATGTAGTCATTTAGTGTGATATTAGTTCATTTAATGTGCTACCAAAGTTACAAGAGTCACAAGTGGCATCATAGACCATCAGGAAATTTAACAGGTCCTAGGCTGATGGCAACACCTTCTAACTGATATATAAAATATTTAAGCTGTTTTTAAAATTGATAGGTATATACTTAACTCATCTTGAGTGGCTGATATGGTAAAAACAAAATACGGTATACATGTATACATGGGTGTCTTTACAATCACTGAAGCAGCCAATATAATGCATGACAGTGCATTCTCGCTAAAATTCAGTTTAAACCACGTTTTTTCTTCCCCTTTGGCAAAAATACTTCTATTTTCCCCCAAATATAAGAAAAATGTACGTTCTCCTTCTTGCGTAAAAAGCCCCGATGAAACGTATGGTGTACTCTCCTGTACTCGAATGCACACCAACAAAAACTTGCCAGAAAGTAGATTTCTATCTCGTTCAAAAACTCAATGACAATAATATCCCAGCAAATAAATCATGTCAAAGTCTGGGACACAAAAATATTGCATTCATCAATAATTACACTGATATCAATAAACAACAATACACGCAAATACCCGACATTTTGTATTCTTAATTCCATGTTTTGTTTCAGTGACATTACATGCGTACAGACTCATCAGCAAATTTCATGGTGTCTTGAACCAACAACGTTGTCTCTAGTCCCATTCACGGTGCAAAATTCTATGTTAACACATACAATCCTAATCCAGAACAGACACCTCCACCAAAAAAAACGACTCTATGTCATTGATAGTAATCCAGAATTGTTTTACCTTTTACTGGCTCGCGCTAGTAAATCTACATGACATGAGGTAAATGTCAATCTGTCATTTTGTAATGACGTCATTGTTCACATTGTTGACAGATCAGTATTAATTTGCTGTCTAAGTTAAGAAACAAACTTCAAATATCAGGCGCGTACCTTGGCTAAATTGAAGTGGATTTAACAAAATGATACGTTCTGGGCGCTCCACATTTTCTTTCAGAATTTTATAGTCCTGCATACATTAATTAATCTGTATTACAATGCATACTAGTATGTAATTGTCTTTTTAAGAATATTTTAGTACATTAACCATTCAATATTGATCCATGTGTCACTTTTCAAAATAATACGTACAGCATGCGGTTAGGATAGAAACGATGATATAACTGTTTGCAGAACTACACTTTGTAGTATTTTTGAAGATGCCTCATTCATTGCACAGTGGTCGGTTGTAATCATCAACAAGAAAAATATTTTGGCCTTCAAAGATAAGCGCCAAATGTGTTGAATGCCGTTCTGTTATGATTTATAACCCGGAAATAAACGTAGCTTATCTGCATGAGATGTTGAGAGAACATACCGGATTAGTATATTTTTAACTGTTTATGTTAATTTGTTCTGAATGACACACATTTGAGTATCTATACCTCACTACCACTCTACTTGAGTGGCTACAGTGAAACCTGTGAACAAAGACCACCATTGGGAATAAAAAACGTAGCCTTTATGTACAGATGACCCTTATTCGGATGTCAGTTTGTTCTTAATAATAAATGACAGTTTTTCAAAGTATGGCCTAAATTCATACGTTGCTCTTCATTCAGTATGATGAAGATGTTTACACACCAAGACAAAGATCACTTTATAAAATATGTCAGTATGGTGATCAACTTTAGCATATGTCGATGGCAGACCTTCGAAAAATTCAAACTGAGATTTCAAAGGATTGTCGCGAAAAAAAAATAGCACATCCCCGATTCTACACGAACCGACATGGTACTGAGCGCCATCGGCTGGTATACTGCAAATTAAATCTGTAAGCTATCTAATCCAAACTAATTATTGTACAAATTCTTTGTATTATTTCACTTCCTTTTAAATCACTGAAAAGTGGAATAAAAGAGTATATATACAAATAAGCAACTTCTATTTTTTATATTTCTAGTTGCGATGTATATTACACGAAGGACTCTATCATACAAAGTTACTTACAAAATTGAATTACTGCAAATACAGATCCTAAATAGAAAAAAATATAAATTAAGATAGTTAAATATTGTAATAAAAACTATATACAATCTCTGATTACGTTTATCTACTATCTCTGAACCAACTTATATTATACCTTTATACAGATCAACTACTGCTGTTATATACATTGTAATAGAATGAATGCCTATTTCCATTTTGATTTCATACGAATTGTTTGGATGCATGTATAGTTTGCATTCCTGTTTAATTTCGATTTGGAAATGTAAATAGTTAAGCGCACACTTACGTGTACTTGTTAACTAGATTTACGTGGACTTAATATATAAGTTACAAAGTAAAGTGTTCTTTTTAGGAGGAATAATCATATTTATATAATAAAAGCACTGTTGTTTAGACAGAAATTATCCAACGAATAATTTGATACTAACGAGAGGTTTCGTTTATGTCAGTTGATTATGTCTGTTATGAACTCTTAAAAAACTGGTGAGATGGTTGTTGAAAATTATTATTAAATATTATTATTGTTAATATAACAATTATTTTAGTATCCTGGTAAAATGGTAACCTACACGACCGACCAAGAAAATACCAGTACTTCATGATTGTCTTTATGGAGTCATCGTTCTGTGCATCATTGTAATGTCTGTGTGTTGACATTAGAACCACCATAATGTCTTCAGCAAAATTTTATTCCTGTATCGTTCATGGCACTGTGAAGCTATCATCTTTCACATATACTTGTGGTAATTAAATATATAGCGTCTACATAAAATCCTCGTTATCACGAAAGTTTATAAACTGACTTTAGATGTTTGATGGATGTATATCACTACATGCATGCTTAGGTTAGTTCCGAGTAAGGTCACATAATATCTGCATCATTGACAGGTGTCTTAACACATAAGATGTTACACATTACTCCACAAAGCGTATGATTATAAACATCGCTCATAGCCTAGATTTTCTTTCTCTATTTCTTTTTACTCTGTTTTTACATGAGTTACGCTACGTTTATTCAAGTTATATTCCGGTGGAATATTGAAGATTTTAGATAAATGGTCATCATATTGTCCAGTCTTTGTTTAGAATATGACATCAGAATCATATCATCAGCTTATGTTTGTAAATTGACCCATTATACGTTTATACGGACATTACATACTGATATATTATTTGTGCTTGTGTAATGTCGCTGATGTTATTGTTATCCCTTTGGGGGAAGCAAAATTGTATCACTTTTGAGAGATGTTGATTTTGAGAGGTTAAATTAATAGTTAAATCGTACAGTGGGAAAATCATGCTGTTGTTGAAGGGAGGTTGTTGCTCCAGAGAGGATCACTCCGGAGTGGTTCCACTGAACATGTTCCTAATGTTCTTCTTTTTTGCATTCAGATTATACATCTGTACAAACACGACTGAAAATTTTCAGTGTATATTCATTCATGTATTCAAAATCTAAACATTTACACTCAACAGCGAATAAACAAGGGAGGTAAGTATCCGCAACAAAATTATTGAGTACATCGACTTATCTCCCCTTCCCTGACACAGAATATATTTGTTGCTGTTTAGTTGCAGACGACATGTCTGTTAATACAAATCTATCTCTGAACAAATGGTTGAGATATCTCAAATACAAATCAAGCCTCATTGTTTAATTTAAAACTAATTACAAGCGTTCAGTAAGGGTTATTGTAAATAGATTCCGACGAGGCCTAAGTAGTCTGTTTTATTAATAGTATTTTAGTCAATCCTACGTTTTCTGAATGAGTATGTTTTATTTCCCTTTTTTCGCTGGCGTTTGACGCCGCATCAAATTCCAGTGTCGATAGTCAATTCGTCCAGCTTTAATGGTGGAGGAAGATCCCAGTTATATACATTGATAGAACTATTGACTTTCCAGAAGCAAACCGGACAACTTCCTTTCATGTGAAATCTAAATATAAAGCTTCTACTGAGCTTCAACTTTGAACGTCAGCCCTCCTTGCGATCAACCCTGATTGCGATTCATAAACATCGGATACTGCCGTTTTTCTCCGTAAATAGTTTATCATAACTCCTGAAAACTGGACCCCTATTTCAGAGAAATGGATTATTGAAGAGAAAAATCGGGAAAAAATTAAGAGAATTCCGGTTTTCAGGGAGCCCGGTTTTCAGGGTTATACTGTACTTAGGAAAAAAGTGATTGACAGTAATTGCTGGTTCCTGTAACTGCATCGTTGAACTATATTTAGTCCCATGTAAATTATAACCAACCATGGAACAAATATACACAATATTGATGTAAACACCGGTTCATACAAAAGACATGAAAAACGATCATAATCAACATTAAACAAGTAGTTGCTTTGATTTATTTATTTGAAATAAAAGACAATTGAAATAACTAGGAATTAAATTATATTCTATAGCCACGGAATAAGTTTAATCTTTGATAAAGAACTGTGACTGATAATTATCTCTGTATTTAGTTTTATTTGACGTAACAATTAATGTATGAGAAACTTTGCAATTTCTATTTAGATGTGTACATGTATATTGTGATCATTCTTGTTCATTTTACACATGTGAATTCAGTTTCGTCGGCATGACAATGACATCAAAGTCTGAGCCTTAGTGTTACAAGTTAGTATATCCCACAACCTAGAGGCATTTTTCAGTTTTTCCATCTTAGTTCATCCAGAGAGGTTTATGGTTGGGTAACAACCGTCGCTTGAATTTGGTCACTTAGTAGTTGACAATCCGATGAATGTTGTTAGTCCCATCATAGAGTTATGCACATGTATACGAATATTGGCCTTATTATGAAATGTTTGAGGAATTACAAACATACCATTGTATGCATAATGCTGTGTATATATATGAATATTGATGAATCACTCATGTAAAGCTGATTATTATTTTGTATTAAGTATGAATTACATTATGTAATAAAAGTCAGTATAAGTTACCTAAAAACGCCATACGATTTCAAAGCCGTATTATGACAACAGAACTGTGTCGCAGTCATGCAGTACACTTTCACAAAATATGTAATACAGTAAAACCTGTGAACAAAGACCACCTTTGGGAAAGGCAAAATGTGGCCTTTATTGACAGGCGACCTTTATTCGTAGGCCAATTCGTTCTCAGTAATTAGTGACGGTTTTTCAAAGAATGACCTTTATTCACACGGTGGTCTTTATTCAAAAGTGACCGCAAACACAGGTTTGACTGTAGAATCAAAATCCTCACGATGACGCCGTAGCCTTCTAAATCGTCATGTTTATAACAGATTTCATTTCATGTAATACTCTACCAACTTTCTTAAACATTCATCTGTGAACAGCAAGTACTCAGAATACCAAATAAACGTCTGAATAAAAATCAATTATGCATAAAAGCCACATGTTAGATAAAAAGTAAATTATGAGCGATATTGTTAACAGTCGAATTCATGTATTTGTTATTGCGTTGATTCTATGAAGTATGCAGTAATTCGGTAAAGTACCAAAAAAATGAAGTACTTGTATAAGAAATCTTACGCATATGTAACTTTAAGGCGCCAGAGCTGAGGCAGTAACTGTAAAAGGGCTTCATAATTAAATAAATGAGATACATAAAATCGCACTTGTGTTTGCAGCCATCTCCGATTAAAGGACACTATGTGAATACAAGTCATTCTTTGAAAACCAGTCATTGGTTATTTAGAACAAACTGACCATCGAATAAAGGCCATCCGTTAATAAATACCACATTTTGTCTTTCCCAATGATGGCTTTTGTTCACAGGTTTGACTGTACATTGTTTATTCAAATGTTTCGCATTAGTCATTTGCCCATTTGTTAGTATCGTTATACATACTATTCATTTCCTTTAAGTGAATCTTAACACAACAAAAACATCCGAGAATGTGCTTCTTTTAATCTCAAACCGTTTAGCTCTGAGGGCACTGCCATCTCACTTCAGTAAATACTAGTATACATTTGTAAATACAGACAAAATCAGCATTGAATTGATTTGATAAAAAAAGTATCAAATAGTAGTCAATTATGTTCTATGATAACTATCCTATGTTTAGTATTTTTTTAGTTAAGTAGGTATCAGATGGTGATAATTGAGCTGCACATGTTGAGAATGGTGGAATATTCAAATTAAGACCATTTTTTAAGCTCATCATGTATTGTGAATCCTTTATCTGCCATTATTGAGTCACCTCTCTTTATATAACCATGATCCATCACGAATTTCAACAAAGAAAAATCCTACTTTCCTCACAAATCATTTTGATCTGATAATGAGCCAGTAAAAAGTTCAGAAATAAAAATCACTGAGCCACTAGGGTCACAACCAAGTTTTTAATGTAGTACTTGACTTATAGTAACTATACATTTGACTCTGTACACCTAAAGCACCTATATAGCTAGACACCATGTCTTGAATTCTGTACCATCTATTACTACTAATGTGTTGGGAAGTTCTTTTTTACATTCATTAGGCATTTTAGAAATGATTACATTTCCATTAGGCCAGATTGAAACCTGTCCAAACTTAACATACATAAAATCAAGTACCTTGTTAAAAGCATCACCTGCTGACTGTATATATGAATGAAACCTTATTGCCAAATCTTTAATTCCAAAGTCATTACGCAGTCTGCATAACATAAGAAGAAGGGCATTCTCATTGGTCAAAAATTTAGTATCTTTTCTCCCATAATTTATTTTGTATTCTACATTTGGTAATAAAAATACGAGAAGATGTAAAAAGATCACATATGTTATTCTAGTGTAGTACTTAAAGAGGTTTGTGATATTCTTCTCCCTTGACCTGATGCCACAAACTGTGAAAGTCTCTTGCTGTTTAAACTTCTTCTCAAGCCGTTTCACTTGGCCTCTAAGTCCTCAGATCTGTGTCTGTTTGTTGTATCTCTTTTCTCTGCTGACTGTTTTCTTCTTCTAGGAACATAAGTCTTGTCTGTGGGTCTGTAAATAATGTTTTACATCAGTATTATATGAAAACAAATAACATATTTATTTTATATTTACACGGACCAGAAACGTTGAGGACTTCAAGTCAGCCACAGCTTATGGGGATCTATCTAATAGAGCTGCTCCAATTAAGTTAGGTGTAAATTGGGAAAGTCTTAAGAGCAAAGCATATCATCAGTTGTCCAAAAAATCTTGAGAAGGCAACAAGACTTCAAGACGGCTCCAGTGAATGGCATAGTGCAAGAAAAACTAGATTGAGTACATCTAACTTTACCCTATAATACAGAAAATCTCAACCAAATGAAAAACTTCTGTCTACTTTATTTGGACAAACTGTCATAAATGTACCCTCACTTACATATGGAAAAAGAAATGAGAGTATAGCAAAATCAATGTACCTCAAAAAGTATCCAGAGAGACATATACATCACTGTGGTTTTTGTTGTCAATAATGCATTTCCATTTTTAGGTGCATTTTTTTATGGGAAATTGTGTGACAATGGTTATGTAGGCATTATAGAAATAAAATGTCCTTATGGTGATCGAGATTTAACAGTGAATGAGGCATGTACATAAATCAAAGATTTCCTCTTAGAAAATGATCAGTCTGGGCAAATATCATTAAAAACAAGTCATGCATATTATGCACAAATACAAGGTCAGCTGATGATTGCTGGGTGTTCATTTTGTGAATTTACACTATATTATATTTATATTATTGTACAATGTATATTATCCAAATGAGTCAGATTTGTTTGTTCTGAGACTTTTGCCATATTGAATACATGAATTGGATGATCAATGTTCTGTCAAATTTCTTTGAAAATTATGCAGACAAATGCCTGTCCACAAAGTAGGCATTTTATATGTAATTTCCATGATAAGGAAACAATTATAGAGATATCATACATGCAGTGTCAATTAGCAAGTTATTAGTATGAAGTTTATTTAATATATAGTAAATTTTATCTTTAATGCTTCCTGACATCAAATACAATTATACATTTTATACCTGTTTGACAACCAACATTACATGTAGTTGAACAATGACAACTGCTATTTTCTGTATTATGACTTTCATTTTGGCTCTCTACCTCCATGTTTCTAAAAAAAAGATATATGGATGTATATTCAAAAATACATAAATTAAGAACTGTCAGACGCATCTATATTTTCATTGGAGATAAATTTGACTTGCTTATAAATACACCAGAAAGAAAGTTTTAGTTTGCCCTGAGATAGCTTAACACTTCACTTTCGAAGACTACAATTGTATTAAAATGACTGTTAAACATTATTTTTCATTCACCATGGTTTGTGTAATTTTGATCTCACTAACTTAATGTTTCCTTTCAAAAGCAAAAATGTACACGTACCTACAGAAATGTTAATCATCATTATGCTTTAAATGAGTGACAGCATGATGTATGAAATCAGTTTCTGAAATATGTTATTTTCAGGAATAAACATTTAGAAATGTATACAGCAATAAAAGATTTTTTTCTGACAAAATTTGTCCATACTTATTCTTGTTGATGTTTTCTTCTAGTCGAAATGATAGAGCAACTCATCTTCTTTTTTGTGGGAAGGCCTTGCTGGTGTAACTTGTGATCCATCTGCTGGTACTAGGTCTGGATAACTATCTGTTGGCCCATTTCCACCTACAAAGTGTTACATAAAAACAGAATATATTATAATTGTATAGTGTGATAGATGAATGAGCCATCCAGATGCTAATATAATAATATTTAAAATAAATGTGATAATGGTGAATAAACTAGGCCATGCAGTTATCATTTTCGGCATATTGCTGTCATTACAGAAGGGGGAAAAAAGATTTTTTTAGAATTATGGACCACTATGATTATATGTGTGTACCATCATAATCTGCACAATGCAATCAGTCTTTTAAACTAATGTCGTACTTTTATTGTGATTTATTCCCTGTAACACAAAAAATGAGTATGATATCTTAACAATAATGTCAGAACAACATGGTCATAAACCTATTTCCAGGAAATCCAAGTTTTCAACCGTTCTATTATTGGTAACTAATGTAAGTAGATTCTATAGTAGCCATTAAGGATATACCCGTTATTAAAGTATAAAATGGAGTAAGGTGATCCTCGCTTCTACTGCGATAATTTTTCTTACAAGTTAGATTGGAAAGTCAGAACCTGTGTTTAATTTCTTATGGTGAACCTTCGTACCTCAAGTTTGAAAATAATTACACATCAAATCTAAGTTGTTGTTTTCACCAAAATAGATCAAGATTCAGGGCTTAAGTTTGAGCACGCTATTTTAAAATTCAAATATCAGGTGTTAAAATATGTTATAGGTTTACTATTAGATATTGGTGAGTACTACTGGTGCAAGTTTAAAAGATGAACAAACATAACGTTGATTTTCGTGGAAAATAGTATCTAAAAAGAAAAAAGAAACACTTGAGCAAAACTTGAGTCTGTTGAGTAAAGAAATAATTTAGCAAGATAATTCCATGTTTTCAACACAAATTTTTGACTTGAAGTTATAAGTTTGCAAGAAATACACTATTTTTTCAAAGAAAATAAGGTATAAGAAAACTGAACTCATTAAAAATGAAGAAGAAAAATATAGTACACTAAAACGAAAAATGTGTTCAAATCACCGAACTTCGAACTGCGAATTGCGTTCTGGAACGCAGTAGACAAGCCGAATTGATTACACTGTTGTTAATAGATAGATATGTACCCTTTTATTTTTTTACAAGCGTCCTATACAGACAAATGTGACGAAAGAATTTTTTCACAAGTAATTCCAAGATGTTAATAAATGGAGTCTTTAATAATGCTATCACCCGATTTGAATACAGTATGTAGTGGTTGTAGGAATTTGGGTCACTTTCAACAGCCTTGCTGTTTGGGTTAACTTTATCTTGGGTTCGATCCCCGGTTCGGATCATGGATTTTTCTCTCTCCCATTAATAATATCACTTATTTCAGTTTATACAGTTTCAACATTGAAAAAAAAACACACCATTTATCGCCTTTAGTAATCTATCTTTTGTTAAGATCAGTCATAATTATCGAACTCACCTTTTTCCTCGTATTTACGTACATAAAACGACCAAAAGACGACCAAGAGTAATTTTCAATTTCAATACAATGAAAACATCAATTTTCGCTTTTTAATCTGTCTATAGTTAAAATGTCAGTTGCGACAAACAAACTCAATTTTTGCTCGTGTCAGTCACAGGCATGTCAATGGTTTCGTGACGCGCATTCATGTATGACGTCATAGAGATAATTTGAGTAAGAAATATTATTTTTAAATTTCATAAAGAGTTCACTTTCTTTCTCGAGATATACGAATTTCCACGATTGCGTGACGCACATTGGTCTGTATTACGTTAATGGAGGTAATTGGCGTATCGGGTATTATGAATGTATTATGAATGGTCCATTTTGCAAGCCATATATCTTGTTATCTTTTCATGCTTTGTTAATCTTTATACGCATGTAATGCAGTAATTATCTTTTATACCTGAACTATTAAAAAACGAATTTTTAAAACTATGAGATAATTATTTTACATTAAATTGATAAATTAAGGTTTATTTATTAATTTATCTAAACTGAAACGTAAATTCTTGCCCTTTATCTTGTAAAAGTAGACTATTTTGTACTCCGTGTATTAAACAGTCTATGTGTGTTATGACATTTTTAAAATACATTAAATAAATGTCATACTTATTATTTATCAATTTGTTTAGATTAAACTATCGATATTACATGTCTCTATCATATTATATTTATCGCTTAACATGAAACACCATTCACACACACAATAGTACCAAATCTGATACTTGTATTTAGACCCTATGTTAATAAAGCTACTCGAATTATCTCCCATTACTTATGTAGTCGTTCACAAGAGTCAGCATGAGACTTAGTTGCCCAAACTCATTTTTATTAAATTGCGTTAGAATTTTATTACGAAAGAACCATGCTTCATAGACATTGCTGTGAAATATTTCACCAAAATAAATTCAACGAATTATTTTTTCACTGTACCTTAATATCGCACGAGTAGCCAGGATCGTTTAGCGACTTTTCCTGGAGATACTGGAATCACCCCTGTTGGTTGTTCGGTCGGTTGCGCGGTCTGTCCCCAATTCGCTGGGGTATTTTATTACAACTCTATGATAGGTCTAGTTTAATTTCCTTTGTAGATTATCATAAATTACACATGATATTTGAATGATGCAAATCAATGAAGAATGGAAATGAAGATTATATATGGAATATATATACATGTATGATTTCGGCTTATATTTATTACATGTATATCTATATAACATTTAGCGTTTCATTTTTTATAGTGACTTGTAGGCCCATTGGGCCGGGTATATTCTGATTAATTAACTTTGTGCGTATTGTATATGCCACCTCATTCACTCACTCGCTCGCTCGCTCGCTCACTCACTCACTACTGAAAAAATCTCAGAATATATTTTATTTTTCGTTTTAGAAGAGAAAGGAAGACAAACTATAATATCTACAGGATTGTTTGTCTATTTTACATTATTTATGCTTAGATATTGTTCTCTAACCATGTCACGCATCGTAAACATTGGTTATGATTAAGGCAATAAATTCAAATAGATTATCAAATTAATTGATCTTGAAAAATGATATAATTTTGGAATGGAGCTTAATGCTTTTTCGACAGGATAAAACAAACATGAACGTCTTCACGTGATAACTGCACACAGGTAACGCAGTCTTATATCGAATACAGTAAAATCTCACATGACAACCACCTCACAAATCACGACCGCCTTATTATAGCAATCACTTATTTTCAGACCGGTTCTACGGTAAGTCCTAAAATATGTACTTCACCACAAAGCTTTGTCTGACAGAACACTACCCGCACAGCACATTAAGTCATGAAAGGATTAATTATCTCCCTCAATATTCCGTTTTTATTTTTTTTTAATCAGGCGTGCGAGTCTTGAGGTTCTCTCTACAGGAAATGGATTATTTCCAATACATCAATACATACAGTAAAACTTCAAATAGCGACCACCTCAATATTACGACCACTTTGGTATAACGATCACTTATTTTAGGACCGGCTTTCAATAACTCCCCTATGAATCAGCTTGATTGTGCGATCACCTCATTATTACGACCGATTTTTCGGGTCCCGAAGGTGGTCTCATTATCAAGGTTTTATGTAATGCTAAATTAAGCCATGACTCCTTTGAATTTTTAAGGTTTATTTCAATGATTCAGTTTACATATTAGATTATCTAGAATCGGTTGATAATAGTGCCTTTTACTTATTCAAAACAGTGATTACACATGAATGTTTCAAAAACATGTCATTAGTATTAAAATTCTGCTTTATATCCACAAGTTAAAGTACGAATTGTGACGTATTTCCTGATACTATTATTGAATCTTCATTTAATAACATTAAAAGAAATGACATCAAAACAATAATACACTATAAGTAAGTTATTGTCATTTAATAGAACGAGCAAATAACATCATATGATGTATATGGCAAATAAAACAAAATAAATTCTGCATATCATAATTCCTGCAGCGAGAAATTTGTGTATAAGAAGGTTCGCTAAAATAAAGTATAAAATCAGCAGCACTTTGACAAAATTATTTTGTAAAATATATGAGATGCATTGATATAAATAATTGTAAAATAATGCCATTAATTCAAGTTTAGAATCCAAAGGGGAGGTTGTGGTTAAAATCCATCTTAACTTTGGCTACAAAAGCGTGTACATATCATAACAAGTTAATATGTGAATCTGGCCCGTCTAGTTATACACTAAAACCCCTCAAAACCGGACCCTTTGAAAACCGGAATTCACTCAAAAATCGGACGATTTTTTAGTCGCATTTTTTCTCTTCTTATAATAAATAGTTCTCTGAAAACCGGAATTCTTAGAAAACCGAACTTTGGCCCAGTCCGCAATGGGGGGGGCGGGTTTCAGGGGTTACACTGTACTTACATAGTAAGAAATAAACTAATGTAGCAGTCTGCAAGAGGTCAAACTAGGAGCAACCATGATCAGCTCTCTGAGTGCGGGATCTTTTAAACAATCATTAATTTACATCCCCGATCTGTACAAAAGTTTGTAAGTAAAACATACATGACTTAACGAAATATGTTTTTGTACATGACTGAATATAGAACAGGAAACATTTTTGAATACATACATCATTGTGATATACACCACAATGCCACATACTGTAACACATTGACATTGGATTGAAAACATGGCCGTTCATAAATACATTTATTGTAAATGAAATGCGACTATACAGGTATAAGTACACATGTATTTATAAATGTACTTTGGGTTAATGTTGGATTTCTCCTGCGTGTCACTTGCGCGTTTCTTCAAAGCTTTTAATACGACACACTGGTGTTTTGAATTGTGGTTTTCGCTCTATTGATAAATTTCTGGAATCACCTGGACCTGTTTTAACTGACATTCCTGAAAAGTAAATCAGTTAGCCGTAAAACATTAACAATAACCTACGTTAGGAACAGGATTCATGAAGTTGATGGAAATAACTTTTTATCATAAACACTGGAAATCCTCTAAACCCGTTCCTCTATAAACCGGTTTCCCCTCTAAATTGGCCAAATGTTCTGGTCCAGACTTCATTGCTATATAATTAAAAAATCCCCTCTAAACTGGCATCCCCTCTAAACCAACAAATGACTTGGTTCCTGGCTCGGCCGGTTTAGAGGGGTTCTACTGTAACACGATTTTAAAACTTTAATACAACCAGGTCCTCTAAATAGATAGAGCACAGAACTATAGAAATTGTGGTCGCTGTTTAGAAACGCTGAGGGACCTCCGTGGTCAAAGATTATTTCTCTGACTTGCAATCACTAGTCCCTCACCGCTGTGAGTTCGAATCCAATTTTCACATGGGAGGAAGTTGTCCAGCTAGCTTACGAAAGGTCTGTGATTCTACCCAAGAGTAAGCCTGGCGTCTTCCTCCACTCTTAAAGCTGGAATGTTTCCAAATGACCCTGGCTGTTGATGCGACATTAATCTCCAGTGAAAAAATAGAAACACTGAGACACGTGTTTTTGCTATGGAATTTTGGCTTAGGATATTACACCAAAATTCTTGGCGCTTGTTTTCACATCACATGACTGTTACTAGCAGAGTTGCTCCCTAGTATGGTCAGCGTTAGTTTCCAACCATGCGAACCCTATGTACAGCTAACTGTTTGTTTAAATAGCATTAAGAATCTTAAGTTTAATCTTAGCAGTTACAATCTGGGAACAGTATTGAATAACATTCTACTATTACGGAATGCATGGAAGGACTGTGATGTTCACTTCCTTACCATAAATTACTGCCACCAGATGAAGAGCCTGAAAGCACATTTAATGAAATATTTTTACACATTGACGAACTGAAATACAAAAGTGCATTATATCACTTTACATCAGAGGCTCATAATAATTCATGAATGGTTCATAAATTCGTTTTTTTTTTCAAATTTACTTAGCAACCTTTGGTACAAAATATAAGTCTTAATCCACTGACTTGAACGAGAAAATGTATCTCGACGATTACTAAAAAACGATTATAAATCATTTTATTAAGAAAACTATAACACAACATGTAATCCTGCTAAATTTGGTTACCTTTAAATGTGGAACAAATAACCATTCAAATGAATGTACTGTTTAGAGAGGCTCAAATTGTGATGCGCTCAGTCCTACTAAAAAGGTTGTTTCCGGTTACATGCCCAAATATATATATAGGTCTCTAGGTAAGGTTTTTACTTTATTTTTTTTTTTACCGTATGATATATCTGCAACACTGTATGGGGATATGTGCGCCGTAATATTAATGAGTTGTGAAAATTACGTTATAACATTACGAAGTAAGAATTATGAGTCGGCAGGTAAAATATTGGGTTGGTCGGGTAATTGGAAACAAACCTTTATAGGCCTCATTGACATTGTAATAAAAACGAAAATGGAAATAACACTTCTGCATACTTACATGCTGCATACTGCTTACGTTTTAGCAGACATACAACCACGATGATAATGATGATTATAAACACAGCGACAGTGTACTGATACAACTATGGCAGTATTTTAATCTGACTTTTCCACCATATCCTCATTGTCATCTACAAATAAGTTCAAAGTTATGGGTTCAAAACAGGTAGGTTATTTATGTACTGAACAACCCTTTTCCGCCGGAAAATAGTGCACTTTGTAAATAAAATAATTTATCTGATTTTCTGGTCAATTATAACATCTTATGTATGGAATGTATTGTACAAAAAATGCTTCACATAATTGTACATTTTGTACCATTTGTGGTTTTATTTCTTGTTTTACAAGAATCTTGTAAAAAAGCTAAGACGTCGACAGTGATGTAAGTGAGTTATAAAGAACGACTACTCTCTACAAAGATTGATAATTATAATGAAGTGTAACTAATCAAGGACTTAATACTATGATTGTTTACCACTCTATTTGAAGAAAACTGTTAATTATTAATAAGACTTTAGCAACCTCCCCGTTGTTTCATTTAATTCAGTGGTGACAAAATTTGATATTGGGCAACTCAAGCAAACCAAAATACAGATATAACAGGATTGATATAGATATAACAACAACATGTTTCTGCTTCTCCCAAAAAGTGTTAATTTGGAGATGTTGCACTGTATAAAACAGTCATATACTTACCAGATGTCCTAACTTGAAACCTCTGTGGGTCTGTATAAGAAACCAAACCATTATGTGATAATGTCTTTATTCTCACCTGATGATCTCCAGGCTGAATATCAAGACTGGACATATCAAATATGTAGCATTGATCGGAAAGGTTTAAGAGGTGTCAGCTATATAAACTGACGCCTTTTTCGGAATTTCTGAAATAATGTTTACAACACTAGTGAAAATATTTATTTATTAAATGTTATTAAATCACAACACATATAATCATGCTGACGTCCTCCTGTTACAGATTTTTTTCTTCCTACGCTTGTTGCCAAGCTACGATAAACTAGTTGAGTCATGCTGTACTTGATTGAATTACAAGAGTAACACAATACAGTGAGACCTGTGGCCTTTGTTTGAAGGTTTGGCCGTATTTCAGGGTTCATTGGAATAAATAACATGCTCATTTACATATGAACATTCGTGGTCCAGAGGTTATGGTCTCTGACTTGTAATCACTAGCCCCTCACCCCTATGAGTTCGAATCTTACCCGAGACAAAATTTCACTTGTGAGGAAGCTATCCAGCTAGCTTACGGAAACTCAGTGGTTCTAACCAGGTTTTCATCCACTGTTAAATTTGGAAAAGTTGCTAAATGACACTGACTGTTGATGCTAAACCCAGTGAAAAAAATAATAATTATTTAGAACAAGAAGAACAGATAATACGCTCCATGTAAATGTTATTAGAAATGTAGATTACACCATTGTAACTAGTGAAATAATATCACAATTAATTCTGAATTACTGGTATCTCTAGCACATGCTTACATTTATTATCAAACACCTAAATCCTTATAGAGTATGTGTATGTTTTCGAGATCAATATGTGCATGCGCCTCATTAACTCACCGACTACATGAATGGCAATAGTCTTAGAAAGCATGCTCATACGTCCTTCTACGTCATTTACATCGAGAATACCTTTACAATGGTAGTTTCCAGCATCGCTCTGCTTTATATTAGTAATCTAGAAAAATGACATCAACAAAAAGTAATAGAAGGTCGGGAAATCTGTGTAAAGACAAGGAAACATAAAGTGCACAAAGACGCATAAAATAAACGGTAATATGCCTGAATGCCCTGGTATATAAGGTTATCATCGTGTCAATACTAAAATACCGGACACAATGCATCGAATTATTGAAATTAATAACATTTTCTGGAATTCTTACCGTTCGCTAACATTCTTCTATCATCGTCCTGATTTTGTCACTTCTCCTTCATAAATGTAATCTCAAGTGATGCTGGATCTAATGTATTCTTTTCTTATGTTAGTAATAGTAAGATTACTGCCACATTCGTATTTGTAGGAACTGCTTCCCTGAATTGAAAACAGCGTCGTGTACTTGGTATACTTTTCATAGATAAATATTTTATTAGATTCGATGTACAAGATGCACAGTGGATACCCTCTAAACCGGTATCTCTATTAACCGGTTTCCCTCTAAATCGGCCAAATGTTCTGGTTCCAACTGCATTAATATATAGTATAAAAATCCCCTCTAAACTGGCATCCCCTCTAACCTGGCCAAATGACCTGGTCCCGGGCTCGGACGGTTTAGAGGAGTTTCACTGTACCAGTATTTTCAAAACACGATATACAATAGAAATCAATAGAAATTCAATTATGCTTTGCATGGATTTAGTAAATAATAATGATTCGTCCAAAATGGATTAGTTACAGTCTGATCTGTTGATGTTGGTCTGGAACTTCTTCGATTCTGAGTTGTTTATTTATTTATAAAATTCATCTGCTTACTCAAAATATTTCAATATGATTCAGTTTAACACGCGGGATTAAAACCTTTTACGGTCAAATGAATTTTAGTAGTTCAAATAAAATGTACAGATAAAAGATTGACTGGAAACTGAATATTACATTTTGTTCTGGTACATTGCTGACTTAGATTTTGAAGAGTTCACAGGACATCCTATGGCGAATAATATTAGAAACCACTATATTGGCAAACTGACATGCATGCTACAAATTCACCTGAGCAAATCATATCATTGACCGGATTAGAACTATCCAATATGGTCAGTAGAAGGATTTTTTTTGGGGGGGGGGTAAAGTCACACAAACACCTAGGGTCATAATAGCTTTAGAGGCAGACACCAGAAGTATACCAGGATAGAACCATGGATCTCCGGTAAGCTAACTGAAAAACTTCCTAACTTGATAAATTTGCTTGGTCCCGGGTGTGATTAGAATTCACAGCGATGACGGAAAAGTGATTTCTAGCCTCAGATCATAACCGCTGTGAAAGGGCATACTCGAATTCTATATAAGCAATATTACTGCTCAACAATAAATGTCATACATGTGAAGTGGCATGAACATCTAAATAGTTAAAAATATTAATATTTCCACTTTAGTGTCATCTATTGCGAAGGAAATACTATACTATATAATGTTTATCTACTTACATAATTGGTATTGAAAACTTGTTTACAAGCTTGATCCTCGGTGTATTGTAGAGCCGAATCTTACAGAGGGATGTCATCTACCTTCCATTTCATGCTAGTTTCTGGTATACTAATGGAATCGCAATGAAGTTTGTATTTATTATCCTCTATTGTTGGTATTCCAGCAGAGCCGTAGATAAGTAGAAGCGGCGGGACTGAAAAGAAATGATAACCACAAATACAGTAAATCCCCGACTTTGAGACAACCTTCAGTACCCGAATATCGATGGTCTCATCATAAAGTTAAATAATAGCGGAGTTATTGACAGCTGGTCCGAAAACAAGTAGTCGTTATAACAAGGTGATCGTAATACAGAGATATTTCGCTATATCGCTATTTGAGGTTTTACTGTATGTTTCTGTGTAGAAATATGTTCTAAATGAGTCTGGCTTTCGCTGAATTCTGTGTTCGTATACGTAAAGCCAACAATGTTGACCCTGATGACTTTATGTTTTTGTTGTTATAATGTCTAGGTGTCCTTTAAAAGCTTATTTCCGCACGGGTAATTATTCAATTTGTATTATTATCATTAACACAGGCGGATCCAGGATTTCTAGTTAGGGGGGACTGAACAAGTAGGCTGAGACTACTGAACAAGTAGGGGGGGGGGGCGTCAGGGCACCCGGCGGGCCAGGGCGAAGGGATTCAGGCACATTTCCAGAACCTCACCTATCCATTCTCAGGGTGTACAGTAAAATGTAGCTTATTGCACCAATAAGGTTGACTCTGATGACTTTTTGTTTTCGTCGTTATGTCCGAATGTCCTTTTAAAGCTTATTTCCGCATTATTATTATTATTCAATTTGTATCATTATCATTAAAATTGTCATATTCAATGAAATCACGTACATAAACCTACATCCTATGTCGTATAAATCATAATACATGTAACTTAAATCCATGTAAGTGATAAAAAAGTATACCATTGTATTCATTATCAACAAACTGGGTAGTTGTTGCCACATCATTTATTTGCGGAAATTTATTCAGATTCTCAAAACCAAACGACACGACAGGATTATTATCTGAATTAGTGATTTCACGAAATCAACCATGACGGAGGCGACATTAATTTGGATAACAGCAAAGAAGAAATGTTAACCAAATTAATGTCGCCTCCGTCATTTGTAACAGCTAGATCCACAATTCTCACACCTACAATTCGATATGGACTATTTGATAACATCATAATGTTATTATGCATGTACACATGGGAAAAACAAACATGTACACATGTCTACGATTTCATATCTTGTGTTCGTACTACAGTTGGGCAACCTTGAGCACTTAATTACTGCATGCTTTCGAATCAAATTCTAAGTTTGTGCTAATTTATTTCAGTCCGATTGTGAAACAAGCAATTTTGCTTACATTAATCACGCTCGAGTCTGCTTCCTGGACACTACACCAATACTGCGTCCGAAAATGCGATTGTGAAGTTCATGAACAAAACCCGTCGAAGGCAGGATTCGAACTCAGGACCTTCTGGAACGTTCTACCTCTAGACCACAATACCATTCACAAACCAAATTCTAATTACGACGATTTAGATGATATAAATCTCATCAAATTCATCTGTCTGATGTAACGCAAGATGATTGAGGATTAATTAGTGAAATATGCAGGAATGCGTAATTTGTTTATCATAATTTGGATGACAGGTAAAGTTTCAGCATGAAATCGTCAAGATTATTGAAATCTGTATCATTCAACGAAAGTTTATTGTCAATTACATAAGAATGAAAACAAAATGCTCTGTTCCGCATTGTCTCATTGCTCTTTTCCGCATTGTCTCATTCATAAAGTAAGAAAATCAGTCTTGCTTCCGGTCAGCCGACCGAGCCTGTTTTTGGTTAAGTTTCTAACAGAAAAATCCAAAGTACGAAAATATTTGGGGACGAATCGTACGAAAGATGCGTTTAGAAAAAAGTCAGCCATGTTTTTTGGGCAACTGACTGGAGATACGACCATTTTGTCTGGCTTAAACGTAATATATTTATACGTACTTACTGAGTGCGTCCTTTCCATATGAAACATGCGCCGAAAATATCATTAACAGAAATAGCACTTAAAGAACAACAAAGTACACCTACAATTAATGTATCTACAAGCTAATACAAATGAAACATACATAACATCTCGGTACAGTTTTTGAGGAGAAGGCATCATCTTGCGCAGGTTTTGTTTTCACTCGGGTTTAACATCGCCCCAACAGCCAGGGTCATTTGGCGACTTTTTCAACTTTTTACAGTAGAGGAAGACCCCAGGTGTTCACCTTGATAGAACCACCGATCTTCAGTAAGCTTACTGGACAGCTTCTTCACATGTGAAAATACATGTTTAGTCTCGGATGGGACCCGATAAAGTACAATTATAAATCGTATAAAGTAAAACCTCAATATTAAGACCACTTTTGGGACCTGAAAATGATCTTAATATCGAGGTGCTTTCATTATCAAGGAAATGTTAAAAACCAGTCCGGAAGTAAGTGGTCGTTGTAATGAAATGGTCGTATTTTTGAGGTGGTCTAGTTGCTTTGTAAGTTTATACAGTAGATACTTTTTCTACTTTTAAGATACTCGAACACGGAAAATGATGGATTTGAAGGAGATAGTAAAAATAGCAGTCTTTTGTTACTAGTCATTTCATTGCGTTTTTATGGTAGATTCGCTCATCTTGGACTGGTCGCCTGCCATTGGGGGTATAATTACCAAGGTGATGATGGTAACATTGTGGCATTTTCCCAAAGTGAAAGAGTTTGCTTGTCTGGGCGTCATAAAGACCCTTATTTCGTCGTTATTACCGCTCATTTCTGTGTCTTTATTCTAAAGACCCGTTCCAGCGATTGTAAATATTCACATACAAGTCATACGTAAGTATATTGATATACTTACCTGTATTTGTTATCCAAGACATTTTGATATATCCTATCTATGTTTTGATGTCATACAAATGTCTATATCTCGTGGTGAAACTGTTTACACACGCTTGCTTCTCTTATACCCCGTCCACACAGGGCCCCGCTCCTTCCACGCTCTGAACTTGGTACCGAATCGTGACCAATCGTGGTATCATCGTGGCAGATCGAGAGAGGGTCTTCATTAACGTGGTAGGGTCGTAGTAGAACCGTGAAGATCGTGAAGCTCCACGCACCCGCCGCGCTTTTTGAACATGTTCAAAAGAAGCGTAACAGGAACGTGGCTAAAATGAATCGGGGTTAAAGCGGTGTAAGAACGTAGTAAGATCGCCACAACCGTAGAAGCGTCGTGGAAGCATCGGAGATCATCATAATCGTAATAACATCATAGTGTAATCGGCGAATAATTGAAATGCGTTTATACCAAGCTCCTACCGCGCGGTGGTCGTGGAGAAATCGTAGTACAAGCGTAGATCAGGCGATCCGCGGACGATACTCATCGATTTTCAAGATTTTGACGCCGTTCTCGCCCCGATCTAATTTTTTTTTCAGGTCGGGATGAGCGGCATGAGCGTGGTGAGATCGTAGCTCTGTGTGAACGGGGCCTTAATAAACTACATTACGTCGTTTATCATGTACTCGCAAATTCGACCTGGCTGCATTTACGTGAGCACGACAATATACTTTCAGAATATTATAGCCATTGAATTTTCCTTTTGAAAGCACAAAATGTAAATAAGGCTTTAAAAAAGTCTTGTTTCCGAATACCCGACTGACACAATATTTTACCTGCCGAGACATGTGACCGGAAACAAACCCTTTTTAGGCATAGTATAATATGATGCTCTAATAGGTGTGGGGAAAAGTATTCTGAATGATTTTATCTTCACCATTTCTTTAAAGTGGAATGTCCGCTTCATGTAGGGGTCGATAATGTGTTTATAACTAAAAATGATTCACAATAGAGCAACTTTTTTACCTACATACAGAGCTTCATCAACCTAGCGTTTGTTCTTTGTGTCATCACAGGATCCTGCATATGTTCAGTTTTCATTTTTTTGCCATTTCCGTAACTGTAGAAACCACATTTTTTGTCCTGTGAAAAAAAATCAAAATGACGTGTATAATATCCATATGTTCCTCTATCCTCACAACAAGTATGATCAACATAGCTTTGGTACTTTATCAGTTATCACTAGGGTTTAGTTTTCATTATAATTTTTTACAATATCCGTAACCATAACAACCGCGATGACAAATAGCGAGTGGTATGCTTTTAATGCTTAATCTGACAGTATTTTAACAGTACATTTTAGGTTTCTATTACTAGTAAAAAGTTTACCAATATAGGTAATCCACACTTTTAATAAGTTCATTGTTTATGAAAAAAAACGTTCCATGTGTAATTGCTTACGCTTTTCAAAGATACAAATCTTATTTTTGTTTCACCTTAATTTTTAAACCCGTTCTTGAATATTCGTGAATATCAGTTCGTGACTGAAGGCTTAGAGGATTGGTCGTAAACAAAACGATGTTATCGGCAAATAATATAAGATACAGTCAAACTTTTTAATGAAGGCCACCCTTGGAATAGACAAATTGTGGCCTTTATTTTTTCGGAGGAAAAGATTAAATATTTTCTTCATTGTTTTGAATTGGACTAAGTGCTCATTGGATATGTGTAGCATAATGTATCAGCTATCTGTAACACCAGTTATTAGAAAGGCGTGATTTCTGAAAAAGTTATGTTGTGTTAAACAAACGTAGTGCTGAGACTGTCATTTCGGACATATAGGGTTACAACTTCCGAAATGATATATCTATATATCTATATATGTGTGTGTGTGTGCGTGTGCGTGTGCGTGTGCGTGTGGTCCGTCATAATACACCATCCCCACAACGTGCTAGCCCTATGATTCATTAATGATTGGCCCGCCAAAAGTCCAGATCTGAATCCCATCGAACAACTGTGCGATAATTTTGTTAGACGTTGCTCTATTCCACCGCCGAACATCAATGTAGAAACACAAGCCTTAATCCAGGAGTGGAATAACATTCCACATGCAGAAATCAACACACTTGTTGGTTCTATGCGCCAACGATGCCAAGCAATAATCGATGCTCAATGTGGCCGTGCGCAGTATTATAGTGTGATTTTTGTTTACGACCCCCAACCACATTAAATCAACCGTTTCATCAGTTTTCCGTGAGCGTAATGCAATACAATTTTACAAACAAATTCACATTGAAATACTCTTAGAATAGAAGTAAAAATAATTTAACCCTTATTTCCATATTTACGTATAATCTGCACTTAAACACAACGGAAGTTTCTTTTTTTATCAGCATATATCAGATAAGCATACGACTATTTAAATATGATGTTTTGGTGAAATGTTATTGGAATATCGAAAAGTTACATTAAATTAGGTGAAAAATACAAAATAAATTCGGTAAAACTATTAGTTACAGTTAGTTATCTGTTTTGACACATTAAGTTACTTTAACAAAGGAATAAAACAATAGGTCTGGACAGTGGTCTTCATTTGTAGAGTCATACTGTATCATAAAATGTTTAGGTTGGGAGAATTTGTATAATCACTGAAATCACGAGAAACATGTGACGTTTGTAAACATTCGGTTGTAACTATGGAATTTCATTGATGAGCTGAGGGTATTATTTACTTATGCAAACAGACGACATGTCGTTTCGTTCAGTCAAAGTATATATGTTTAAAAATCATAAGAATAAAATGATAGTTGGATAATAAGGCGAAAAAGATATTCCTGGTTTCCACTAACCACCAAATTATAGGGTCGTTGGAACTTTTTCGAATATTTTTTTTTGTTTTTAAATTAAAGCAAATGAAAAGAAAAAAATGTTGCCTTGAAAAAAAATGACCGATATGTCGGCAGAAGAAATAATGGTCGGTCGGGTTAGCGGACACAGGAACTTTTTTGTATAATAACAACGTAGAATTTTTTTACAAAATGTTGCAACTTACACAGCAAGATCATGATTGAATTAGAATAAACCGATTCGAACGCTTGTAAATTATCTATACAACATAGAAATTAGTTAGATAACGAACCCAAGCCACATAGCTATATACGGTCAGATAGTTCCAGGAGTATGATTCTAAAGCTAGGGGGTCAAGGGTGCGGGCACAGGGCCCATGGTGGGTCCAGGGAAAAGCCCTGGGCGAGGGTACAGGGACGGGAAGCTCCCGAAATGTTGATATTTAATTAGTTCGTATGAACACCATTATGATCAGATAGCATCCAATATTTGATAAGGTCTTTTCCAGTCACACTACTTACAGTTGATACGTAAACATATCATTGGATGAAATCTGAGACTTGAGAGTATTTGGAGACGATACCAAGTTTTCTACATGAAATACTGTACGAAGACTGATAAATTTTGACAGTCATTGTCGGTGACTTATAGGTGCGCAAATTATCAGCATCAGATTCTTATTTTGTTTACATAGAATTAGAATAAAATAATTCTGAAGGAGGTTTTAAAACTAAAGTTTCTAAACCAAAACATATACATAGGACAAAAGAGCAAGTTGTAAAGATGTTGACTATAAAAAGTACTTTTATTATAAAATCTCCACATTAAACAACCAATCAAGACAGACATACGACATGTATAATACACATTTCAATCTGATACCGACATATTGCTAATCTTGTGTATTTATTAAATTGAATTAAAATAGAAAGATGTAAAGTGTCGTATCTCTGTATCTATTGTCTCATTAATGGAATACCGTCGTAACTTGAGTAACACCGACAATGCACTCTTTCATGATATTTACAATTATGTTATCGTTAAGATTTTATCAACATTAAATTTTGTACTGTTCAACATGGCCTTTTCTGAGAACTCCAGTTGTATCAAAATTTGAACAAGGACGAAATCTAAAAATCTTTCTGTCAAAGTTTAATTTATTTTAATTCGCGACGCTCAAACTACAAAAAATGATTTGAGGTATAGTCCGACTTGAGACAGATTTTGCATCGCCATGACAAATCAGCTTAATACCCAAATCTTACGTATCGTATCCAACATATGAACATATGAACACTATATATATATATATATATAATACCATATATAATACCACCTTATCAGCGGTGTGGGGATAATGATTACTAGACAGAGACGATAATACTCCCCCACGGACCCCCCACCCTTGTTCAAATAAAACAACTTGGGGGAACTATATTCCTGAGCAATACTTTATAAGCCATGTCGGTACATTATAGATAAAGAATTCAGATTATTTCTTCAACAAATGCCAAGCTCTCACATTTAGAAGAGTTAGTTCACTTTGTGCATTAAAGAAAAACGAATTGGCTAAATGTTACAATAATGTCTAATGCATTATGACTTGCATTTCGAACGTATTACAATAATTTGGCCTTCAAAAGAAAGTAACCAGTAAGTGATGTTGGTATAAAATAAACAAAAGCGCAAGTAATCGAGATTACTTTAATTCTGGAAATAGCTGAAACATTTCATGATATGGTTCATTGTTATCCATTATTGACTATAAAATTGTTGTATACCATTAAAATTTCAAGGTCAGTAAATTAGGCCAAAATAGAAGATTTTTTATGATGGTTATTTTCTTTTGTCGGCCAGTATATATTGATACTGCCAGAATAAATTGTGTAACCAACACATGATGACATCAAACTTTAAAGTATTCACATCATTCACTGGGATTGTATTTATTTCATCGTGGCTAACAGAGTTCTCTCTCATTAAACACGTTTGCTCTTTCGGCGCGCATATATCTGTTACCCAATCATAACCGGAATGCTTTAAAGTCTTAAAAGGAATCATAGAATATTCGTGTTCTCTGAAAAAAAAACAGCATTCATTGCCCAGCCAACATTTATGAATACAATTAAAATATGTCATGATTTTTATACCCTGTACGATACGAATGACTTGAAAATAGGATTTTGTATTTTGACATAGTTATTTAAGGGATGAAAATTCCACCATCATCTTAAAATCGAATGAGAGTGATTAAATAGCATTCAGTCATGCTTTTAACCGTGTGTAAGAAATTGTCAGTCTTTTTCATCAATTGAAGCAGTTTATTGAACCAAACTGTCCATAAGTTTTCAATTATTGCATACCCATACCATCATCAATTTAGGGTAATGAAAAATCTGTGGGCTAGCAATAAAACGACCCATTGACATTCACTTTACGCATTTTATCAGCGCACAAAATTACACGCTACTGATGCTCAAAATGTAATTTGTTGATTCTTACTCCGTACAACCTTTTATGCATCAAACATCGCTTAAAAAGAACATATCCTCACCATTTCGCCGATATATTCGACGACTAAATCTTCAATAAGATCGACAGATTCTGCGCACGGATCCTAATCATCTCCGAATCCGTACATCATCATACAACATACTGAAATAAACAACAAATACGTAATTAAATTATACAGTGCAACCTCTTCAAGGCGGTTTTCTCTTGAGCAACAACCTCCCTTCAACAACAGCCCGATTTTTTCCCAATCTATGGTTTAACTATAAATTTAACCTCTCTAGAGCAGCAACATATCAATAATATCTTAAGTGTGCTTCTCCCAAAGGGTGTTGCTTTGGAGAGGTTGTACTGTAATATTATGTAATGTACTAGTTACAACGTGTCCAGAGAAGTGAAAATGAAGTGGCTAAGTTTTAAAGCATGTGTCTACAAAATTTAATCCCTCAGTATCACATCTCCAAAAAAGAAGAATTTTAACGCACACTCTTTAGAGAGGATTTTCTTCTCCAGTCGGACATTCTTCAAATGCAGTCAGTAGTAAATGCTGTTTGGATTATCGACCTGTTCAAGTCGTGGATCACAAACTAAATTCATGTGTTGTGAAATACCACGTCCGTTCGGTTTGAGATGCGAGTAAGTTATAATGATTGATGGAATGAACAATCCTTATACATAGCCTTTTGTTTGTGTGAACAACGTTGACCGACCGATATCGTTAGAAAGAACAAGATAAATGTATCTGGTGTCCTCGTGGTTTTTACCGCGCATACGGGAACAATTTTGCTTGTTTTTATGTAATTTCCAGTACATCCCAAGAACGAGCATGATAAATGTATATAATAGCCTCGATGTTTGCCAGATTGGGAAACGTATTATTATACAATTAAGACATGGCCAGACCTAGCTTCAGACAATATAAAAGACTTGAATCTATGATTAAAATTTCCCTCAAAGACATGATGCAAGTATTACATACTATAAGACAAAAGTGCACATTTAAACATCCAGAATACTGTATTTGAAATATAAGATATATACATGCATTGAAGCAAACACCAAAAAGAATTATTAGAAAGAACAAGTATGATAAATGCATATAGTGTTACACCTCTCGAAAAATGTTAAGTATAAAGAAAATTATATATCATTAATAATCTACAATGATTCACACCCGAATGTACCGCAAATCTTTTACATAAAAAACTCACTTTTCATCCTACGAATAATCACACTGTATAGTGAGTAACAAACCCATCGACAATGCGAAGTATTTTTCCTTCATTCATCCCTTCCTTCCTTCTCATACATGTAGAATAAGTTTACGAGACTAAAGTGAATATAGATGACGTTGCGATACATTTTCACAATCGGATCTTTTCCTTATTACGAATATTTTATACGTATAAACTAACACCCGAAACAACATTTTATCAAACAACAACAATGAAACATTTCTTTCATTCCCTCCTCGCGGATGTAGGTTAATAGTAATAATAATAATATAAATCAGTCTAGACCTAAATCTGAAATTCCTTCACCGATAACATCGTATTTGGAAGCCGTTAAATTCCGAAAAAAAAGAAACTATTAAATCAGTTTTCATACATTATAGCCCTGCTATGGAAAGCAAAGAAATTTAGAAACACGTACGACAATGCGCATGAAACATAGACATTAATGTTTCTGATGAAAGACGGATATAATGTGTGTGTGCGTGCGTGCGAGGGTGCGTGCGTGCGTGCGAGGGTGCGTGCGTGCGTGCGTGAGGGTGTGCGTGTGCGTGTATATATGTCGGTCTGGTCTGATCTGACTTGTACTGCTCTGTTCTGATCTGTTGTGTTGTGTTCTGTTCTGATCAGATCTGATATGTTCTGTTCTGATCATATCTGATATTTGTTCTGTTCAGATATGGTATGTTATGTTCTGTTTTGATGTGATCTGATCTGTTGTGTTCTGATCTGTTGTGTTCTGATCTGTTGTGTTGTGTTGTGTTGTGTTCTGATCAGATCCGATCTCTGTTCTGTTCATATATGATCTGTTCTGTTCTGATAGGATCTGGTCTGTTCTGTTCTGTCCTGTACTGCCTGTCCTGTCCTGATAATATTATGCTCTGTTCTGCTCTGCCCTGCTCTGCTCTGGTCTGTTCTGTTTTGATCGGTTGTGTTCTGTTCTGTTCTATTCTATTCTATTCTGTGCTGTTCTATCATGTTCTGATATGTTCTGTTCTATTCATAGTTGTACTGTTCTGATCTGTTCTGTTCTGTTCAGATATGATCTGATCTGTTCTGTTCTGTCTTGTTGTATTCTGTTCTGTTCTGTTCAGCTATGATCTGATATGTTCTATCATGTTCTGATCTGCTCTGTTCTGTCCGGTCCAGTCCGGTCCGGTCCGGTCCTGCCCTGCCCTGGTCTGTTCCGGTCCGGTCCGGTCCGGTCCGGTCTGGTCTGGTCTAGTCTGGTCTGATCTACATCATGTATATACATCTATATGATCTATTTTTCATTACAGTGTAAAAACTTTTTATCTGTAAAAAGGTTAGCCTCTGTGGGTATACTTCAGCACACCAATGTATAACTCTAGCATTATCCTACCAGAGTGAATCTATCGCAAGAGATGAATATGTTGGTGAATGTTGGAAAGCTGATTGTTATGCTGTTACAGTTATTATGCACATGCGAGAATTGGTAAGAATTTCCTGTTTAAGAAAGCGTTGAATTTCACTTTCAAAAAACCGATCCCTTAACTACTTGTCGGTGTAGGCGTCCGTAGTTGAGATGTTATGGTCACTAACTATTATCAGTAGCCCCTCACTGATGCGAGTTCGAATCCCATCTTGGACCAGACAGATTTCAAATGTTAGCAAGCTATTCAGCTAGCTTACAGAAGGTCGGTGGTTCTACTCAGGTGTACGTCTTTGGTCTTCCTCGGACATTAAATCTGGAAGTCACCAAATGACCCTGGCTGTTGTTGCAGAGTTTATCTCCAGTGAAAAAAACTAAATGTCAGAATTTAATACAACTTCACATTCATTAGTATTTCAGATTTTAACTACAGTCAAACCTGCGAACAAAGGCAACCTTGGAAAAGACAAAATGTGGCCTTTATTGACAGATGGCTTTTATTCGGAGGGCAGTTTGTTCTAAATAATCAGTGACGGGATTTCAAAGAAAGACCTTTATTCACAAAGTAGTCTTTATCCGGAGGTGGCCACAAACATTAGATTGACTGTACATATTCATTATCTATATATTAAATTTCTAATCATCATATTTAAACACTTTTGTTCAGCACTAATATGGACTACCCATTTTAAAAGTTTCAATATATTAAACAAAATTTACAAGATAAAAGAGATACATTTGTTTCATTTGGGTTTTATATAAATGTAAGATTTATTTTATAATTTATATTTACAGCTCTATAAAATAGCGCCATAACACTTCAACATGACTGAATGACGAGGTGCAACATAGCACGAGATGTACATATCTAAATGTTGTTGTCTTTGACATAGTGTACATTTGTACAGACAAAAAAACGAGTAATGGCCACTAATCAAATAGTAACTTTCGATATACTACAATTCTTAAGCACATATTTGAATACTGAACAAAACGCCTCATCTAACCACTTAATTTGTGCGCATTAAAACCTCAAATAGCGTCCACCTGAATATTACGACCGCCTTGTTATAACGACAATTTAATTTTGGACTGGCTTTAAATAACTACTACAAATCATCTTGATAATGAGACCACCTCATTATTACCACCGAACTTTGGGTCCTTAAGATGGTCTCATAATCGAGGTTTTACTGTATTGATAAATTACATGCATTGCAATACCGTGTTCACTTTCGTCTCTTTTTGAGTTACACGAATTACTTTTTAATTGATTTTTAACAACAAGGTTTGTGTGACATAGAAATCAAAGAAAACTGTGTAATGTATTTGTGTATGCCAATATGCTATCAATACCAACCATTTTCTGTCAACAGATTTTGTGAACTCAGGATAAAAACGTTCTTCACGAATCTTTGTGTATTTATTGAAGCAGACATGTTTTACTCTAACTTTCGTACATTCCTTCTTTTGTTCAGTAGTTAATCCCTTAAATAAACCAAATTAAAATAACAACATACCAAATTTGTAAACATTGAATTTATAATACATTTCCGAATGAAGGGAAGTAACTAGAACATTTTGTATAAAGTACCTGTTTGGATTGTCGCCCTTCAAAGATTTACAGGCGAACCGCGCTATGGGGAACTCCCCTAAGACGAATGTTTCATTATGTCGAAAAAACATAAAAAATCCCGATTTTTCAGATTCTTTGTACATTTTAGGTTCGATTTTCATTGCTTTGGATTTATTTCAAAGTCTCAAGCAACAATTTGGCATTGTACCAGCCGGTTGTCATAGAGACAGAAAATCGTGATAGCATGTCGAATTTGACATCGATTTGAATGTAGGAGTATTGTACATTTTGTACTATTTAAAACAAATAATATAATCTAATTACACGAATGTTCAGCTGATAAAATGTTTTCTTACGAAATTTGAAATATGCCTTTATGAATATCACATGTGATTATATTCAGTTTCTGGTCAATGCTAGTTTCAGCGTTCGCAAGTTAGAAACTGAATGTATTATAATGATTACGTATCAATTATTGGGTAATATCAGGGAGATATATTAAGGTCAATTATGTCAGAATAATATTTCAATAATGCCGTTTCCAAAACATGATATTAACCGTGATGGGTTTGTGCTTTTGTGATTTGCGACATTCATTTTAGCCATGATGGCTGATTTATGGCTATACAGTCTTTATGTGTGATAATGTGGAATGTTTCGCTTGTGGCATTTATGCATTTTTTTATATATTCCGAACATAATATTAGGTCTGCCCTAATAATTAACAACAAACAACACTTTCATACTCCGCCTTGTAGCATTGCACCAAAATTGACTACGGGAGGCCGTTTATTCATATAATTATGTAGTTCGTCATTCTACAACCATAAAGTATGAGTAAACAGATAAAAATAATATGAACGACTTTAATACGTCACAGGCCAGATATGAAAAACAGAGATTAATCTTCCTTTTTAATGAAAAAAATGCTCAGGAAAACAACTGTGCCTGACTCATTATTGTGTAAACTATACCATCTACCAGCTACAAATACAATGTGTATGTATTTGGACTAAAAATTCAAGCATTACATGTATATCTAAAGATTAAACAAATTTGTTCATTAAACAATATAAAACATAACTTTACAAAACATACTTTAAAATTATATTTTCCAGTAGCACATATCTCACGTAGCTTTTGAATGACAATAATAGATTTCAAATGTTTGAATTTAAAAGATAACTTGCTTACTTGGGGTGCATGACAGAGCTGATTTACTTCAACTTTTACTTTGACTATTTGCTCCCTGTGAATAAAAGCCATGTTTTGAAAACAAAAATCAACTTTCTTATAGTACGTCGGAACAATTGCTGAAAGCATTGCTTTGTAAGTGGAAGCCGTGTGTCTGCAACAATGAAATCTGAGCACACTCTAAATCACACTACAGACTTACATGTATGCCAATTTATATTACAAAATACTATTTATGCTAGTTTTATATGTCTGAATCCTCTGTATCTATTTGGATATTTACACAAATCTAATAAAGATCTGACCGTAAGTCCCAGCTGCATAACTAAATGCCCATAAATCTTGATATGATCTTCCTTGGTCACATTTTTCTTCTTAATATGAATTGTTTTAGTTGCACCATTTGCTAAGCATACTGGCCTAGCCAATTCATCATCTCAGAATAAAACAAAAAATAAAATATAACCCTGCTTTACTACAGGTATTACTGTAAGAAAGAATGTATTCTGTTTATAATTGCACCATTTATTACTAGTTTATTCTTTGTATACTGATATGATTATTTGTCATGTAAAATGAATCAAGTTATCACATGCAAAGAATTTACTTAGGTTTCTTTACTGTAGATTGATGACACCACAAAGCATAAATTAATAGAAGGGTGTGACTCTTCATTGTACTGTTTTGTAAATTTATTCAAGTTTACAATTAAAGGACTTAAACACTATTCAATGAGTTAAAACATTGAATATCAACAAAAAAATATCAGGAAATGAATTACAAGTAAAACAGTGATTGCATTGTTAGTAAATACTTTCTACACTATTACAACTGTTGGTGAACTAGGTAGAATGTCAGCCTACATATTGTTCTACAATAGCTGCGAAATTTTCCTTCATTCAATTTGATGCTTTATTAGAGTTGGTAAAACACGGTGGTACATTTCATTCAGGCACCAAGTTCATGCCTTTCATATAGAAAAAAATTATTACAGATTTAATTATGTTGTAGTCAACTAGTGAGTTTATGAAGTTTATATCAGCATAAAATTCTCATTCACATTTTCATTTACTCCAGTACGTAGGATTCTGTTATGCTCACATTTCATACTTCCAAGATCTGATCCAATTGTACTCTCACATAACTGCTTAATTATTAGTGATGTATAATTCGTCATCATATGGAATAACTAAAATATAATAGTTGAAATTCAAATCTTTTCTCTTCTGACATACCTCCTGCTCCAAGTGTATTCCTGTCCAAAAAGTGTTCTCTAGAATGAGAAATGAAGGACTGTAAGGAATTGTTTATGTTAATTGATACTCTCATCCAACTGTCAGAATTGTAATGAATTAAAAACATTGGCAAAATGTAAAGGAAAATTTCAGATAAGAAACAAAAATTTTGACGTAATAACTTAGTTTTCAGTAGATCAATGTACACAATTTTGTGAATTTTCATCTTTTCCTGTTACAGAATCTAGTCATTTTTCAATGCCGTACTGTACATTGTGAATTTGTCAATACTAGGATTCAGTCAGCGGTAGAAATAAAGAATTTTTACCCAGTCAGTTGGTCCCCACCAGTATGTTATTTAGGTGTTGGAGCTTCAGTATCTGTGTAGACATTATCAACAAAATTCTCATATCTTGACCAGGCCATCATACAAGTACTTTTAAAACGTAATCCTTCACAAAAGCAAGTGCTGGTATGTTTTCCTACAACTCTACAAATCAGTACAGCATATTCAAACTTTAGAATGTCCCATTCATTAGAAGAACATACAAAATCTTTCACAGTTAATTGTGTGTATGGACACGGGGAGCAATTGTGAATCAAACAGAAGACAAAAATCTACATCTTGAATAATAATAGCTAAACCAAAATATGATTTATATGCTCATGATGATTTCTTCTCTCTTCATGGACTTCCAGTTCAAATTGTCACTAACAATTCTAAATCATTTTTCCCTATTTGATAGCATCTATGACAGCTGTATCAAGGCTTTCACCAAATAAGTCTAATATGATCAATAAATGATAATTCATACAAATGCCCAGGAGTTGTAATCTGTCAAATACCAATGTAAAAACTATAAGTAGCATTGCCACAACAAATTGATAAGTCGTTTTGGAGCCACGTGTCTTTAACAGCATTTTCTTCAAGAGCAAAGCATCCTTATCAGTATCAGTGAAAGAATACATACCTGCCGTAGGATTTGTATCAGAGCTTCTTTATACATCACATTCTCTCAACATCTACAATTATTGTCAAGTATTCATAATTATCATGAATCAATTAGTCAAGAACTTATACAAACATCCAAACAATAATTTACATTACATACTGACTCAATATCATTAAAACAAGATGCAGTACCCTAACTCTGTTACATTATGTAGGCTTATTTATTTACTTACTGAGAATCCTTGATCAGAATACAGATCAACTCTGGATCAACAGTATACTTGAACTCTCTCACTATGGAGACAATGCTGAAAAAGTAAAGTGTGTTTCTTAAATATTTTTTTGAAATGATTGCAATTTCACAGCTAGCTGCATTATTTATCAATGGTAAATATGTGGATAAAAGAATACAGTCCATATAGATAATCCTAAGCTACTGAAAATAGTTTTCACTTGCTTAGTGAATTAAACAAGACCATACTTAGACCAAAATTTGGGACATATTGTCCAGGAAGTGTACTCAAGAATGGTAAACTTATAAATTGTTTAGCAAGTTTGCTTTGTTTAATGTATAAATTCTTAAAATTAAGCTACCATGAAAATATCTACTTGTTTACCACTGCAAACATAATTATTGTGGGCTGGGTCAGTTGTGAAATTATTATATTTGATGAAAAGCTCTCATAAAAAAAATAATAACAAAAACATGGAGAGAAATATCTGCAAATAATTATTTAATAATGACTTATTTTTGAGCAATGGTTTTATAAAGTCATTTATTTGGTCTGTATGTCACAAAGAAACAATATTTCATTTAAGGTCTAAGAACAGAACTAAATCAAAGAAGGGCTACCTTTTCTTCTTCATCAACATATTCTTCAGATTTTACTCAATTGTTATCAATACCTGACCCATTATCTAAAAAATTTTATCTCCTTTATGCACCGACAACATATATGCACAAACTTCAAACTTGAAAGATGGAAGTGAGGCTTTGCTTTGTAGTGGTACAACTCAAGCCAAATCTGATAATAATATATATTACTACTATGTATGCTAAGCACACATATTCTTTCTGGTCGCACAATGTTCTTACATATAAAAATCCATAATAATAGCAACAACAATTATTACTGCAGCACAAAATAAATTCGCATTATTTAACATCTTCGTTCCATTTGGTTTTTCGTCGAAGAACAATTTTTCAGTCCAATTCAGGGTGGGCAGATTAACTTAACCAGTTTCCTTGGACATTCATTTTGTCTTGTAACCAGTACTAGCCATGTTCTTTTAACCTGTTACTTATCCGTTAGCTGTCTGGCTAGCTACCTCATGTAAATATATTTATTCATTGATGGAGGACAATTATGCCATGGAGAGCATGTGTCACTGTGGTTGATCGAACCCTCGTCCTCTTGCTGAGTAGGCTGGCTTTGAATATCTTACAGGATAACATACTTTCCACTAGACATGATCATGTGAGATGATAATACAATGTCACCAATATTAATTCGAATTTACACTTATAAACCAATAGTAATTCAAATATTCAACTTATGAAAAACAACTGACCTCATGACTGAAGACACTTAGATCATATACTAGTGTATATATATATATGGTGAATATTGTCCTCTTCCCTTTCCTTTTACAAACTGGGTATGCTTTTGTAACCAATCAAGATAGCTAAAATAAACAGATATTTATCAAACCAAATGAAACTATTAAAACTAAAATGTAAACAAGAAGCACGAAGGAAACACAAGGAAGTAAAACAACTGGATAAATTTACAGTCTGTTACAAATAAATTAATTGAATCAGTTGGTAAAGTTCTGCTAGAATAAGCACAAAAAGAAGCATACCTTTCTTTGAAATTGGTAGTTTTTGTAAAACACAGCTTGTAAGCTTCATGTAGCTGCAAATATACAGAGTACAAACAACAAATGTTACATTCTCTCATATAATTTCAATTTTCTCCCAACTAAAACATTATTAATATTTAATTAATTTTATGCTTATACTGTTGACCTTAATTTTCATGCTTCAAGGATGATTTAAAGATCATTTACATGGTAATACAAGAAGAATGAAATAAGTAAGACAGGAAACATCTGACATTTTAAAGAATTAGCATCTAATACATCAGTTAAAACAGCCACAATTTTTTAGGATAAATATATTTAATACAGTAAATTTTTCCCATGCTTTAAACACACTCAATCATGAATCCACAACTAAATTTTTCTCTATGTCTGTATTCTGAGGAGAAAAAAACTTGCATGGTTAAAGAAATGTGGCAGTAAGAATGTTCTTATACAAATTAACTCACCTTTGATAATACCAAACTAACAGGCACTGCAAAACTGACTTCGCCTTTAAACTGTAGACAGAGATACATTAAAGAATTACGAGTTTAACAACCTTTTCAATGCATTAATTAATACTGAAAATAAATGGCAACATTGTGTATAAAAAACATTAGTTTCTCAAATATAATTATTACTTTATATACAACACAGAATATGCTTTCTATAAGCTCCAAGGTATTAACTTGTGATATTAATTTCGACAATGGTATTAATAGACACTGTACAAACTTAGTAAATGTGTTAATCAATATCCAGTATTGCCATCGAAACTAACTGTGAAATCATCTTTACTGTTCTTGAGCACTAAGTTCACAAGAGCAAATTGGCAGCTTCTCAAACAGCTTACAACCATCCAAAATATGTAGAATGCATGGGGTGTATGCACGTGATGAGATTTTGAGAGATGTATTATTATTTGCTTGGATATTCATTCTGAACAGATTCTAAATAGAGAGAACCGTTTGATATACTAAATAAACTGTGTCAAGAAGTTATCAAATATTGTGGCACACTATTTATATTATGTAACATGTATACTGATTACTATGAAATAAAAATGTTGTAAAATTCAACTCTACAACACATCTAATTAATATAACAACACACTTGCTGTTTTTTTACACAAATTACTAACACTATGCAAACAATTTGTGAATATGATCTATGTATACAAGACCACAAAACATCAAGTTATACAAAATGATGTCAAATAAAGTCTGCTCTCTCCATAACAAAATGCTAAAATGTCGTATAAAAATTCACAAATTTATTATTGCCACAGTAGTATTAGATCAGACATTTATTGATTTTCTGTTTCTTCTATTTATTTATTTCCTAGCAGTTTAACATAAAATAAACTAATTCATAGAAAAACAAAAAAATATAACATTCATAAAATTCATAAAATCAGATTAATGGAGGTATAAGTGCAAATAAAAATGTCAATTTAAGTAAATACTTCAAGACATTTCACATTATGCCTGCAATATTTTAAATGAGTAAAATCATTAAAAGATATTTTATTACCTGCATTTAATGATTCTTGCATTTGTATAACATACAGTGGAGCATTGATGGATAATTAAATAAATAAATGATAGATAAGATTAAAAGCATATACAAACAAAGTTACCATCAGAGTCACAAACCAATATGAGAAAACAGGATATTTCATTAACATTTTTACACACCATCTTTAACATTGCAAACCATGGGATACCTCTAAATTAAGCAACAAACACTGATTCTGAAAAAGACATGAATATTACTACAAAAATTATATAATCTGTCTAGAAACATCAAAATTACACATTTAGAAAAGTCTGACTTTTTATTTTTCAAAAAGGTAACCTCTGTCAAATTATCCTTTGCACAAATGATTTTAGCACAGGAAAAGTCTTCAGTCCAGTCTATTGGGCATCACTGACCTCATACAAAAAAGACAAACTTAATTAAGCAAGCGTCTCAGGAGAATTTTGGTCCAAAATATGTTGGACAAATCTCTGAAATATAGGATTTTTTTCATAGAAATTTAAGAAAATATACCACAAATAAAAACTAAGAACTATTATCATTTTAGCCTACTCCTCAACTCACAACACATTTCCCTTGGATTAACAAATTAATTGAAATTACAATATTCATTAAATGAACAAAAGAACAAAAATAGCAAGAAATAAGTTGGATTGGAATACAGTTTGAAATGCTCACACAGCATGACTAAGGCACTTCATGCCGTTCTGTATCTGTTCATATGCCAAAATACAGACAGTAATCAGTAAACTACCTTTTGAGGTACCTTAATCATTATTTGGAAAAGAAAGTACAATTTACACTTATATTCATTAGGAAACAGACTGGCGTAATGTCCATTGTCAATATTTTTCAGTAGCAAACAAAAACTAAGGAGCAATGATAGTTATCTACATGTAATACATACCTGGCAGACTAATCAGGATTGCATGTTTGATGCGAAACACAACATACTGAACAACCCTCTGAATACAGTTATACATAATAACTCTCTGATTAATCATGACACTTTTCTCTTGGCATTTTTTCATTTTAAGCAAGTCAATCCGAAACAGTAAGCATTGGTTAGAACACAAGACATCTTCACCTATAAAACCATTTAACTTCCCTCAAAGAAGAAAAACAAATCCAGCAGGTAAACCTCGAAAGGCAGGACTGGGCATGGTTGCCAAACCTGAAAGAAATGTGAATTTTGAAGCAAATAGCATATAAAAGTATATTGCCAATAATGTTTGTAATATTATATTCATTTTGCATCAGAATCTTACATTTCTTGCTTACCCTGAAATATAAGAATTTATAGTATTATCTTGGACTTAAAAATGTCTTTCTTGACATCAGTAATGAATAGAATTACCGCACCAACACATTGTTACAATACAGGGCTTTTTTTCCTTTTATAGCAAAAGCCGGTTGCACACGTCTTACCCTCAGGAAAAATTCTTAAATTCATGCAGATTTCCCCTAAAATTCAGTTTGCTTCAAGTTTTTTCTACCCCTTTTGCAAAAATACTGTGTTATTTTGTCCCCAAATTTAAGAAAGGCCCCTTCCCTTACCCATGAAAAAAGCCCTGCAATACCATCACTGATAATAGTCCTAAGTTACAATTATTGTTTAAAATTGTTTAGACTGTACTAATACATTGATACTGTTTTCAAGTATATTCTAGATACCTATTAGATGAGTAGGGGTCAACTATGCATATTACATTGGACAGGGTACCCTTTTGACATAGATAAGTTTTGTGTGCATTATACAGCAGTATTAAACCAGAGAGAATTTCCAAGTGTCTAGAATAAAACTTGGAAATATAGTTAACGTAACATGTAACATGACATGGTAGTAGTTTATAAGCATGTAGGCTATAACAAATAAGTAATTTCTTTTGGCATTTTAACGTCGAAACGGATACATTTTCAATTTCAGTATCAATTTTTTGAAAACATTGAAATATTATCTGAATTCGTGTACATAGATTCATCAACAGCTGTGAAAAGTTTTAGTTTTCTGGCAATTTTACAAGTGGCATTGAAAAGCTAACCCAATACCAGACAAGGAAGCGCATCTAATGGGAACAAATTTCGAAAATAATTGAGCACGAAACTGACCAAATTTTCTACATCAAAATATTATACTTGTGCACAATGACATCATTTATATATACATGAATTGCAACAACGGACACTTATTTTATCAAATCAAACCGCGTATATTCCAAAATAATCTTACCTTGCAGTATTTTAATGCACATATTGTATCAACAAACCGTAATCAGACGAATGGCCCGAATTACTTCCCTTTGCGACAGACGATCTGATTTCGTATATATATAATTGGTACCTCATATTACGTGAAAAAAAACAAGTTCAGACAGGGTAAATAGACAAGAAAAATAGTTTAACTTCTTTAAAACACGACAAAAATCTGCGTGTATTGGCATTTTGAGCAAAAACATAAATTATCATACTTTTAGTTTCGGTTTTCAGCCTATGAAATAGGTTCATTTTCGTGTCAGGCTTTTGCCAATTCATAGATTGCACAATAAGGCCATTCTGTTCTATTATTTTGTTAAGCGTCCGCGTGAGTTTAAGCCTGAGTTCTGTCAGCCAAAAAAATCAACCACCATTTTATACAGGTTCCTTAATTGGTTTCGACGGCTTCCAAAATAAATGGCTGAAGTTTGCAAATAATGTTTAAGTAGACTTTTATTTTTGGTTGTGATCCTTATTAATTCTCAAATTGTTGTTTAGTATTCCGGTTTAGGATACAGTGACTTGCAAAATTAGAAGAGTTAGATTTCTATGCTCTGAGTTTAAATAAGTCAGTTGAGATTGTATGCATACACACAGGGGTATTATTATGTTTATAGAAATATTATACTGTGACATTACTGGTAAGTCCATTTTGTCCATGGAAGAACCAAACCAGCTTTCACATCAGTCGTATAAATATTGATGAGCATCTTAATTTCTCTCATTAGTCTCAATTTTTAATTAGTAAGATGCAAAATGATGATTCGCTTTACTACATGGCAATATTTAAGATTCATTTTTCCTTGTATTTTTAAATATATTAAACACACCGGAAGTTAAACTACAAAAAACGTACAATGTTGCAACACACTTTAAGTCATTCCGGTATATTTGCTTATATGAACTTGTCTTATATTCTTATGATCGTACTGCTTTGATTTTCTATTTTACTGAAAAGCAGCAATGTATTTCAGCGCATGTGCCCCCGATGAGTTCACTCAAGATATCTAAAAAGGTCTACATGGGATTGATTTCGACTCAGAAAGCGATTCTGATGCTCAGTCGTATTCATATTACGGGAGGATTGTGTTCTGTTCCGCATAAATTTATTGTATGTTTATTCATATGTCTTTGGTGGGATATGTTTTTTTACAAATCCTTTTCTTACATATATTCATAAAACGGATTCCTCGACTCATTGCAAGTAGGTCATTTACTTTTATCTGTCAAACAGGAAAGACATACCATATATTATTTGATATTTATGTACTGGGTAGTGGACGAGGTAATTCATCTGCGCGACTTGGAATGACGAGAGTGTATATTAGTACACATTTCGTTTTAACCTTGGAATTTCATTGACGGATCAGGGTATGTAGTAGTAAATTGTCTAGCATAAAAATGCATAAAAATATTGTCAAGCCTTGGTGTATAACATCGTCGTACAAATATCAGCATTTGTATAATACGGCCCACTTTTAAGTACGTTTTCGGTATGATCAAATAACAGAATCTGTACATGTAATATGAAATGTTTTATAAATTACTTCACGGTCCATTGATTGATTGTACTACAGTTAAGTCCCAATCTCGAAATTACGGTCGTCCGCATATAACGGTCACTTTTCTCAGTCCCGAATTGTTTGTTCTTTAACTCATTGGCCGTATGTCTCGATATTACGGACGGTCGTTTTTTTCCCAAAATACGGCCAATTACTCCGGTCCAGAATGTCAAAATATTGCGATTTTATGTTACGTACTGCGGTCGGGTACAGAAATGTAGTACATGAACCAACCCAGTTGTTCGTGGAAAATAGTGCATGAACGTCAACTAGTGCACATACTTCACATGCACAACGTCAATCTCATTATTTCGATTTTATTTACATTTCATTCATATCTCATTTGATATGTACAATGGTTTGAGAAACGTTATTTCCTTTGCTGTTTTTTTTTGTTTTCATTTCGTTGTATATATATATATATTGTGGTGGTATTTCCATTTTCACTCTTTTTTTAAAGAATTCTACACTCGTTCTACAATATTCTGAGCAATTGCTTTTCTTTAGGCGAGATAGTAAACAATGTATTTTATATAAAAAGGAAGACCTTACAGCTTTTTTCATCCTGTTATGCCAGTTGTTGGCTTGTCCCAGTATTTCTAATAAGATACGCTACACGACATTAACTCTACTCTTTACTATAGAGATTTCCATTAATGTTAAGCAAACAAATGTTTTCAGTACCGAAAATGATCACTTTTCTGAAAAATAAACGCATTAGCACCTGGAACATGTTCAGATGAAAAAGTTATGTCAGTTTTTAGCGCTAGCTGGAATTACTAAATTATTTTCATACATTTGAATTTAATAAACGCACAAAATTACGACGCCTTAAGGCATAACATTGTCTTACAACACGAACATTATTTAGAATTAAGCATAAATACTTAAATCTAGCTGTTCATATGTTCGGTACATAAGATACGTTGAAATAAGTTACATCGATTAAACAAACAATTCAAGTAGCTTTGCAATCAAGCACACCTTGATTCTGCGCAGACGATTTTTAAATTTACCTCTGGCGGAAACATGCAATTGTTCGTTTTGCTTACATTTGACAAGTTTGAATTGCGGGAAAGTTTTTAAATCAACAGTTAGTGTGGGACTTCAAAAAAACAAGTAAGCAAAGCTTTACTGCAAGATATTTTGAATATTATTTGATGCCTATAGATCTTATTTTGATTATTTCGGTTAAATAAATAAAGACAAAGAGAGATTTCCGGTGAATCAAGTTCACAATGATATAAAATGGAAATTATTTTGAGTTTTATTTGCCTCCAAATAAATTAACATACAGTACAATATTTGCTGTTCTACCAATTATTCAAAATATGTAAGTCGTAAAGTTAAAACATCATAATTAAGTTTGACATAAGAACAGAAGGTGAAAAAAAGAAGAGAGAAAGAATGGCCTAGGTGATGCTCACCTTTTTGTCCAGATGACAATGGCAGTGTCCTGAAAGTCTGTCTGTGGGGCTTTTATACCCTCCTGACACATACATGTAATCAGTGAAAAGCATGAAATTCATATAAAACTGGATACTTCCAAATAAGGGAAAGCTGGGCTATAATTGTTTAACACATTAATTGATTGAAGAGTAATATACACAGTTAAAGGTATAGTACCACAGTTGGTTATAGAAATTACCAGTACATGAATACAGAGTATATTAAACTGATGTGTTAACAATGTATGATTAAAGGTGCAATACCAATCTTTTAATAATAATAATATAATTGTGATACATTCATTCCTGCTACAAGTGTTTGCATTGAAAGCAATCAAATTATGAATACTACGATTAATGACAAAGATGACAAATACTTGGATAGTAGCATAACTTATCTTACTAAATATAACGTATACTCGCCATCATTAAACTCGCGTCATCACTATTCTCGAGATATTTACTCCAGCCGGTGTTTACATTGGTTAAAGCCGACCTATATTTATTTTTGCCAAAGAAACAAAATTTTCATTCACCATATGTCAAATCTCAGAAAGTTTCATTGAAATAACATTATTATATCAATTTCTCCCCAAAATTACAAAAGTTGATTAAGGCATACTCACGCTAAATGTTATGCAAATTTTGTAGACTGGTACATACAAATTAGGCCAAAAGCCTCTAAATTTATTTTACATGTTGTTACCATATGATTGTAACCCATTATTGAAAAATAAGCTCGTAACAGTTCACTGCAAGTTTAATGATGATCTCCCTTTTGAAATTGGCTGACACTAGAATATTTATATGACCTAATTAATTTATGATTATGATGATTCAGTCCATGATTAGATGTGCCTCTTTCAAGGAATTGATCAAAATTGACTTTTGAAACGGGATAGATATTTAAAAGTTTATTAAAAACTCTTTTCTGATTTTCATCTCTTGTACCGAGAGTTTCGTGATGAGCAGTATACCTTATCAAGCTTATATGTGTGATATAGACAATATTTACAAAATTTCGATGCATTCATCAGTAAATCTGGTTTTAAACCTTGTGTGTTATTTTTATAGCACTGTTGCTGGTCGTATAAAATGCATAAAATTTATGCTGTATAGCATAACGTATATTATTTTAACATAATGTATCTTACTTACACAAAAGTTATCTTCCCAATTTTCGATTCGTTGTAATCAGGGCGCTGAAAAACCAAAAATTTGCCGGTCCAGACCAAAATAATACAAAAAAACAATTAATGCATTGATCAATTGTGTTTAGTGATGAGTTTGCTGCGGGTATTAATATTTGAGCAAAAGTCTTCAAATGTTGTTCCGTAAGTGAATTAAATACTGTCATTATTTTAAATTTAGTGTTGTTTCGGTTTGATCAAAGGTGGTGTATTGTTTAAGAATTAAGTCGTAACAGAAAACAGAATCAAAGAAAATTTAATGACATCAATAAGGAAGCCGACATTGATTGCTCAGATTTTGCAGACTATATATTGCCATTCATCGATCAACCAATGACGGCTTCGAACGCAAGACTCTTGTCGATATCAAAGTCATAGCTCTGCCTTCCCATCTGTTTACAATTTAATAGCTCTTTTGGTTTAGCTGTCACTTGACTAAGAAATACGTCATCTATTACATTTGTGTGATACGTCATGGTTGATGACGTCAAAGGATTAAAATTGTGGATTGATATTTCTAATTGCGTCTAGAAAAAAACACGGTAAATTGGTAAATGGGACTTGCTATTTCAATCAAGTGCGTGTTTGTGATTCCGTTGTAGTAGTATCTGGTTGAAATTTCAACTCCGTTTTGTGTCGTTTTTACTGTTATGTAAGTGTACTGTAGTGTAACTATGAACAAATATTTGCCATTTTCAGAAACTGGGGGGGGGGGTAAATTTAATGGGGGGGGCGTCCATGGGCCTGGACCGATTGAGATTTCAAAATTTTCCATGCCCTGGTTGTAATCATTGGTAATCATTTTGTCATTGGAGTTGACGTCTAATTTAGAACAACAACTTGTTTGTCATAATGCATTGGTCTTGTTATAATTTCTGAAAATGGCCAAAACTGCAGTCGAACGACGTTCTCATGAACAATTACTAGTGTTGCAACATTGGTTCTAAATCATAATTGATTATCAGTTGGAATCATTTGGTACATCGGATGCGATTTTCCAATTATATAATGGGTTCTAGTGTAGAAGTGTAACATAAGTAGACCACTAGTGTTTGATTCTTTCACAACTTGGCAAACACAAATACTCCTTGTACAGCCGACAAATGGCTGTGTTCCTTGCAAGGTTCACTTTTGACATGGGGAGATTTTGCATTTATCTTCCAAGAGTTCTACCACAACACAGACTACGCACTGGTGTCCATGGCATAGTTACATGACAACACCCAGGCACATAAATCTGCTACGATAAAGAGCTTTTAAAGAAATCTGGGCTAGAAATGTTTGGACATCCTCCATACTAGCCCACACCTCATTCCATGTGACTTCTGGTTGTTTCCTAGACTTAATTAAATCACATATTTTTTAAAATAAATTTGTACTGAGTTAAAGTGCATAGCATTTCACTAATCATTGATTTTACAGCCACGGGTATGAAGCTTTTGTTTTTACTGGAAATTTATTAGTCAAAATGAAGCTTTTAGTTTTCTAAATTTTTTTACACTATATAACACCACTACACTATTGGTGAACAATGTTGTTTACACTATGTTTTCGTCAACAATTCATGCATGTATACAGTCTTTAATAATGGCAGATCTTTTTCTAACATTTGCTGATATAAAATGTTTTTCTGCATAATTACTAATTGCATACTAGCCTGATGTCTTATCCCCTTCAATGGACATTATCTGTTGGTGTGGTTGTAGCTTATCCATGTTGAATTTTAATGCAGTCATGGTATTTGTCAATATATATACACACACATATCTTTTTTCTGCATGGATGAATGATTAGACCTGCAATTTTGAAAATAATTGCATAGTAGTGTAATGCCCTAGATACTAGATGGCAACGATATTTTTGCTCAAGTATTGAATTTTACTTAACCTTTACTCTGCATACATGTACGGAATCGTAACATGGTTTGTCAATTTTTGATTGCAGATTTAAATTATTTAACACCTAGTATTCATCTTCAATTTTATGTATGGCATTGATTTAATTCAGTATTTATGGATGACAATTTGTATATTTGATAGTCTGTTTATTTTGATTAGCATTCCTGTTTTTTTTTGTCAATCATTACTGGCTATGAGGTATGGGTAATGATGTCACAATGTCAAGTTCAGTATTCACAGTAAAGTGGTTGTATGTCTTTAACTTTAAATTGTGGTCAACATACTTAAGTGCCAGTATTGTTAGAGTCAATGTAAGGAGAATAAACTTTCTTTTGTCTATTTGATGCAGTAATTATGTAAATTTCATTGAACATAGTATGATAGTAACTTTTTCTTTGCTTTAACTTAGTCACTCTAAGTTTTGTCCATCATAGTTTATGACGGATTCTTTCAAACTGGCAAATTAAATGATGGATTTCCCTCAATTTTATGGAAATCTAGCAAGTTAAGGTAACAGATTTCCAACATTTTCTTTTCCGGATTTTCGAAGAGTATATATAAAGGCTCCCACTCAGATTTTCACAGACTTCAGATTTTCTTTCTTGTGGATTTGAACTTTTGATTTCTTTTGCTTCTTGGTAGCCTTACTTATTCGGCTTTCTGGTTGGCCAATTTCATAAATGAATTCAGAAGGGCCACCTTGAGAGGGTCAGGGCCAAATCAAAACATGTATCCCCATCACAAACAGTCTAATTCGTTGGACTGCTTCACGGTAAACATGATTATTTTTCGTTGCTTTTTTTGGTAGAGCTAAATTTAAATAAAGGTCAGCTTAGGTAAATTTTTGTTGGTAAATATTTAAAAGCTAAATTGTAAATTTTTGCTTTAAATCAGAAATTGAAAACTTCATATGCTCTGTAATTATTGTCCAGTTTCTGCTTTGATTTGTATCACTTTGCCTATAAGTATAAGATTTAAATAACATTTTTTGTACTTAATGTCAAAACTAAGTTACTTGTGCTTTGTACTTTCACCCTAAGTTAACTGCTTTACCATTGAATTCACTTGCCTTTTTTCGGCCTTGATACAACACTTAATATCATAATGTCAAAACTTAGGTATTTTGATATTATGAGTTTCCATGTATTTTCGTCTAGAATATTTTGTTTTCCGACGTGTTTTTCCACTGTACTCATGAAAAATGTTCATAGTGTTTGTGCTTAGTGTAATGTGTTTAATGTTCATGCTGATAGATTGTGTGTTGTGTTTTTTGCTTAGTTTGCCATATTTTTGTGGCTAGGAAGTAAAATTTTTGTGTGGAAATAGTGAATATTGAATATATACAGTGTTTTCTTTTTTTGGCAATTTTAGGAAGGGTCTGGGTCTGGTCCACTTGGGAAAAATGTGCAGTGTGATACCAAAATTGGGAATTTTGGTCAGGAATTGTGAAGAATTCTTGTAATGCTTAAAGAATGCTTATAATGTTTATGGACTTATTACCGATGATTTCATGTTTTACAATAAGCCAATACAGTGAAACCTTTTGTAGCAACCACTTCAATATCAAGACTACTTAATTAATTTTCACTGATGTTCAGACCGGTTTTCAATATTTCCTCTGTATTTCAACTTGATACTGAGACAACCTCATTACTGAGACCAATTCTGAGATTTACAGAGATGGTCTTAATATCAAGATTTGTCTGTGTATCATAACTATGGCCCTCTAAAAAGGAGATAGCACACAGTAATTAAAGTGGATGTGAAAAAGTTGAAGATTGATGCCACTCAATTCAAATGACTTAAACAGATGCATGGATGAAAGTTTTCCGGAATAGTCTGCAAGTTTTGGATTTTTCATCTTGGCCGGAACCATTTTTCCAATTTGGGTAAATCCAGTGAGAAAATTTGAGGGGGTTACCCCCCCCCCCCCCCAATTGCTCTCAGATTACTGAACTCGCGCACCCTAATTGATGAAATTGATAAGATCTATTGGTAGCAAATTTTATCAATATGTAACACAAAAACAGCGGCATGTATTCTAAATGTAGCTTTATTAATTTCCGTGTGTGATTGGGTTATCATATACACAGTTTGGCCAATCGTAGCCGATTTCTTACGGAGATTGACTAATATGACAAAGAATTTTCCAACCAATGGCATCCAAGTGTTCGATGAGATCTTCCTTATGAGGGCTGAACATGTGCTCGTCACGTGGTCTTTCCTGCATTTTTTAAATGTATTGGCAATTCTCATTGGTTGGCGTCATTTTTTTGGGAGTTATGGTGACCAAGTCATTAGTTGTGGCCAAGGATTAAAAGGGTGGATAAATGTAGTTATGTATTTGTTTTGAATGCAACTATCTAATTTTAAAAAGTTATGGCATCAGTTCTGATATTGTGTGTTATGGAATACCCATGTGAACTTGTTTAACTTAAAGCGAAATGACAAAAGTATGATAAATTTTCATCTTGGAAATAGAATATTGTTGTTCGTACCCAAACTAAGAATGAAATAAACATACAAATAGCTTCTGTTATGATGTCTTTAATTGTCGTTAAATATTGCATTTTTGCATACATTGTTGAAATTACATTTCAGGGTAAAGACTTGTACAGGGATTTAGACATTGATACTTTAAGATTTGTAGACACACAAGATATGTCTGCGTTAAAGTATCAACTAATACATACAATTCATGTGTAGAGTGTGGGTCGAGGGAATGGAAGGTAATCAATCAATCAATCAACCAACCAACCAACCAACTAACCAACCAACCAACCAACCAACCAACCAACCAACCAACCAACCAACCAACCAACCAACCAACCAACCAACCAACAAACAAACAAACAAACAAACAAACAAACAAACAAACAAACAATCAAGTAACATACATGTTAATTCAATGAACTGTCTGATTTTATGTTAATAATAAAGAGTGGGAGACAGAATGGAAGGTTATTTATTCTATTATTTATCAATTAACCAAGTATCTTTCATAATGTATATTGGTTCAATGAAATGTTTCATATTATGTTAGTTATTAAGCTGTTTTGGAGAAATTAAACTCTAGCTGGGGAACACTGATCTTAATGACCTAATCACTATCCCCTTTGGATATGATGATGCAAGTTTCAAATCATAAAATTGCTGAATATGCATTTATAACACTATAATTTTATGACATACTTATAGAAAATCTATGAAAAACATCTTCATTTGTACAGACATTGAAGTTGTTATGTTACTTTACAAAGATAATTTAATGGTAAATGATAGATATATGATCATGTTATGAGTATGTTGTAGCTGAGGTCAGAAGAGTTAATTTCTCCTGATCTGAGTCCATACATTTTGATGAATTTTATAGATAAAATAGTATGTTTGGTTAGTTGCTGATTTTAGATTATTCCCTTCCTTAACCACTCACCTGCAGGCATTGATTTTAGGATACAAACATCTCTGATTACATTCTACTGATATTTTTATTCTAATATTTCCAGGGATTTTGCTTATGTTGCATGTGACAATGTCTCTAAAAACTACTTGTGTCACATGTTTCGCTGTGACACACCAGCAAGAAATAATTTAAACATGCTTTGAGATATTTGCAAGAAGATAATGATGGAACGAACATTACAACAGAATGCACTGAACAGACTGACTCGACCCATGGACTTGACAAATCTTGAACCTGCTTCTACTCCATGGAGTGAAGAAAAAGTTTCATTTCAAAACTTCTACAGCCGTGAGTGCATTTACATTTGTCTGTATGTTTTACAGAATGCTGTAATAAAGTATAATTTGTACAATAAAAGAATATTATTATTGAATAATTGAACACACCAATGTCTGAGATTTTCTGTAATTGTACATAAAGACTTAAAGTCATGCAAATTGTATGTACTTTAATGAATCAGATGTTCCCTTGTATTTCTGTTGTCTAAAATTGTGACTCCATGAAACGGTTGGTTTTTACAAACGTCTGCCAACTCTGCTTGTTACATAGGAAGTTAATGTTGTTAGGGTTGATGTTTTTGTAATAAGTATTACAAATGGGTATAGCTGGTGAGTTTTATTTCTTCCTATCATGGACTTATTTTTCTGGCAATTTTCCAAGAAGTTAGAAGTTTTTTTAATATTCAAATGTGTACTTTTGTCTGGTGGTTTTCTTGTAATGAATAGCTAATTGTTGATATGTGGTTATTACTTGGAATTATTGCCGGGTCAGTAAGTAAAATAAAAAAAAATCAAATACATGTAAAATAAATCTACTTTTAGACAAAATTACACTGTTCTTATTAAAACTTGATATTTTTTCATCATGCTTTAAAGATATGCTTTTTGGCAAACAAAATTTAAAAAAAGTGATGCTTGTTTTTTGCATTCAACTTTTTTCTCTTCATATATATTTGTAAACTTTGTCTAACATGTAATGAATTTCTCACAGATGCATCATTCCCGACTCCAATAGAAGAACCAAAGAAGCTTCTGAGATGTCATTAACTTGGTTCTAGTCTGGTGTCTAAACCAAATGGTAATTATTTATAAATTACATACTGGATTCTTTAGCAACATGCATTTTTTTACAGACTGTTTAATTGTTCTTTAACCTTGTATAAGTAATGAATGAGTTAAATATTATATATAGAGTTGTTTATTGCGTAAATAATTCAAGTTGATTTGAGTTATAATTGTTGACGATGTTGATTATCATTGAAATGTTGATATCAAGGCATGGTGGATGAATGTTTTAATATCTCACAAGGGAGGTCTATGAGTCTTGTGTGAACATCTGTCATAGGCTGAGATAACCTTCAGTGGAGGTATTCTAAAAAAATGCCTCTTTTGAAAATCCTTTAATTTTGTCAGGACATTGAATTTTAAGTTAGTGTGTAAGAATCTGTCATAAATTTATCCTTAAAATATTGTTGGTTTGCTGTTATAAAACTTGATTCATTTTATCATTTAAAAATCGACCAACCTATACATTTTGTAAAGATTTTTTTTCATTTCCATTCTGGCTTTTGTTTTCTGTTCAAACATACAATGTCAACAAAAAAGATTTTAAAAAAGCTTACCTACCCGCTGTTGAGAGTTTGGGTCATGCAACTGTAAACCAATCTTTTTTTAAGGATGACCTAATGGTGGTGTAATTTTCTGGTCTTTACAGCTTCTTTATATTGTTCTATAAAACAATGTACAATGTTGATTTGATTACCTCTGGATCTCACTACATACCCTTAATTGATACAGTAGTGCTCTACATTTATATGATAAATTATTAATATTGAATCATTCACAGGTATGAATGTATTGAATCGAGCTATTGACATAATGTTAGAAGATGTTCCTCCAGAGAAGTGGGAATATGTCGTTGTAGCTGTAGCGCCATCTACAATGACAATAACAGAACATGGGGTACATAATCATTCTATACCATGTCTGATTGTATTTGACTTTTATGACATATTTAGGACAAACAAATTGTTCTAGAGATTTTTGTAGGAGACACTAGTTGATTATGAAGTAATTGTTTCCTATATGATGACTGGATGTTTTCTAACATGACCGAGTTATGATGTTCATATTACCCTATCCGTAAGATACTGTACTGACTCAACAACAGAAATGACAGTTTGCTGCAGAATTTCCCTGCGTCAGCATTTTCCAACAAATGTTTGTTTTTTATTTCTTTCTTAAGCGTTGATAGTACAGGTCTGAAACATTACTGACAAGTAGTTGGCATAGTCAGAAACCAGTGGCAAGGTCGATTTTGGCATTGCATGGCTAGTTTTGACTGTATTGAGTTTGTAGAAATGAGCGCTTGCGAACAAAATCTCTGTGAGTTGCGGAAAATTTTTATTTTTTGATATCTCTGCCTTTGGTAAGAGTATAGCACTGAAATTGCACATGCTGGTAATGGACATGCATAGAAATCAGAAGCGTGAAAGATGTGGTCATGCTACATCTACATTTGACATTATTAGCATTCTAGAAATGACAGTTTCCTCATGCCTACACTTTGGACCAATCTTTATCTTTTAATTACTCTTTAATTGTAGATAGTACAGCATTGGAACTTTACAGACAAGTAATAATTGGAAATAAGAGAAGACAGTGGTGTGGATGGATTTGGTATGGTATGGTTGCTTTTGGCTTTATTAAGATTCTAGAAATGACTGTTTGCTGCAGATTTCCCTGCATCAGCATTTTCCGACAAATGTTTGTTTTCTCTGTGAGTTGCGGAAAATTTTTATTTTTTGATATCTCTGCAAAAAAAATCTCTGTGAGTTGTGGAAAATTTTTAATATCATATTAGACAAGTCAAGTCAACGACAGTTACAAAACTCATTTCAGCTAAATTTATTGGACAGAAGTGTGAACTGATGAAGATGAGCAAGTTGAAGACCTTACATTTCAGTGCCATCAGATCTAGTCTCAAGTCATTGTAGATTTTAGTTTACCCTGTGAGAATTATTGAATTGATACTAAGTGAATGTTTTTTACATTTTGACAGATTTGTACTGCATTGATTTCACTGAATGGTGTAATCAGTCAAATGCAAACTTGATATGTCAATAAGCATTATTTGTTAATTATTATACAATACATGCATTCATGTACAATGGGTTAGAAATTAATGCATTTTTCCTTTATCAAATGCTTCCTTATTTAAATATGTGAATAACTAATATTTATTCAATAAATGTATTTTTTCTTTGTTTCACGGTGTAACATGCTACTTAATGCATGTAATTGATAGATTAAGTTCATGGTCAGTGAGAATCATTATACTGACAAACTCAATACAATAATGTTATCCTGGGTAACCAGCATTGTCCTGACTTTATAGTCTTAATTAACATTCTGTTAAGAACTTCCAATTCTGCCATATTTAATAATTTAACATTATATATTATGTACTGTTTTGTTCTTTAGGATGAAACTATTACCTGGGCCGCCAGCTGACAAAAGGGACCTCACAATGTCTGTGTATATTTTTGGGTGACAGAAAAAGATGAAGTACTGGAATTCCCAGTAATTCTCAAACTTCAATTTACATTTTCACTGCAGCAGAACTTATGTAAGTCATTGATAAATTGGCAATTTATGATAATTCCTCATTGGAATAATGCTTTGGGTATTTGTAATGAAGTCATGTCTACGGACATCTGTGAAGATGTAGTGTTAAAAAAAGTTTTAGGATAAGATGAAACTTGTATTTTCTGTTGCAATTTGATAGATGATTGCGTTGACTATTAAAATGTTCAGTATTTTATGGAAAAGCTGAAGTTTGTATTCCATGTTGAACTTTGGTAGATGATTGTGTTGAATTTTTCATAAGTTGGTGAAATAAATGCAGAATTAATCAAAGAAAATGCAGAAAAATGGTTATTGTTCTCCCTTTTACATGGGCAATGCCATAGAATTTTAGGGTCCAGGTATACTGTAAATGGTGTCTTTTAAAGTACCAAATAAAAAAAATTTTCCACACAAAAATTTTCCCCTCCCGGACCCTCCCCTCCATACATGTGGCAGAAAAAATATAATGTCCAGTGCACGCACTGTACAGGTATTATTGTTATTAACAGAGCATGTTTGAAACTGTTGATGCATTTCCACAGATGCACGGTGTACTATGTATTTTGCAAGCCATACAATTTTAGTTAGTCCCAGTTTTATCAGTTGCTAGAGGTTTGCCCTGAAAATGTTGTATTTCAGTCAACTTAAGGAAATTGGGTCAAATTCTAACATTTCGTGTTTGATTCCTTGGCAACATTTTGGGCTAGAAGCTTAGTTTTGGTCTCATTTTGGGCAAAACTATATACCTGAAACCACTGCATACTTTATTTTAAAGCATTTGTTCCTGTTCTTTTATAATTTTGCATTTGTGAAGGTGGTGCACATTCACCGAAACAAAGAGCCTTCTTTTGGTATGTACTACTAATTTTGTATTTTAATATTCTCATGTAAATTCTGATATTACAACTTTTTTTATGCCATTTAATGATTCAAAATATTTACTTTAATTCTTGTGACATATATGGCTAACATAAAAATTAATGTTGCAAGTCAAGTGAGGTTTTAACTAAAATAACTTAGAGGCTGAACTCACTTTGGCCCTCAGGACTGTTGATCACAACTCGGTTAGGCATATGGGTGAGAGAGTTCATAATTCTACAATATCTTTAACCTTTCAGATTACAAATGAAGTCAGACAAAGGTTATGTTATCAACGTCCTAGTTAGAAGTTCAAGTGTTCAAGTACTGAAATGTGAAATGTGGAGAGTACACAGGGGCAGGTACAGGATTTTTGGTTAGGGGAGCATAAAGTCTAGATGTTTATGTAGAATATGGACACCATCACAACATAACTGACATTTGTTTGCTTATGCTTGCCTGATTTTAAAGGGGGCACATGCTGGCTCTGCTCCCCTAAATCCACCCTTGGTACTCATGAGTTAAATACACTTGTCTATCAATTGTACAAGATTATTAAATTTTGTTCTTATTCTACAGAAAGGTAACTTTTCCAGTAAAACTTGCATCATTGGAAATGATTCAAATAATGGCATGTTGGGTAAAGTTTTGTGTCTCCAGATAGGCATGGGGATGTCCAGATAACACATACTGATGGATTGAGTGACTACTAGCTAGCAATGGAATCTGAAAACTCAACTAAATATTAAACTTTTTGATAATGAAAAGGGACCTCCTCAGTCGAGTGGTTATGGTGTTTGACTTGTAATCACTATTCCTGCACTTTGGTTGGAATCTTAATCTGTATCAATTAGATCAGACAACATGGGTTTCTTAGGGTTCATTTCAATTCTCATTTTATTTCAAAACTGGTAGTCATCGAAAAACAAAAAGTGACATAATTTCTTTCAACCAGTTTTGAAGTAATTATTCAATTCTCATTTTTTCACAGATTATGATAGATTCATTTGAACTGACAGTAGATTCACCTTCCTGAGGCCCAAAAAGGGACTAAATATGGCAATATAGTCATTTTCAGTCGATTTTCGAATCTGCTGATAAGCTCAGCCAAAGTCATATGATGACTTATATGGATTGATTTTACCTTTCTGAGCCACGAAAATGTACCAATCAAGATAAAATTGTCATTTCTGGTTGATTTTCGAATCTGCTGATAAGCCCAGCCAATGCAATATGATGACTTATATGGATTGATTTTACCTTTTGAGTCATGAAAAAGTACCAAACAAGATAAAATTGTCATTTCTGGAAAATTTTTGAATCTGCTGATAAGCCCAGACAGAGTAATATTATGACTTATATTGATTAATTACATCCTCATGTGCTACTATAAGGCACTAATGTCGAACTAATAGTGATTTTGAGTAGATCCGAAAATGTTATTTCAAAACTGGTTATTATAAAAAAATGAAACGTGAAAATAAAAAAATTCAAATGAGTTTTGAAATTATTTTTCAATTCTTGTTTTATTTCAAAACTGGTTGGCAGAGAAAAACGAAAAGTGAAATAAACTTTTGCAACGAGGTTTGAAGTACATATTTTAGTTCTTGTTTTATTTCAAAACTGGTTGTAACACTAGGGTCTTCTTCCACTGTTAAGACTGGAAAGTCGTTAAATGATCCTGGCTGATGATGCAACTTTAAACCCCAGTGGAAATGAAAACTAACAAAATTGAAGTGCAGATATTGATGGTGCCTATGTTGGTATCTCTCTTACATCTGGCAAATACAAAGAAATATGCCCATTTGTAAGAAATCTGTATGTTTTTTTCAGGGCTATATAGTCATTGAAGATTTCTTTACTGATGATGAAATTCAGCCAGTTAGAGATTGTATCAATGGTATTGTTGATAATCTTGCTCAGAAGTTATACAAAGCTGGTAAAATTAAATGTAGGTATTGAATAGTACTGAAATTTGTGTATAGCTGCTAATTTGATGGTAATACTATGTAAATATAGTTGTACACTATCCAGAATTCTCCCCTGTAACTGTGTAACAAGTAAGTTTGTTGTAAAGAATGAAAAAGTTTATAAAAAAGCTGAATTCAAGATACTATACATTGTCCACCTGTATTTGTTGAAATTTCTCATGTGTTTCCCTCTTGAAATGTCCTACACTTTTTATTTTACTATTCAGGTCTGTATGAGGAATTTGGATTCACAGAAAGACTGACTAAATTAGAGAATGATTTTCCTGGTTCTAATATCATCTGTGCTAAAATAGGGGCTGTGCTTCAGGTATTCTTCAATATTTTTTACTATGATGTTGAAATTTAAACTGTCCACATGCCTTATCATGCACTCTTAAAAGCATAGTTAAAATTTTACTGGAATTTTCCAAAACCTGCGGATTTTCTCAGGTCCAGAGCCTTCTGGTATCTTGTTTCCATGGCACTGAGGTTATGATTTTCGATATGTTTAAATTTTCAACTTTCACCCACATAAAACTAAAAGTGCAATCTGTAGCTGGGTTCGTAATAATTGTACAGTGCCGCCCCTCCAAAGCAACACCGTTTGGGAGAAGCAAAATTATATTGTTGTTGAGAGGTTGTTGCTCTAGAGAAGTTAAATTGATAGTGATATCGTACAGTGGGGAAAAAATCATGCTGTTGTTGAAGGGAGACTGTTGCTCAAGGGATTGCTGCTCTGAAGAGGTTGCACTGTACCGACCTGAATAATTTTAGATAGCCAATTAATGACTGAAATAATTGAAAACAACAATGTCTTGAAATGTTTTCCATGTAAAAGTCGTTTTGTATAAATAATTCTAAATATATGAAACTTAAGAAATTTTGATTTGAACTGATGATTCCTGTATAAGAAAACTTACACCGTTTGACGTCATGAAACTTCTGCACCATGTCTTATGTGGACAGAACGTAAAAACAAATTTAGTTCACGCCAAATAAAAATGAGTTGAGTTCACTTTATGCTCAAAGTACCAAACATAAAGTTGACTATCATGACAAAAAAGCTCACTAGAAATTAGCTTACAAACATGGCTTATACTCACCGCTTCAAAATCTCCAGACATGAAACAAACAAAATGGGGAGCGTTACAGAAAATTCAATAGTTTAATTTTGAATGTAGATAATTTCTTCTATACATTACATTTTTGTTACCTGTGTCATATAATCAACAATCTTTATCTCTTGTTGTCCATTGTGAGAATGTTGAACTAAGTAGAAAAGCTGATTGGTCCAGATGTTGCTAGAAGTCCTGTCTGGAATTTACGCACTAAAATCCCATGGAATTGTGTTACTTCTGTACCCTGGCATCGAGATATTCAACATAATCCATTTAGTAAACTTATATTCGTACATGTTTGTTAGTGGATTTCTGGTAGTGATCTGGCATTGAGAGTCAGTTTATGATTGGGTCTTCGAGTTTGTGTTAGTTATACTTGCTGTCCTATTAATATTGTATACATGTAAGGTAAAGTCAGGTAAATAATGACATACATATTATAAAATATGTTATTTGAGGTTCATTTATATAATACGTACAATCATAGTATTGCATGTATAACAACATAGTCCGTAATCTTATTTAGATGTTAGATGAAATTTTACATATGCTGATAAATGAATTGATGTATCATGTCTTACAGATGTGTCCTATTTAGACAATGATACCTACAAAGTATTTATTCACACAGCATGGATACCCTTCTTTGATGCTAATGAGTAGAATGGATGTTTAGAGGTATGTATTGTTACTAGATGGCAAAAGATAGTAACTAAATATGACTTCAGAAATAAAACTGACACCAGAAAGTTAAAGTAATAAAGTGAGAAACTACAAAAATGGTCATTTCAAACCAATCTTGGAAATTTTTCTGAGTAGCTTAAGATTTCTTTGAAATAGTGACAAATTTACATTAATTAAGATACTTTTTTGTCCCAAAATAAACATGCTTTGTTGTAAAAGTACCATTAGAAACTTGTTGGACTGAGTAAACAAAGTTTATGGTCAAGGGGTTATGGTCTCTTGACTGGTAATCACTAGCCCCTCACAGTTCTTGAGTTCAAATCTCACTTGAGACCAGACAAATTGCACGTGTGAGGAAGCTGTACAGTTTGCTTACTGCAGGTCGATGGTTCTACCTAGGTATATGTCTGGGGTCTTCCTCCACTGTGAAAGTTGGAAAAGTTGCCAAATGAGCCTAGCTGTTGGTGCTGAGTTAAACACCAAAGAAAAAGTACAGCAAAGTTAACTATTTGTATCATTTGCGATTCAATATGTTTTATTATAAAGGCTCGCTGTTTGTGAATGATAAACTTTGTTACCCTTGTTTTATGTATTTGGTCATTAGCTCACCAGAACTGAAAGTTCAGGGTGTGCTATTAGGATGGGTAGGTGGATGCCCCGTCGTCTGTTGTCTGGCATCAACAATGGTCTTCTCCTCAGAAACTACCAGTCGGATTTACTTCAAATTTGCTGTGTAAAAGCCTTTTGACGTTTAAACTGCATTTGCTCATATTATACCAGTTGGGCCCTTTTAGGGGTCACTAGAGCTAAAAATAGAAAAAAATTATCATCTTTTTCTCATGAAGCAATGGATGGATCATCACCAAACTTGGCCTGTGGCATCCTTAAATGGACTTTTATCAGATTTGCTCAAATAAAAATGGTTGGCCCCTATTAGGGGCTGCTAGAGCTAAAAATAGAAAAACCTTTAATCATCTTTTTCTCATGAACCAATGGATGGATGAATGATCACCAAACTTGGTCTGTAGCATCTTTAGATGGTCTCTCTCAAGTTTGCTCAAACAAATTTGGTCGGCCCCTTTTAGGGGCCGCTAGAGCTAAAAATAGAAATACCTTAAAATGACTTGTTTTCATGAACCAGTGGTTGGATCATCACCAAATTTGATCTGTGGCATCCTTCAGTCATCATGAATATTCCTTTGTAGTATCCTTTGATGGTCCTTTATCGAGTTTATTATTGTTCCCCATACTTTGCCCACAAGTGTACCTTTTTTATCTTTTTAGTAGCAAGTTGATTAACATTTATTCTGGTGAGTGATGCAGGGCCATCATGGCCCTCTTGTTTTGTAATTACATGTAACTATGACAAGTTGCAGATAAAGGACATTGTACAGGCCATGTTGCCACACATCAGTGTTGCTGGGGTGATACATTCTATACCATATTAGAATAGTGGAGATGGAAAAAACTCTAGGTTAGATGTGATAGAGGGGATAATTATGTCATTACTGTTCACACCTGTATAAGCAATATTATACCTTTAATTACATTGAGTGATTGATTATCTTCCGTTCATGAGAATTCAAGCCCAGGAATGTTTAGAAAACTTTAATACATCTATATATAGCAAAGGGGTCTTAATTGGTATGTAGAGTGTGTTCATGTCTATGTTTTTTACGGCACTCTTAGTCTAAACTTTGTTGAATATTCATATTTGAATTAATTAAGAAATTTTAGATTAAATCAAGAGAAACTAAGAATCAGCAACTGCTTTCAAATGCTTTCAAGTTAGAAATTGGATCTGCGATGGATGACTACTTGAAACTGCTATTGTTTAATGTTATATACTGACAATTATTTTTTGGACGTGTATTGAAATTGTTTTATAACTGCTTGTGTGAAATAAAGCGTGAATTTGAATTAATCTTGATTTCTATGGAATCTGAACCCTCATACAATGGTTTCCATCTGTCTGTGACAGAACAGTTATTTTGTTAATGTTTTGTATATTTTATTATCATTCTGCATGAAGAACATATTATATAATATTTTGCAACATATTCTTCCAAGATCATTTTATTCAGGACTACGCTACCTCACGGTCTAATTTCTAACAGTCTCACGACTACACATACTTACCAACATAATTTTTTAATGTTAATTTGTTGTGATTAGTTTATTCGTTAGCTAATGTTGTTACTACAACTGTCTGACTTGGAGTTTTATTTGAATTCGTATGTTTCAGATGTTGATTTAAAACGTGACTCTAGAACATTACCTGTGAAGAGTGGTGGACTGGTACTTTTCAATAATATGATACGGCACCGTAGCTTACCTAATGTATCAGGTGTAGTGTTGACCTTAGATGGCAAAGAGCAAATGACCCTGCGGATCTGTGGGGTCTGAAGAATGGGGTTTTGATGAGGTCATCTAAGGATCCAAACTTAAAGATTGATTGGGCAGGGTTTGATGCAGTGAGCAGATATATATCAAGGGAGATAAAGCAGTATGATATTTCTATGTATTCTTATAGCTTAATATACTTTCAGTCGACATCTATGATTAGCTTCTCTAATTTGTAGCCTGATTCAAAAGAATAGAATTTTCAAGAAGTGTTGTTTTTACTATTAAAGTTTTTTACCATTCCAACAAGACGACTAACAAAGAAGATTTAATCATGAAATCGCCTTAATTAACATAGAAAGCATGATTTTAAATTAATAACAAATAAAATATTTTAATTAATTGACTACAATTGCAGCATGAGTTTTCATATCTTCTTTGTGAGGTATTTATTAAATATTTGTAATTATGTCAATGCTTTTTATTTCTATTTCATGGAAAAAAATGTCAAAATATGTGCATGCATTCCTTCATTTCTGCAAAATTTATGATACTGACTGTTATCCAAACATTTTAAGTAACTCTATCATGCAAATAGAAACTGACCTGAAATAATGTAGCATTTTAATATTTTGCATGTACAGTAAAGCACCATTATAAAGACTCATGTACAATGAAGTATAAAATGCTCGTCTTTGTATCATTGTCATGGATATTGCGATATATGGACTGTATGTTGCGCATATGGTATATAAAGCAAAATCTTGTTATTAAGATAAGCTTTTGGACTTGAAAGAGTGGTCGTAATATCAAGGTGGTCCTATAATCATGTTCAAGTACATAAGAAATATTGACAACCATTCCAAAATTAAGTGATTGTAATAATGAGATGGTCGTTTTATTGAGTTGGTCGTAAACTGAGGTTTTACTGTATTTGGTGTGTATATTACAGGATATTGTATAAGAGTTTGATAACACGATACAGGCCATGGGTGAAGAAATGGGAGATTGTTCACATGAACAGACATGTTGACAGGTTCCTTAAAGAAGAGGAAAAGGCAGCTATCAGTAAAACTTAATTATGTAAAACACTGCTCAAACACCTTAATTTCTATAAGGCCTTCAAGTGTTATATACGACATGTTGTAGGATCGTCTTAGCACAGTCGTCAGCCTGAATACAATGATGTTATCATTGAAATGTAAGTTTTATCATTTACATTATTTTTATCATTTATATCGTTTTTATTATTTTTATTATCTTTGTCATTTTTATCATATACATTATTTTTATCATTTATATCATTTTTGTCATGCATATTACTTGTATCATTTTTACCATTTATATCGTTTTTAGGATCTTTGACTGTTAGAGAATTCTTGATACATTTTTATCTTTTTGAAATAATGTGTCTGCTTTCATAACATATACCTTTTGGTGCAACAGTATGAGAATGCAATCAGTTCACATAACATTAAACTTGACATATTATCTGAATGGAGAAAAAACATTCGCTCACATCATCATAAAGTTTCAATCAAATTGGTATGGCATAGTTGCTTCTATCCGTTCTTTTCTACTAACAACAGACACGTGTTTTATACGAAAACATATTTTGTTGAATTATTATTACAAATGTCCAGTTCAGTTATAGTTACCCTGCAATGTACATTTAATATATAGTCTAATCTGTGTTTACAAGCTACTCTGTGAATAAAGGCCATTCTCTGAAAAAAACATCACTTATTATTTAGAACAAACTGACTTTTGAGTAAAGGCTAACTGTCAATAAAGACCACATTTTGTCTTACATAAGAGTGGCCTTTGCTCACAGGTTGGACAGTATTGTTGATCTCGTGTTCAATTTTAACTTCGTTCAGTATTTAAAGAAGAGTGATATTAATTGTATACACAAGGACGATAAAATCTAAAATATTATGTCTTGTTTTCATTATAACCATGTTCACTAACTGGACATTTAGATCAGCTGATGTTTTGTTTGTTTTCATGTGACTTATTGTCACTGGGGTCTAACACTGTTTTTCAACAACTTTTTACTTATACGGCGACCAGTTCACCTAAACAGTTTTCCTGGACTTTATACTAACCAGTACTAACTTATCCTTCCATTAGGAGCCAGCAACTTCTCCACATGTGGAGGAAAATCGACATTTTTGTCAAATTTTAATGGATTCAAACCCGGATCTCCGGGTTACAAGTCCAGCGCACTACCCACTGGACCATGGCCGCAGCACAGATCAGCTGAGACTGAGGCCGTGGTCCAGCGGTCAGTGCGCTGGACTTGTAACCCGGAGATTCGGGTCCTAACTATAGATTTATATAATGGCATTAACTTTCAATGTTACAATATCAATTCAAATACCGTATAGCAGGTTATTTCTGCGGAGGTAAAAAATCGATATTTTTGCAACACATGTTTCATAAGTTATAATCAGTATCGACTGATCGGGAATATCATGTAGATGTAGAAAATCTACACCTTTCACCATATCTGGAGTAATCCAATTTAAAGGTACAGTCTTATTATCAGCAATTACTGTCATTATTGATATATTGTATTATAATGTAGTTTGGTGATGATGTTTATTCAAACTCATATAACTGTTAATTGTTTGCGAGTTTGAGGCTTAAAATAAATAAACTGAGTAAATTTTAATGACTTTATTATTCTTCTTAATGCGTTCCTGTCACATACATTTAAGTATATCCTAAACGGGACAATCATAGTAGCGTAATGAGCATCCTGAGGTTTCTAGAAAAGGATATGTCAGCAGTAAGGCTGGAAATGCAGAAATTAATCCCCTGTGAGTTTGGATCCGCGGAAATAAAAAACGCAGACATTAATATGTCCATTTTTTTTTGCCAAAACGCAGAATTTTTTTACAGCAGAAATAACCTGCTATATGGTATCAAACTGATAGGAATGTGTTGAAATAAATCTTTGTTTTGATAAGAAAGTGGATTGAATGGAAATACGCCTTTTTGTTTGAGACAAGATTGCAAGATTCAGTGTGTTTTCTAAATTTGTAAAGCAGTTTTTTATTGGTCAACTAAAACTTGTTTTGTAAGTTACTTGAATATAACCTGGTAATTGATTGGATAACACCTAGAATATTGTCCTATCAGGTTCACTTGATTAAAAGCGGGAAAAATCAGAAGCTCATGGGCAAGCATGCTGGTCAGACATGGTTTTTGAGTGAGAAGTCTTTTGAAGGATTTGTGGCATGACGTTTACAGGTAAGTGGATTTGTTACAATTAGCTTTTTTGTGTCAGCTAAAGTTGTATTGAAAATGAAAATGTTTGTTCCATTTCTGGCATAAGTGAAAAGTTTGTAAAATGTGTAGTGATTGTAGGAATATAGGCCACTTTCAACAGTCTTGCTGCTTGGTTAACTCTTTAGTGATGTTGTCAACCTACAGTGCTAGAGGTCCTGTGTTCAATCCCTGGTTAGGACTAAAGAATTTTTGTGTTACATTTGGCTAAACCCTCTGCCTGCTGTCGTATAAAGGCTTATAACTTCTTTCTATTTTGATTTTTGTCCAATCCATTTAAAACTTTGAGTAGGGGTCAGGAAATATCTAATCTCAAGTTTTTTGTACATTTTGACCATAAGATTTTTTTTTAGGTTTTTGGGCATTTTCAACTTTTTTGCACAAAAAATATTTTTTGTTACATAACTTTTGATTGGATGAATATTTTTCAACCAAATTTGTTACATAGATAGTTTGTATGAAGGTCTTAATGTGACAAATATTTGGGGTCACTGGGTGTTGATATTAAGGTCAAGGTTATTGTTACTAAAATTGAAGAATATAGTTTTTTATCTAATATTTTGATTTGAATGTTTCTCAACCACATTTGTTACTTACATAGAGAAAATTTATGAACATGTGATGAATAGATTATAACATTTCATTGCTTCTGACAAGCACTTAATAGTCCAGCATGTTGTTCCCTGACAGCTCTTGTTGCTCCTTATTTGCTATAATTGTGTCAGAAGTGGGATTATAATAGTTATTCTTCTTATTATTATAATATGCTATTGTAGGCAGGTGATGTTTAGAACCAATGTTTCAGTGTTACAAAATTGCTTTCTTGATAATTGTAGAAAATTGTAATATAATATTGTATTCTTACATAACTGGAGTCAAACTTGTGACTGTAGACTATTTTTTGTAAAGGCTAGCAATTCTACATCTTGTACAACCATTATTTGCATACAAGTATCTTGTTGCAGGATATGGTAATAATGACAAGATCAGATGAGTGCTCCCAGGTATGTTTTAATCATCAGTGTATGGGTTGAACCCATTAGAGGGCTTCATGACCAGACAACTACATAGACTGACATAATCTGAGAATAGCGCCTCCGGTGAAGTCTAATTGCTATCAGGTACACCACACATTTTTGTAAGCATTGTTCATATTTTAAAATTGTTCAGTAACTTGTTAAAGAATTTATTCTGATGCAGTTGGCTTAGTAACATAATAGTCTAAATTTCTTCAAGTTATTTTTATGTTGGGAAATCAATACAGTGTTAAAATAAAGGGAGATCACTCCTTAAATTTAATAAAAATATTAACCAACACAATGTTATATTTATTATTTACAATAAACAATACGTGATGAACATACCCTTGTCTGACAAATAGTTGATAATTATAAACAAGCATAACATTAATCAACTGGAGCTGAAAGTAAAAGTTGAACACAATTGTACACTTCATATACAAAGCAGATGTAATGGTAATCATGTCCATACTCATTTACTAAAATTTTTGGTGATTTATATCAGTTATGTGTTGGATATTTGTAGCATTTCACAAGATTTTGGAAAAACTCTGAAAACTTCTGAAACTTGTCCAGATTTACGTGTGATTTAGTCACAAATTAACAGAAACTTTTCAAGTTGCTTGTAAGTCTCTCCATGTTTCACAAGCTCGTACCTCATGTAAGTTTTTTTGTTTACAGAAATATGTCTTGACTCCTGAAGTTTCTGTGTTTCTTCGAAGACGCAAGCAATCAATGGTAGAAATAAAGTTCTGATGGCTGCTTAGTAATTAGACTATATACTTGGAAAAGGAATTTAAGGATTATATACAGTAGTAACTCGTTATATCTAAGTTCAATGGACTTCGTAAAATTGTTCGATATAAACAAACTTCAATATACAAATAATTGGACAAATTTGACAACTGGGTTTGCTTCGGTGTGTTGTAAAAATTATTTAATCATTCTATTTTGCGTACAGGATAGGGACAAAACATGACATTTATAATTTTGATGTATTTAAAACATGCAACATTTACATATAAAACGTAAATAAACAAAAAAATAGAAACTTATTTCCACGAACTGATTTTATAATCACAAGCATAAACACTGACATTTTGATGTAAATTGATGTTTACGACCAAAAATTCACTTGAATATACAGAAATATCGAGACCAAATATTTGAAATTAAGTGAATTTTTTTGATATGTAAAAATGATCAAATTTCAGACTTTATAATTATATCGATAAAAACGGGAATTGAATATAAGTGAGTTTGATGTAACGAGTTTCCACTGTATTTTATTTTTTGGCTTTTGTTTTTGGTGGCTGATGGAGCATGTGTGCAAATTTATCACTGTTGTTTCGTGGATTGTGTTTTGAGAGGTTGGATGCACAAACAGAAATACAACATGACTTCTACTCACAGGCAATAGTGATGGGCATGTCAAAGTAAGAACTTAAATCAAAGATGCCCTACTCATCACAAAATTCTCTTCCATAGAAAAATTGTCTAAGAATACAAAAATAAAGAATTCTGAAGCACCTACAAAGAGAATGATGGTGCACATTAACCAGTACAAGCACTGGGCTTGTATTCAAAGGCATTTTCCTATGAAGGGAATTTTTGGGTTGAGTTGGGCGTCTGATTCTTACTTTGACATGCCTGTCACTATGCCTGTGAGTAGAAGTCATGTTGATGGGTTTGCTTTTTGTGCAGGGCTGTATTTCTGTTTACTATGATGATCCAGATATTTTTAAATGTTGCCTTTCTTGTGATGTTTATTCTTGCCATTGTATATTGTGGAAATAAACAAATACCATGCTTTGTTAGTTGCCATTTTTAAATACCTAAGATAAATTTAGGTGTGTCACTTGCTTATTAACACAATTCAAGTAATATACATTGTTAGTAAACTAGTGACTGACCTAAATTAGAACTGATCAAATATTGTAGAAACATAAGAAAATAAAACGAACAGATTTATTTACCTGAATATTTCATACTACAAAGTTAAGTTCAAATACACAATTACAGCACACAAAAGAAAAACATCATTTTTACTACACAGAAAATCAAATGTATATATAAGTATTTACAAACTTCATATTATAGTCAGAAAAGCAAGTTAAATTCACAAGCACAGTACAAATGTATAAGACAAGAAAAATAGCAAACTGGTAAATATACTGAAAGACATGAAAAAACAGGAAGGAAATTTTGCATAAAAAAAAAAAAGAAAAACGCCAAAAATCAGGGGAAAAATTTTGATAAGTCCATAATCTGTTCTGGACTTTTCACATACCACAAAATGTGAAAAAATGGGTTCTCCAGTTTTACAGCAGTACCTTTTTACAATAGCCGTATTAAGTACCAATATAATCTTGTATTACAATAAATCTTAAATTCTACAATTCTTTACACATGAAACAAGATCTGGGGTTACATGTACATTTTTAAACATGGTGTATTCTCAAGATCTTCAATCTAAACTCGGCCATCTTAGCAATATGTCTTTGAAACAGGTTACAGTGTGCCCATACAATGTGACTTTGGCAATACGGCAAACTGCTCAATTCTAAGGCCAAAAGTGTGAACTACTAGCGCAAAATAATGTTCCTTTCTGTTTGTAGTTGTTAATCATGCCGAAACTTCAAGAAAAAATTTAAAACACTATTTTTTGGAAAATTCTACCATCATCCCTTTAAAGGATCTGTTTATCTTATTTTTTTCAATTATTTTCATCTATTAATGTACAACCCCATTGAATATGTTCAACATAGATAGTAGGCGTTTAAACAAATGTAACAAACTGTTTTTTGATAAATGAACAGTTTTAGCCCATATAGGGAGAACTGTATTTTGCAGAAAAAAATTAAGGAAAAATACATTTTCCCCATTTTAGGGTAAAAACTATTAATCTATCAAAAAACCATTACATTGCACTTGTAGTTCACACTTTTGGCCTTAGCCTCCGCATTAGTTGGTCATATTCAATAAAAGAATAAAGAAAGCTGCAGCCGTGGTCCAGTGGTTAGTGCGCTGGACTTGTAACACGGAGATCCGGGTTCGAATCCCACTCACTGGCAGGTCATACTCTTCTACAAAAATTTGACAATATTGTTGATTTTCCATGTGGAGAAGTTGCCGGCTTATTGTGGAAGGGTAAATTAATACTGGTTAGTATATAGTCCAGGAAAACTGGTTAGGTGAACTGGTCGCCGGAAAATTGTTGGAAAATGGCGTCAAACTCCGGTGACAATAAGTCACAAAAAAAGAAATAAATAACTTGCATGAAGTTGAAGATTTTGAATCGAGCAGTTTGATAAACTTTGCTTGCCGTATTACAAAAAAATGACATCAAAGTCATGTGGCATGGACACACAGCTAAAACATGGTTTTGGTGCTGATCAGGTTTTGTTATATCAATGGCACAGTAAAATATACAAAATGGGAACTAATTTTACATTACCTATCTTACTTTCATGAAATTTTCAAGAACCTAGTAATACCCATTCTTGAGATATGAATTGAAACCTGCTCCCAAAATGGCCATTTTTAGTGTTGTGTAGTCACACAGTCACACATTTTGTACTTTAAATAAAAAATGATGTATAAATTGGTGCGTTTATATACAGACTTCTGTCCTGCAAGTTTTGTTGCTTGATTTAATGAAATCAGCCACAAATTATCAGCAGTGGATTTGTTTAAAAACATAAAATCAAACATACTTGTAATATTCCAATAATTGGTACAAAATAACAGTAAATTAAAATTAAACTGGCATTAACCGTACTGTTATTTATTATGGTAAGTAAAAAATACATTTTTCAGGGCCAGCCCAGGTTTTCACATGAATGATTGTTCTTTCATAAATACCAATACCATGTTTCAGCCTACATGTAACCTTTACAATAACTATCTGAGATATGAATTTTTTTGGGGTGGTTTCAGGGTCAAATAAAATAAACAATAACACAAAACACACAGATGTAAACAGAAATCTGAAATTCTCCAGCCTAACAGCAACATAATCTGCTTCCATACTCATCTGGTCATTCCTCTGCAACGACATAAAACCTGAAATCACAGTAAAATTTACAAATAGAGTGCAATATAAAATCAACTGTAATTCATGGTAATATTTTTTAACAAGACGTAGAAATTCCATGAAAACCAGGTTTTCCAAAACACTAGTTTATAATTTTTTACATTAATTGCATAACAAGTTTTTGCAACTTGTTTTAATCATGCTTGATGACTGCTTCCAGGACAAATTACCAACCAGTGCTCCTGTCCAAATTTAGGAGTAATGAAGGTTCAGAACACTATAAACCAATGAAAAAGAAGAGTCTATTCTTTCCCAACTTTGAATCTGGCATGCTTACAAGTAGACCCACTTTGAGATTGTATTTGGTGTTTTAGAAGTTTGCTCCACAAAATTTTACCAAATTCCAAGATGGTTGACCATCTGCCATTTTGAATGTACCCAAAAGTCACATATGAGAACCCATCATTTAAAGTTTGATCAGAATATGTGAAGAAATAAAAACTCCATAGACTGACTGACAACCTGATTATCATATTGTTCCCACATTTTCAGTGCAATCGTTCTACATAATTATCTGATATTAAAGGAAGTAACTCATGAGAGTATAGTTACATGATTGTAAGAATTTTCCCCCTTGGAGGAGGTCTTGGACTTTTAATTCATTTTTGAGTAACAGAGACCTTGGCCTTGGACCTAGAACCACTAAATACAATCCCAGAGTAGGTCTTTATGTAAGCATGCTATATAAAAATTTGGTGAGAATCTGTGAATTAAAACGAAACTTATCAAGTTTAAACCAATTTTTGATGCCCACTGAGCATCCACATGCAGCAATCTAATAACCAGCTTTTTCCTTCAGAAAACCTGGTTAGAAACCATCCAGACATGTGAGGATCTTTATCAGTGTGTTTAAATCTACAAACATTTAATAACAAATTGTTCAATAAATTTACACAGTCCTCTCCAAATTACAATAATGACAAATGATCCTTTGTAATCTAGACAAAAAAAGTGCATAACTGTAGAAATAAATCTGAATTATTGTTTTTACACAATGCACAAAAAGACCAAATGCATGATGTCTTGGTAAAGTTTTATAAAAATCCAACAACCCATTTAAGAGAAGTGTACACAAGATTTGTCAACAGACGGACAAAGAGATGAACAAGATGATCGCTGAATGCCCTTATATCATTAGATGCCGGGGCATAATAAAAAGAAAACCTGTTTTCTTTAAATGTCTTTTGATTGATTTAAATTAGAGACAGAGATAATATAAGTGAGTATAAATGTTATACATCCATCATTCAGTGACTTTTCTCATCCTAAGGACTATAAAATTTCTAATTCAGACATTATGTTGGGAACACACTAAAATAGTTTAATAAATAATAATTTTATTTTATTTTCTTGACTGATGAGTAAAAGGTTGTTTTTCACAGTTGCATTATTTATAAATACAATAAAGAAAAACAATTCTTGTCTTGCCAAAAGAACAGTTGATTGCAGTCAGTAGCTAATCCATTTTTTCCTTTAAGAATTCTTTAGATGGACCAAAAACTTGGAAATTATTTCACATTTGTTATTGTTTTACAAGTAGGGGATATTAATATTAGTGTACAGTCAAACCTGTGAACAAAGGCCACCCTTGGGAAAGACAAAATGTGGCCTTTATTGGCAGATGACCTTTATTCAGAGGTCAGTTTGTTTTTAATAATCAAAGGCAGTTTTTCAAGGAATGGCCTTTATTCACAGGGTGGTCTTTATTCGGAGGTAATCACAAATACAGGTTTTACTGTATTTGCATTTTATTAAAACAAATACAGGAGTTTTATGATAAAAAATACTTTATCAAGAGGTTTGTTGATCATTTAGTATTTACTTTCATACATTGAATTATTAAAATGGTATTTTACTTGTCCAAACAGCCAACATCACCAAGCAAACAGCCATATTCATCAAGGTAGATGCTGATTCAGCAACGCACTGGTCATCAAAATAGACACCTGGAATTGACAAATCACAAAACCATGTAAAAATCTACTTTACAGAATGTTAGAACAAAACATTGAAATCATTGAATATACATGAATGACAAATGACATTACATACAATTCCAATTCAGTAACTTAAAATTTAACATAAATTATATGTTTTCACACAAAAACAATTTAGGAGAGACTCTCATTCTTAATTACTTATATTGTCAAAATTAAAGCATATTGTTTAGAATGTTTAAGCAAAGTCAGGGACTTAACAGACCACAGCACATGTATTTAAAGTATGTATACATATCAATGAATAATTGAGCAATACTGCACTGTGTACTAAAATGCAATGTGGATCACACGCATAGGGAGATCAATATCTAAAAATGATGAAATGTGTAACACAGTTTAACAGATCACAACTAAGATGGAATAAACATGACAGTGACATAAACATGACAGAAATGACTAGAAACAAAATACAGATATAAACAATATTAAACACCATTAGACAATTCTCAATATGAACATTACTTCTGGAAATACACCTCTGGACAATATCTTAAAAGCAGCTTTCAGAATGAAGTTAACCTGACTCACAAATAATAACTTTGATGCTGAATGATCTATCACCAAATGTATGCAATCTTTAAATGAACTTGATACATCTGCTACCTGCAGAGTACTAGAAGCACCTAACTGCACTTAAAACAATAATAAGAACATTTTCATTTATGTTCATCATAAGAAAGATTCATTTAATAACTGAGTCAGTAACCTTCCCTCCTTGGAGCTTGAACCTTAGACTGAAGATACTTTGCTGATAAAAGAGCTGAGCTTTCTTACTACACTGCTCAGGTGAGTTAATAAACTACAGTCAATCTTGCTCATGCGACCACATATATTAAGTGACATTTTCCTTAAGTGACCACTTCAAAATCCTCCCCAGCATTTTTTCGCTATGTTTTTAATGTATTTAGCAACTTTTGCTCAATGCGACCAGCGACCGCTAATTCGTCAGCAAAATGTGACTGATCTTTTCATAAAGCAACCATGTCACACGTCAAGTTGTTTGTTTTATGTGACTTATTGTCACCGGGATTTAACGCTGTTTCTCAACAATTGTTTGGTTATATATGGCAACCGGTTCACCTAACCAGCTTTCCTGGACTATATACTAACCAGTACTAACTTACCCTTCAACAAGGAGCCAGCAACTTCTCCACATGTGAAGGAAACTCTCGACATTTTTGTCAAATTTTCATAGAAGGGTATGGCCTGCAACGACCGGTTAAAAGTCCAGCTCACTAACCACTGGACCACAGCCATGGCTCTACGTCAAGTTGTTAATTCCTATAGAATGTAATATGCAAATACACGTGTCCAAAATTAACCCAAGTCAAACATGTGAAATATATTAAGAACAGTACATGGTCGCTAATTGACTACATAAATGATGTACAATTGTGAAGCATCCAATCAAATCATCCAAAACATGACCATGCTCCGCCTTTATGCATAAACGAAGTAAATAAACCCTGACCTAATATAACCAGCTGTTTATTCCGAATTGTTCCACATTATCAAATTAAATTCAATCTTTTATTAAACTTTACACAGTTACTCTTGAGCAAAATTTTACGGAAACGAGCAGATGGATTTTTGAAGGGAGGTAGTTGTTGTGGAGAGGAAACAGTTCACAGCTGCAGTTTGTATGGATGTGTATAGATATATGTTAGGGCTGCAAAGAGCAACCAAAATACCCAAAATACTCAAATCCATCTTGAGATCTGCTGGTACAGATCAAAATTTTGTAATTTCAGTTCCTGATCTGATATTAACAAGAACAATAGCTTGCATTTGAAGTATGCTTTTCTCTTATTCTAATGACTTACTTTTGCAACATAGAGTTACATATTTAAATACTTATCATGTGAAGTACAAACTAAACAAGAGGGCCATAATGGCCCTGCATTGCTCACCAGAATAAATGTTAATTAACTTGTTACTAAAAAGGTAATAAAGGTACGCATGTGGGCAAATAAATGGGAACAATAATAAACCTGATAACGGACCATCAAAGGATACTACAAAGCAATGTTTGTGATGACTGAAGGATGCCACATACCAAATTTGGTTCATGAAACCGTTGGTTCATGAAAAGAAGTCATTTTAAGGTATTTCTATTTTTAGCTCTAGCGACCCCTAATTGGGGACAACCATTTTTATTTCAACAAATCTAATAGCACACTATCTAAAGATTTTGGTAATAATCCATCCATAGAATCATGAGAAAAAGTTGTTTTAAGGTTTTTCTATTATAAGCTCAATTCATTTGAGCAAACTTGAGAAAGGACCATCTAAGGACACTACAAACCAAGTCTGGTAATGATCCATCCACTGGTTCATGAGAAGAAAATGATATTTCTATTTTTAGCTTTAATAACCATTTTTATTTCAGCAAATCTGATAGGACACTATCTAAAGATGCTACGGACCAAGTTTGGTGATGATCCATCAATTGGTTCATGAGAAGAAGATGATTTAAGGTTTTTCTATTTTTAGCTCTAGTAACCTCTAAAAGGGGCCAGCTGGGAGAATATGAGCAAATTGCATTAAAATGTCAAAAGGCTTCTAGAGAGCAAATTTTAAGTAAATCCGACTGGTAGTTTCTGAGGAGAAGACCATTGTTGATGCCAGACGACGGACGATGTATGACGGACGCCAGAGCATCCACCTACCCATCCCAACAGCTCACCCTTAACCTTCGGTTCTGGTGAGCTAAAAATGTGTTTTAATGTTCATCAATATGATTAAGTTGAAAGTATATCAAGCTGGTCAGTCATCAGGGCTTGACAAATCTATCCGTCAACTAATTTTGAGTAGAAATTGACTATAAGGACTTGTTGAAATTGCTGTAGAACTAGTAAAAATTCTTTGCTGGTTGTTCTGCAGGACAAGTAGCCTAAAAATATTTGTCGAGCCCTGGTTATTAAATTATTAAAGAGAGCTTAAAGAAGTTTTAATGTCTGGAAAAATGCAAGGTATTGAACTAGAATTTAACAGAGCAACAGATAAGCTTTCTCAGTGAATTGAGTATTACTCCATTTCATTTTGAATTGGGTATTTGCTAAACGTGATTGGGTTTCCTGAAACATGTTAGTCTATGATTTTTATATCAACTGGGAATTCATGCTCTTACTTATCAAGTCTAAACTGTACACATTTGGTTGTTTTTGAACCGCATCGCTACAACGTTTGTCCGAGACTATGAGGAACGACTTACAGACGAAAATGACTGTATGCATGTATATTCATGAAAATTGATTTTGATACGCATCATAAATATTCTAATTTGGTATTTTGCTTTTGTAATTGCTTTTTGATATGCATCTAAAATAGTTTCAATTGCGTATTTTGTAAATTTAATTGAGTAAATACGCAAATACGCAGCTTATCTGTTGCTCTGATTTAAGGCAGAAAACCTTCACTGAACTACAAAGATGATAGCAAAGACTCCCTTGTTGATGCTGCTCAAAACGGATTTGAATAGAGTGACAGAAATGTCCTCAATTCAACCAAAGTTGCAAATTTTGAATGTTGGCCTTGTGATGACAAAGATTCAGAATTTATAGGTTTTATATTAATGCTTGTTGTTTATAGTTTTCGTTCATACAGTTTATCATGCCTTAATAATCTTGTTGTTCTGTTTCATTAGTTGACTTTTACAAAATAGATTTTTTCTTATCTCATTAAAATCATATCCTAGACTCTTGCTGTTAGGATTTGAGAACACAAAAATTGAGATCATGCTCAAATAATCTCCTAAAATAGCATTGTTTAATGAAGAGACTGTTTTCTGTCTGATGAGATTTCCTCTTACAGGGAGTAGGGAAACTTCCCAAATGACCTTCATCATGATGGCCTGATTGAATGTGATTTAATGAAATTTTCCTACATTTGTTGGGACAATTTGATGTTTTTCTCACTGTTTTTGTTTTTCCTGTTTTCTAATATTTTAGGACTGTATTTCTTCCATAGTGCTAACTGAAGCTACAGACTTTTCAGTCTTTTTGAAGTTTATATTAAACTGTAGCAGGAATGGTTTAATTCTATCTTATTGTTATATACACTTTCAACAACTCATTTCTATGAACACTGTTTTCATTAATAATAATCACGTAGTATGATTGTTTAGAGGCTATACCCTGTCTTCATACTGTTTTTGTATAAACATTAATCACTAATTATTGTATCAGCTGTATCAGGAATCTCATGCTGTCATAAAATTATATCTCTATTTGCTCATGTTTCATGAGACGTAATCCACTTTTGGCGGGAATATTTAGTATATAGGACTTTCTTGCCTTTCTAACCTTTTTGTCTCTTAGACTGGTCACTTCACTTTGAAATTATTTATTCTGTTTTATCTGGATTAACTTAAAAATAAATTTATATAGAGTGGCTGTAGCAGAATACCTTACAACGGGTAAAGAATTCCTCTTCAGGCAGTCAATCAACCAATAATACTGACAAACAAACATACAATAGAATCCACAACCAAGTTATATAAAATGTATTAAAAGAACCAACACAGATTAACATCAAGAATAAGTCATCACAAATTATACAAAGGAAACCTGTCATACCGACAACAAATCAGAATATATGAAGTCTACAACCAATGAGAAAGAAGCCATAATGAATAGATGCTATATGCATGGCAAACTATGTCAGAGTAACGTCACTTCCAACTATCATAAACAAGACGGTCTTGATGACCCTTTATTGCTCACCAGAGTAAAGATTGCAACTGATTTAACCTGATGACCTACCTTTTGTGAGCCCAGATGACCCATGTTAAAACTTGTTCAGGATATCATTAAGATAAACATTCTGACAAGGTCTGGTGGATATCCAATCAAAATTGTGGCCTCTAGAATGTCAACAAGGTTTTCTAGTGATTTGACCTGGTGACCTAGTTTGTGACCCCATATGACCCATGTTCAATCTTGTCAAAGATATTATTAAGGCAAACATTCTGACAATATTTTATGAAGATTCAATCAAAACTGTGACCTATAGAGTGTTAACAAGGTTTTCCTGCCATTTGACCTAGTTTTTGACCCTAAATGACTCATGATCAATCTTGTCCACGACATCATTAAAATTAACATTCTGACAAGGTTTGACAAAGATCCAATCAAAACTGTAACCAATAGAGGGTTCACAATGTTTTCCAGTGATTTGACGTAGTAATCTTGTTTTAGACCCCAAATAACTCATGTTCAATCTTGTCAAAGATATCATTGGGATAAACATTATGACAAGGCTTGATGAAATCCAATCAATTTTATAATCATGATCATGGACACATGTTTACATAGCAGTCAATAATTAAATATCAATTTCCGATCATAGGTGTTCATTGGTGAAAAGGTGTGAAAATTTCTTTCGTTAGTCCACGACTATATGTCAGTTCGAAATAGAAGGTCATTTTTTAGTTGAAAATCTTTTCTACATCAAGTCTTAAGTCAATATAAACTCACCAAAATTCAGATTATAAAACATATGATTTACTTACCCTCAAAGTCATTATATTTTCTTGATTCTGCTGAATAGTTTTCTGGGTTTATCTGAAATATAAATAGAGAGACATAAATCTCCTAATTCTTAGTTGTATCAAAGACTGGTTCCTAAACCTTAGTTGTATCAAAGGCTGGTTCCTAAATCTTAGTGGTAAAAAAGACTGGTTCCTAAACCTTAGTTGTATCAAAGACTGGTTCCCAAATCTTAGTAATTTTAAAGCATACTGATTTCACAAAAGGACCAGAAAAGTCAACTAAAAGCTCAATACAGATAGACTTACTTAAGTTTATCAGGGATGGAATTTGACCAAGTTGCAACATTAACAATAAAACTACCTTCTGATGTTTTATCTTACATTTCCTACATTACATCTTTAATACATACCATCTATTGTTTTTATTTCCATTACAGCATAAAAGAAGATTTCTTCATTAACTAGAGCTCTGCAGAGTGAAACCAATGCTAATCTGTTTTATATCATTATATTTAATAAGCAATTTTGATCAAAATTCTAAGTTAAAAAGATAGCATAACTACAAGACTACAGCTTTCAGAATAATGCCCCCTGTCTTGCAACTGTGCCTTGTCATGATAATCAAGTATTCAAGTGTTGTGTTGATATCTTTAAGTGTTTGAGTAATGGGCTACTTGAAAGTTTTCCCGTGACTATGACTACAATGATGCAGCAATTATAATAACTTGACTGTTTCTTCAGACGAGATAAAAACTAGGTAGTTTTGTTGCCATGGAGAAGCCACAGGTCCATTAAATTTCTTTGTAGCTTGTTCCACAGTCATAAAATAATGCTGCAAATTCAGCAGAAGTCAAATCATACTCTTTGAGGACTCATTAGCACAGACATTATGGTTATAATAATTTACATAGTCAACCATTAGCATGCATGCGAACCATTATAAATGACAATTTTTACAATGAAAATTGTTGTCAAAATCAAATCAAGGTTGGGTGATATGAACGGATTAAGAATGGTCTAAGGTAACAACTGTGTAAATAATAAAGAATTCTAGTAAGAAATGTTGGTTTTTGTAAGTCCAAATCCGCTCTGGGGGGCATACAAAATACAAATTACACCATGGATGAAATTAGATATTCAATTGATTTAAACTGACCACACAAAATATTCATTATGATTCTTTTAATACTAGTATTGAGATGTCAATAATTCACCTATATTTTAACAATGAAATCAGCAGATAAGAATTCACCATTCAACAACATTGTTATAATGAAGAATTGAAAAATATATTGAAAATATCCAGAACAAAGTGTCAAGACATATTCAAAAAGAATGCATAATAAAGCTGTAAAAGCTAACATACCTTGGTCTACAATATAATTTCATTACTTGGATATAAAAATTACTAAAACTATGAAAAGAGGTAAAATATCTACCTATCATGTGTCAGTGAGTTAACAACCAGCTGGAAAAGTGGTTCTCCTCAAATACTTGTGTTCACTTTTTCAAAAAACATGAGAATTTCATGGTAAAAAGGAGTGACAGGAAAGCATTCAACCGTTTTAAACTGAACACAAAAATTATTGTGTAGACAAAAGGATTAATAGTAAAAACACTGAAAAACCCTTGTACAATTATTTGGCCAATGTAAAATTTGACGTGTACATGACAGAGGATGAAGAGTGTGTTTAACTAAATGTATGTAACAAGTACCAAATAACAAAAAATAATAGAGAGCTTTTTTCACCTCTTGGGGAAAGGTGGTGGGCCCTTAGTAAGGGTAAGATAGTGTGGTGGGAAATTAGTGTGGTAAGTGAGAAAATAGCATGCTGTAGAATTAGGGAGGTAAGTGAGAAAATAGCCTGGTAAAGGAGAAAATAGCCTGGTAAGTGAGAACATAGCGTGGTGAGACATTAGTGTGGTAAGTGAGAAAATAGTGCAGTTAGTGAGATATTAGTGTGGTAAGAAAATAGTGTGGTTAGTGATATATTAGTGTGGTGAGAAAATAGTGTGGTAAGTGAGAAAATAGCATGGTAAGTGAGATAAAAATGTGTGGTAAGTGAGAAAATAATATGGTGAAAAATTAGTGTGGTAAATGAGGAAATATTGTAGTAAAAGAAAATAGCATAGTAAGTCAGACAATACTGTGGTGAGACATTAGTGTGGTAAGTGAGAAAATAATATGGTGAAAAATTAGTGTGGTAAGTGAGGAAATATTGTAGTAAGTGAGAAAATAGCATGGTAAGTGAGACAATTCTGTGGTGAGACATTAGTGTGGTAAGTGAGAAAATAGTGTGGTAAGTCAGAATAGTGTGATAAAAGAGAAAATAGCATGGTAAGTGAGAAAATAGTATGGTGGAAAATTAGTGTGATAAGTGAGATAAGTGTGGTGGGAAGATAGCATGGCGAGACATTAGTGTGGTAAGTGAGAAAATAGCATGTGAAGTGAGAAAATAGTGTGGTAGGCAAGAAAATAGCATGGTAAATATGAAAAAGGTATGGTGAAAAATTAGTGTGATAAGTGAGATAAAAGAATGGTAAGTGAGAAGATAGCATGGAGAGACATTAGTGTGGTAAGTGAGAAAATAGCATGGGAAGTGAGAAAACAGTGTGGTGAGAAAATAGTATGGTGAAAAATTAGTGTGGTAAGGGAGAAAATAGTGTGGTAAGTGAGAAAATAGCATGGTAAGTGTGAAGATAGTGTGGTAAGTGAGGAAATAGCATGGTATGTGAAATATTAGTGTGTAAGTGAGAACATAGCATAGTAAGTGATAAGATAGTGTGGTAAGTGAGAAATTAGTGAGAAATTGGTGAGACAAATGTGACAAAGCATAAATACCCTCAACAAACATTATGAAGGACTTAAATTTTTTGGTCAATTTCAATTATTTTTTTACCTAAAGTTCAACTGGACAGGAATGTTCATATAGCTATAAGTATATCTTATTGAGAAATAGTGATGTGGTACATAAATACAGCTTATGACAACAGTGGTACATAAAGATATGATAACAGTGGATCATACACATAGCTTATGATGATGTCAGTAGCTGCAGTGGATCAAACATTTCCTACACATAATTCATTGTTTCTGGGAAATAGTTTAGTAACTTTACAAGGGTATGCATGTCAAATCTAAAATTTATACAGTTCAACCCATGACTTGATAAGAAATAGGGCCTTTATGCACATCTGCCTCTTTATACAGTATAACACCTCTAAACCAGACTCTCTGAAAACCAGAATTCTCTGAAAGTCAGACAATTTTTCAAGTCCCATTTTTGTTCTTTTCTGTAATCGACAGTTCTCTGAAAACTGAAATTCTCAGAAAACTGGACTTTTGACCCATTCCTGATGAGGTTCAGTTTTTCGCAGTTACACTGTATTTCATTTCAATCTGATTTTCATCCCTTCAAAGATATTCTCTACATGCAGATACATATTGTATGATACACTTGTAACCAAACTTCCATCATATATTTCATAACTCATAATGCATTCATTGTATACATTAATTAGTTATGACTGTGAAATGATTAAAAATACTTTAGATTCATTATTACTTGTGTGTTCTTTGGTTTAAATGAATAAGTAAAATTAAACATTAACATTAACATTGCTGTATTTTTTAAGGAAATGTCCAAGTTAATGCCCCTGCTTCACTGATTAGATCAAAGATAATAAGGTGTAGTAAAATGCAAACAAATTAATTATTTTGAAGAAATACTACTTCATATTAAAACATTAATTCAGTTGTACTTCTACAACATACTACAACATACTGTCATCTTAATGTATCTGTTATGGTAATTATAACTGACACAAACATGATATCAGCTATAGCACCAAGCATTTAATGCATTTGTTGTATAGATCATTAATATGTTGGTCGTAAAATGATATAAAATATTACAGATTTATTATTACTTGTAAATTGTTTGGTTTAAACAAAATAGTTCATATTTATAAGGTACACAGTGATATACAAGAAAATACAGAAATGAAGAAATTACAAGTCAAAATGTTACTGGCAGTAAGGACAAGACAAAAATAATCACACACCTAGTTTACCATAGTGAGGTCAAAACATGAGATAAAAAGAATGATACATGCTTGAAATGAGTTTTTTTCTGCAAATATTTGTTTTTAGATATTCAGATGTCAATTGATTTAATTCTGGATAACAAAGAACAGGGAGTTCATGAAGAGGTAATAAAATAAATCAAATATACAACTTTCTCACTTTTTTCAAACAGTGATCAGTTCTATAATTAACACAGTAAAGATTATTTGAATTGACTTCAAGAGTCTTAATGATATTCTAGTATAACTTTTTACATTTAGTACTTGTTGAGAATTTTTTTGAGTCACAGGAAAGTTGTTTAAAGTCATCAAAATCTTCTAGGGACTTTTTTTTTGACTTTATATAGTCTTTTGGATGAGCCATGTGTACAGTAGCTGCTTATTCATGGATATAATTATATGGGCTTCCTGTCTCTAGCTGTTCTTTCTATAGAAAATGTAACTTGTACCTAGAGATCCAGGTTCAAATTCCGGTAGTGGCAGTTCATACCCTTCTATGAAAATTTGACAAAAAATGTTGATTTTCCTCCATATAACTGGTTAGATGTACCGGTGGCCGTATTAAACAGAAAATTGTTGAAAACAGCATTGAACACCAGTGACAATATGTAACATAAAAACATACAAACAAACCATACAGCACTGTGATTTACACCTTTAATTTATCTTACTGAGAAGTTCAAAATGGAGAAAAGGTAGAGCCAGGTTTTAAAGTATGTTATCTTTCAAATGAGGTGGCATTTTATGGAGGCTAGTCCTTGCCAAAAATCCGGCCTTGGGAACTTGACAATTCATACTTCAATTCTACTAAATAAATTTGTAAAAAATATAAAGGTTACTAGTATTTTGCATTTTGATTATTTCGAGTTAACTAATGCAGCTAAAATAAATAGCAAAAAAATCGCTAAGCCAAATTTGTGACAACACGTTTTATGCCGCACATTGTGACGTTTGAGAATGGGACTGTATCAGTTAACACTCAGTTGACAACTGCATATTGACTTTCACATTCACATTTGATTAAAATTTGTAGACAATTTTGCATCTTCCATATATGGCAATTTCATAGAAATAGTCCAAGATTAAAAGGAGGAGCCAATTTTTATGAGCTGAAAATAAGGAGAGGTAACTTACGATATTAATGCAGAAAGTACAGAAAGACTTCTTATTTAATAAAACGTTTGTTTGTCACATATAACAACTGCATTCATTGACTTTGAATATACTATAATTTTGTTTTAAGTATCCTAGCATAAGATATTCAAGTAATGCCCAGGTGGTAAGATATTGTTATAATCCAACGAAATGATGTGTCGACAGTTCGTTCACAGAAATATTCATACTCATTTGCTATCTATATAGAGATACTAGGAAACACATTTATCTTTGCCTTATTTATCATTAACAAAGTGCCCAGTAACTTAGCTGATAGAATGCTCATGATGAGCAGGAGTCACAGAGCTTTAGTCCCATAAAAGTCATTTTTTTCACTGCCTGTTGCAAATGGCAACTAAAATACTGAGCCACTATTACTTTTGAAAATTGCTGTACACCTATTAGTATGAGCTGATAATTTCATTAACTGATTTAACAACTAAAGAAGTCCTAACATTGATTTCTTTCTAAACAAATCATTTTTTATATTTTATCAGTTGAAGATCTGTGTATGCAGCCCAAAGCTGTCTAAGTTCAGAAAATCAGAGAACTAAGTACAAGAAATTGTAAGTGATGGCTTTATACAGTATAGAAATAAAATAAGCAATTTATACATCAATTGTCAATCAAAATATCAGTATCAGTATCTGTTTGTTTTACACGTTGTTTTGTAAGATGGAGTATCAAGGAATAATATTACACAACAAGGCTGACTTGAGGGCATTACATTTTATCTATCTGCCATGTATTCAACAGCATTTAGATGTATTCCAGAATGCCAATATTAGGAAACCATTGACAACTACAAATAACAGAACTCCATTGCAGCTGTGGATATCTGGATTAACAATTGATCCACGTACTGACCTAGAAGTGGCAAGTTGGACTTGTACAGCAGTAAAATTCAGCTGCTTGACACACATCCTTAAAACTAAGCAGGATTTCTGGGTCAATTGTTAATATTATGCAGCCTATTTTTAATGCAGCCTATAATAAAATACAATCGCCTTTGATAATTAAGCTACAATGTAATTGTCTGTAATGTAATAGCCTACACTTGTATAATAAAACACTATGTAGTAACTATAATGAATAATATAGAACAATACAGTACAATATAATATTAGTATTATATTATAATATAGGTAACAATTTAATACATTTATATGGTATAGTGCAATATAAAATAATTTGTTAAATAGGTTATTTTGAGGATTTGAAGGTAAAGTTTAAGTATGGATTATCTGGGATCAAAAACTTTGTCAGTGTTAAAACATAGATTTGCATGAGTGATAAAGTGTCATCTTGGACCTCTTGTTCTTTTAGAAAAAGGGCACAGTCACAATGTATTTGTGATGTTGTGAGGACAATTTGATGATTAAATATCTTCTACATCAAAGCCAACCAACATTGGTACCTTAATCACTTCAATTAAGCATATTGTGGTGTATAGATAGCGTTCAGTAATAGCTTTTATTCACCAAAACTTTTTACAGGATGATTTGGTGAACTTTGGCATAGATGGCAAACAATATATGTGTGGTAGTGATGACACATTTTCTGTGGAATTAGAACCACTGGATGATGTTTCAAATATTCTTCAGGGAAAGGTTGATTCATTTGCACATTCTGAGTGTCATGGAGTTGATTTTTAAGTTTTGGAAATCTCCTATTATCTGTTTAAAATTTTTCATGCACATTTTTCACAGTATTTATGTCAAAATCAATCACATTTTGATCATTTTTAAACTTTGACCCTAAGTTTTAAATCTAAAATTTACGTGCAGTGGATTTTGAAGTCATGTGCTTGAGTTCTTGGTGCCCTTAAGGCATGTGCCAATACATTTGATAAAACCAGTCCAGAGTCAGAGGTTATAAAACTTGAGATTGGTCTCCAAGCTCAAATCTCATGTTTTATTTTTTTTGTACGTTGATTATGATAAATGATGATATGAAACATAATTGATCTGAACATGTAGTTAAAAATTAAATATCTGAAGGGCTGTCTTTTATATAATATGAAGGTGGAATTGAGACTTGAACTCAGATACTGATCTCAAGTTTTATAAGCTCAGGGCCTGTTATATCATTTTAACTTACCATTTTGATGATTTGCGTCTGGGAGGTGGGTTCCTAGGAATTAAATATTAGGCCCTCATTGGGTGCATATCACAGAGCACTGAAATGTGAACAAAGCAATGTGAAATATCCTTCACAACAAGCAGTGGCAATCAAGGTTACATTATAGATTCATTTCTTTTAAGGCACATAAAACATAAAATATTATTGATAGGAACAGAGGCAAAGACTGAACATTAAACAATTTACAATATGTAAAGAAAAGTCCTTGGGAAGCTATTCTTGACAGTGTATACAGTTCGGTTGTTCCTCTCTCATTCAAAGAAAAATTGTATAAAAATGTGTTTTACTTTGGGTATGTAAACATGTACTGTGTTGTTAACTTACATGGTTTCCCCTCAGCCATTTCAATAGAAGTGATTCCCAAAGACCATAGGTCACTCTATAAAATAAAGGTAGAAATGTATAAAAGACAAAATGTTTGCAAGAAAATGCCATTATCTTTCTTATGTCATATTTTGTCAGTTTAGGACATTTTTGCTAAAAAACCTCATGCGCATTTTATAAATGAAGATAAAGTTTTTCCAAAGAATTTCCTGGGTTTTTTTTATCTGCATCTAACAAACTGGTTCTTCCTATATATGAGCGACTACAGTAACAGTGCAATTACATCAGACTGAATAGCAGTTAGTAATAAAATCTTCAAGTAAAAATGACAAAAAAATCCAAATCCTTATTTTTTCAGTATTCTCATATACCTAAAGTACCTATGTACTTAAAACCAACAATAAGCCATTAGAGCTTGCATAGAAACTACTATCTCTAGAAGAAGTAGAAATGATTTTAATTTTATATTTTTACTGGTGATCATTTGGACACTCCCTTTATAAAGTAAGCAACATTGAATACAAGTAAAACTACATATATATGAGCAAACAAATTCATTTAAAAGTGATCACAAGAACTCCCCACACATTTTTGCCAGATAAGTCAATAAAAATAATTTCTCACAAAGTATATCTAATTTTACAGAACTTACTCTATTATCATATGTGGCATCAGGGATGTCATCACAGGCAATAACTTCAGATGCCATCCTGTAATGTTTCATAAAATCATTCATATAAACATGCCTCACAATAATATCAATATATGATACAGAACTTTCAAACTTAATTAGATGGATTTTTTAAAAAAAATGAATCAATCCATCAATCAAATTCTGTAAAATATTTGAGCAACCAATCAGAGTACAAGAAAAAAGTAGCTTAAAAAATAGAAAAAAATTACCAATCGAGTCTGTGGAATACTTAACTGACCAATCAGTGTACAAGGAGACAGATGTAAAAAATCAACCAATCAAAATCAGCAGAATATTTGATTGACCAATCAGAGTAAAAGGAGGCAGTAGACTAAACAAAACAAAATAAATCATTAAATCAAAATCTGTGAAATATTTAACTGACCTATCAGAGTACAAGGAAACAATTGCCTCATAAAACTGAAAGGACAAAACATGAAACCCCACAGAGGACTAATACATCCTTATCAAATAGTCAACAAAATAGTCCTGTACATAAATGTTCCTCTACAGAATATGATGACCCATTAAGCTTGGCAAACAGGCATTGTGGGTAAATCTAGATAACTTATTTAAATCTTATTCATGAAACACTACAGTTGAAACTATCTGATAAATTCAAGTCATAAAGACTGAACAGTAGATGTCTGAGTATGAAATACATAGGAAGTGAACACAAAATTAATTTGAATAATGAATATTGTCCACTTCACCACATAAAATAAATATACTGATTCTGACAAATCAACTTATCCTGACAAACATAGCTGAACAATTTGAACAATAAATATTGTCCACTCTACCACATAAAATAAATATACTGATTTTGACAAATCAACTTTGACAAATGTAGCTTGAACAACTTACCAGTATGGTGTGCCAATGAATGTATTTCTCCTTCCTATGGTTTTGTCTAATTGAGCACTAACACCAAAATCAACTGTAATATAAAGTATCCATGTACATTAAAAACTGATACATTAATCAAAGTTAATTAACAATTTATAATATATAGTTACTTTGTATTTATTTATTTTGTATAACATGTGCCTATATCAAGTATTTTATAGCACTGGAAGAAAATCATTGAACACATTTGGTTGATTACCAAGTTGATTTTTATTACATTCAACATTTACTTTGAACACTCAATTCTTTGTGTATATCGATTGTGTCGTAAGAATTAATTCATTCATTCCGGTTCTTCTAAGACTCATGTTTATATGGTGGCATTTGGAAATTTGACTCAGTGTGCATACAGAATATTTAACTGTTTATCATTCAACCACATTCCAGCTTGCTTAAAATATTTAAACACCAAAAATAACTGATCAGCAGATATATATATTTTTTAATTTTTCCAAAAAGGATGAAGATTTTAAATAACATACCCAATTTAACATCAGCATTATCTGTGAGAAGGACATTTTGTCCTTTTATATCTCTATTCATCACACAATTTGCATGTAGATGAGCCAGGCCCTGAAAGTATATCTAATAACATTGTGGAAACAACATACATAAAATGTACAATACAAGTTTAAATAGCGCACATTAATATTCAATTCCCTACTTCACAGAATCAAAATAAACTATGACACAATTTGATCATTGTTAAAGGCTATGCTGTTCATTTTGAATTTCTTATTTTTTTTCCACTAGGGTTTAACATCACACCAACAGCCAGGGTCATTTAGTGACTTTTCTAGCTTCAGCGGTGGAGGTAGACCCTGGGTAGAGCCACCGATCTTCTGTAATCACTCTACCACAGAAGCCCCTTCATGTAACAATAAGAAATTAATCACTTTGATTCACGAGGATATGCATAAAAAATGGCAACAAAAATCATTTTGTAACTTACAAGTATTACATAAGAAAGTTTCCAGTTCTGACACTGGCTTTCATTTATGTGATTAGTTTTAAGCTCTGTGACTGGTTTTCAGTTCTGAGATGTCACCGTATATAACTGAAAAATTGTTGAAAAAAGGCGTTAAACCCCAATACAACAACAACCAACAAGTTCTGAGACGCATTATCATTTGTCAGAGTGGTTTTCATTTTTGAAACTGGAATTAACTTCTGTGACTGGTACTTCAACAAGTTTTCAGTTTTGCGATTAGTTTTCTTTTTTGAATAATTTTGAATATGAATAACAATTATTGCATGAATAAATAAGAAATTCATCCAAAACTATCAGGTAAATTTGTTTTGGTCTTGATTTTATACTTGTTTACTAAGTTATCGACAACTGGTAATGCCGGCATACCAAAAGTCTGAACTCGTACATTGCAGTCATTTGTTCTCCAGCTTAAAAATGGTAAAAACATATTGGTAGCCAGGTTTGATAAGTTATTTCACACTGACAGTGAAAACTGAATTTGGAATGACCCTTGAATGAATCAAACAGAAGTGTCATGTGAACCGGAACACACACATATGGTTCGAAACTAGCACAACCAGTGCATGTGCTCTAGTACACAGTTTTACATGAGTAGATTAAGTAAATCAAAGTTGCAATCATGCATTTTTGTCCCGAGATATTTGTATATGAAAGTATGTATAGTTTTATTTGCTTAAATAAGCAATTAAAATGATGACTGCAATTCAATCGTTAGTGGCCCAGAACTACATAACCAATCGTACCAGCGAGAACCATCCTAATACTGAAAACATGAACAAACAAAATAACTTGTATAAATTCCCCAAAAAGGCCCTTATCCTATATATTTGTACTCAAAGACATAGCGTACTTACAATGCAATTAAAACTTGTACATGCTCATTAGACCAACTTTTTCAGTCTCCATCTTCTACGTTTTCATACACCTGGTTATTATTTACTTAATTTAACTCTTTACTTCTTGAAAACACGTGCTGTCACGCCTTAATAAGGCACCGTAACATTTATAAGCTGTGATAATCACTACGGTATTGTGTAAAACACGGTCACCGGATCCGGGACATCGAAGTTGTACGACGGAATACGATGTTTTAGAGAAGCAAAATATACAATATATTAACGTTCAATTTCCAAACCCTGTGCAAACCCAATAAATGAAGTATAAACGAAGTGTTGAATAAACACAAGTTCTTTGGCAATATCTAGATGTTGCAAACAACAAGATTCATTCACTAACAAGATTCATTCACTAATGTTCATGTATACTGTATCACTCACCTCACTAAAGATATATATGTTGTGTTATTGACAAACTATTAGGCCGGTATTCTATTTCTGTATATCTGTCGTCTATCTTTTGGTTTACCTAAGTTACACAGAGCTGTTGATGAGAACAATAAATCTATAGCTTGCTTCCTTATAAGAAGGAATGGTATATTTTTGTATTTATGGCATGGTATTCTGATTTCTGAAGATCATCCTTCGTTTGAAACTTTCATGGTGTGTTCTTTTCTTTCAATGGGTTTCATGTTGTTTTCAACAATTTTTCAGTTATATACGGTGGCTACATCACCTTACCAGTTTTCCTGCACTATATTCTAACCAGTACTAACTTACCTGCCACAAGGAGCTGTTAACTTCTCCACATATGGAGGAAAATTAATATTTTTGTTAAATTTTAATAGAAAATTTTCACAAAAGATGTTTAGAAAAAACAAAAGAAGTTTTTTACCTATCTACCCTGATTTATTTTGTCAAGTAATTTCAGGCATGACATTTTTTCTAGCCTCATGACTTTTCATATTTTTATATTCTTCAATTGAAAATGACTATTTCCATTACAGAAAAATGCATTGAAGTACATGTACAGGTCTTTGATTACACCAAAGCATTTTCTCCTTTCTTTACACATTGTAGTGTAGAATCTCTGGTTTTCTGTGGTCTTACAAGTTTTACAAACAATGTTTCCACACAAAATGGTGGAAAAAGAAAAACAAAAAAAAAGACACTGAACTTATTTCATTATTTATTCGTGTAAATAAAAAACTCATCTACATCTTGAACATTCTTGCATTCAACACAACACTGTATTGTGAATTAAACAGCTGTAATATACTGCATTCAAATGGGAGCAACTCAATATTCAGAGAGCTTCAGCAAGTCAAAATAATCTACTAAAGACTAAATATATGTAGTAAGTTTAACATAAGTTTTATTTAGTAAAGATAATGGGAATGAGGTATTCTTGTTAATATTATAAATAGTAACGCTACAAAGGAGTAAGAAGGATGAACAATGAGACGTTGGATCTACATTTAGAATAGGAAGGACAGTTCAGCTCTGAATAAAAATAATGAAGGACATATAACTTTAAACAAGATAATTATGCAGCATTATTAAAGTAAAAGACTTCATCAAAATGGCTACTGAAGTTAACATGTAATTCATTAAAATATATATTTAACACAATATCCAACAAAAACAAGCCAACATGCAATGATACCACAATTAGAAAAAAATATCAAACAATAAAACACTGTTTTAAAAATTAAAAATAGACATACACAAATAAACACACAGTTATCTTTAACAACTAATAAAAAATAAGTATTGCAATATATACTGCAATATCCTTTTTTGTAAATTTCATTCTAAATTTGGCATCATGAGACTTTATAATAATGTCTATGGGCACTATTTGACAAACATTGCAACTCAGTTCTATTTTATTCCTGTTCTAACTATTTTACAACATAAAAATGTTTTATGAACTAAAATTTAGCAAAAGGCAAGGCTAATTTTAGCATACTTGAATAAGTACAACATTCTTCTTGTAGAAGCCAAAACACTTAGTCAGAGACCATATCTTTACCTCAAATTCAGTGTCAGAAACACACTGTTAGACAGTTATCAGTAAGTTGTTTAATATCAAATTTAAACTAACAGACCTTGAATACACAATTTTAACTAAATTATAACAGCTGTTTGTAGTTAACTAAGCAAATCCAATTTTTAACATCTTGACAAACAGCAAATACAGAAGAGTTTCAAAATATTAGGGTTGATAGAAGATTGTACCAACTGGAGACAAAACACAAATGCTTTAATTATTGCAACAAGTCTTTCATTAAAACTGAATAAAAACTTGGAACACATGTGTTACTAAGAAAACAACATTCACAACAGAAATATTTTCTGATAATGGTAAAATTTTCTAAAAGAAAATGAAACCCTTCAATTAGACAACAATAACTTAACTGTAAGTTAGAAAGATAAAATTCCTTGCAGCAATGGCTTGTAGAGAGGTACCACTCTTATGTTTTGCATTGTCAGTTTAATATCTTATCAATAAAGCATATTAAAATGCACAAGTTTAGAGCATATTGCATATCAATTAAACTAAAACATTAAACACGTCTGAAATCATATCTATAAACAGACTAAAACCTTTCCATACAATAATGATATATGTATGCAAAAAAGCAGACAATATTACCACAGTAATCACAACTTCAAAACCATAAAATGTATAAAATGTATATATACAGTATATTACACAGTGTAAGTAGTTTTAAGTGGGAGATTTTATTTACAATACAACCAAATAAGGTAATAATATATAAATATATAGTTAGCTTTTACAAAGTATGTATCAATTATAGAGAATACAAAAATACTCTCAATAATTCATGTAAAAAATACTAAGGAATATAATTAAAATCCAATTGATATATAATTAGAATGAAAGAGCTTAGTATCACACATGCTTTCTTGCTGTAAATTATAAAGCACATATTGAATAAAAAATAAATATCTTATAAATTCAACATCACTGTTTAATGACTTAAAGAATGATTGGAGGATATTTTTGTATCATACTTGTACAGCATATAGTACATAGACAAAATTCAACTTAATACACACACAATACCAAAAAAGCAGTGTCTTAATGGTGTATCCTGTTAAATATGAGAACTTCAAATGTCTCACAACATGATATATATTGAATGAGAACACATTTTAAAACTCATGATTAATACAAGAGCACTATATTTTCTGAACATCAGTTTAAGCTACATGGGTACAATTTGATTTATAAAGTCTTTGAATATTAATAAAGGCAGATATTTTGGTGTGAACATATTTTAATAAAAAATAATTTTCAATGATTGATTACAAGAAGACATTTATCATCAAATTATTTCTAAAAATAATTACACTGTATAGCAGTAGATCTTTGGAGTTCATTTTTCTACACATATACTTGGCAACAAGTAGCATGATTGCAGTCTTCTTGTGTCACTATTAGAGTCTATTTTTAGAACTTCAAACAAGTCACATGACCATCTTCTAGCCCCAACATTTTTAACACATGACCTTATTTCTTTCATGATTACAACAACTATCCGTAGAAACTTTGAACATATGTGAATACATATTGCCAATCTGGCTTCTGCATACGGAGCATATCTTCTACATCTAACAATGGTGTCAGCATATTTTCTGAAATAAAATAGGCAACAATTTTAGGAAAAAATTCAAACAAATCTTGGACAGTTTAGTTCTGTTAATTAGATGAAAAAAATATTACAGTAATACTGAACATCAAATACATATCAAGTATTCCTACAACCACGGTTACTCACCATGGCTCATTTCTATCCAGAGTTACTGCCCTTTGAAATCCAAAAATATTTATTTTGACAATGAACAGGAGCTACTTCCCTGTTTTCAACAGATTTCTTTCAGCAGTGAACAAGGGTAACTGCCCATTGCTCATTAAAACAGATATGCCTCTTACAAGAGTAACTGCCCTTTGCTACTTGGTACCAATTTTCTTCAACTGTGAACAAGAGTTACTTCTCATAGCTCTCAAATGCTATAAGGTCATTCAGAGACACCATATTAATAACATTCCAATGAAATATTTTGAAGACAGACACAGTTGTCTGTTTTAAATAAAAAATTTGAAGTTTTAAAACTTACTCAGCGGAGCCAAAGACAAGTTGGCAGTTCTTGCATCTGTTTTTTGGGCTTCAGTGACTTAAACTCAAATAAGTCTGGGTAGAAATGAGGGATGAGAGCACAGAATGCAATGCCATCATTCCAGGAGGTGGAGAAATTTGTAATCTTTGTTTGTCATAGAAATAATAGTTAACAATGGTTGAAGGTTAATTTATAAAGCAAGTCATGGAACAAAAACAGGTGGAAAACAGATGCAAAACCTCCAAAGAGCAACACCATTAGGTTTGTTATACTTATGTACAAAAAGTAGAAACATACATGCACTTATATGGAAATAGGGACTTCTTTGCCTCTGGATCCTGAACTTTCACTAGCATGCTTACTTTGCATTAATATGTGTACCATAGTCTAGCATGTCTAGAAATTTAATTTGTCATATGGAGGGGGCCAACTTGCTAAAGCAAGTCTTAAGAGTGGTTATCTCCTTGAGGATTGTGTAAGAACCAAATTAATTGTCAGGTACATTACTTAATTACAAAGAAAATTCTATATGAAGAGATAATTGTCTTTGGGGATTAGAGTAGAACCAATCTGAAAAGAATATAGGGTTGGTAGAACTTTTTGTTTTCGAATGTGAAAAGAATATAGGGTTGGTTGAACTTTTTGTTTTCAAATGTATTTCTTTAATTCTAAGATGTAGTTCATATCAAATATCATTAATAAGAAAACTGACTGAGACAGAAAAAGTCCAGGGTTGGTAGAAAGAAATAACATTGGCCAGATTTAAGTGAGAACCAGAATGGTTTTTACACCTTGAAGAAAGAACTTTTGGAAACTTAAAATATTAGTACATTCTATCTAGACTAAAGAAACAACAACAATAACGAACATGTCTATCACCTAACATTATAAGTTATCACTCTCTATCCAATGTCACAAACTGGGTAAGTATCATCTTAGTGAAATGCTTCTTCTCCGTCCACATTGCCACACATTTCTGAATGTCACACCACACACTTTATTATCAACATCAGCAAGAACAGCCATAGTTCACAGTCTGCACTTCTGCTATACTCTGAGAATGAAACGAAATACCTTTTGAATTTGGTTTATCAGAGAACAATATCTTGTACAAAATGAACATTCACCATTTATGTTTAGGGTCTGTCCAATACCTGTTTTCTATTTGTTGTTCAAATAAAATATCTTTGGAGCAGTATAATTTGCAAAAATATACAAAGAATGAATACCTAGTCTTATCTTGTTTCTTCCTATTATAAAACAAAAGAACGTGCAAAATTGCTTGGTAAGGCTTTTACATAGCAAATTTAAAGGATTGACTTCAATTTGTCCTTGCAGTACACTGAGACCACGACCTCCGGATCAATCATACCAATGTCATACAAGGTCTGTAAAGCAGCTTTAACATAGTTGCTACCAAGCATCTGAAGTTCAGCTGCTCCAAAGATGACTATTAAATATTAAAGACCATTATTAAATATCTGCGTGATTAGGGTATACCAATATATTTTTCTGCTTAGCCTCCATCCTAAGTCCAAAAACATATCTTGCTATCTTGAGAAAAAACGAAGTGCTTAATAAACAAGTCATACTGACTTCTATCCTCATCAGAATATGGCCATTAAATACAGCTTTCATGCATTGCCAATCATAATAATTTACAGAAATAATGGAAAACATGTTTGTTAGAACGAAAAACTACAAATGACCTGATAGAGTCAATATTTAAAATTAAGCTCAATCTTTGCAAATCTTATTGAATAAGTGCAGAGAATGTATTTCTTAAACTGTTCTTTGGCATGAACCCACTTTTAGAAATCCACTGAAAGAACCATTATTTACAGGTAGGGATCCCTCTAGGATGCCACTTGTCAAAATTAGAGTCAAGGCCTGCAGCTGCATCTTAAAAATGCTCTAAGAATTGCCTACTTGTACATCTGCGAACTGATGTAAAATCATGATAAAAAATCGTGAAAAATAATGAAAGAAATGTCCACTTTCCTAATAGTCAAACATATGAGAATTAAAAATAAATTTGACATCTTTAAAGTGATAAAGTGAAAGAATATCCTGAAACAATCAGTTTTTATTTGTTTGTAAGCAAGTAAAAGAAAAACATACATTATAAAACATCCCCAGGTGAAATTCTTCATAGTATAAAGCTCTTGACAAAATTGACTAACTGCGAAAACATATTACTTTTTATAGTTCACAGTTTATTGTGTAATCAACATATACAAGTGTATGAAACAAAACATACAAAAAGAACATGGTAATACAAATATTCGGAATAATCTCTACAAGATTATGTGGAGAAAGAATCCGAAAAAGAACATAAATAATGAACATATACATTAATACATGCATACCACTGAATTATGAGTTAACAAACATACAACAAATAAGAACAGCATTTCAATAGAATCAAAATTGGAGTCAGTATAAGTTGTTCCAAAACAGACTGTTAATATATTTTGAGTGAATACCTAGTTAGTCTGCTTAAATGAGACATTCTTAATTTAAGCGCTTCTTTAATAAATAATACTAATTTGTATAAGGAATTCTTATTTCCGGATGACATAATTTTAATAATTTTTTCCATAGATGGCCAAGAAATTTTACCTTAATATTTCTTTCTAATATCATTATACAGAGGGCAACATAACCAGAAATGAAATTCCGATTCTAATTTGTTTAATGTACACACTTTGCAAATTCTTTCACTTTGTATAATGTTCTTCTTCTTCTTCTATATCAAGTAAATGAGACGATAATCTGACTCAAGAAATTTGTCTTCGTATCGAGTCATTTTCAATCGCAAGCAGATAACTTGAGTAACTGAAATCACTTTTCATTTTGTTATAAACGTTGCAGTCTTGGATAAATTGATAATGTAATCTGCATTAAAGGGAAGGGAGATAACTGGAATTTTGGTTGAAATTTAAACATATATTACTATATCCAAGTTCATCAAATAACATTTTCATTTTATAAGCCCATGTGCTTGAATTACTTGATTGACATTGTTCACTTTATAATAAATAAGTAATAGAATTTTGATTAGACATTATTTTAATCCAGAATTTGATAGATTTTTCAAGAGCTTTGACATAGATTGGTAGCCTACCTAATTCACCAAGAACTGCTACGTTTGGAGTACTTGCATGAATTTATAATGTAATTTATCTATTTTTTTATACTGAAAAATTCCCCAGACTTCGGACCCGTAGGGTAAAATTGGCCCAACCATGGAATCAAATAAATCCAACTTGAATTTAATACTTAAATTAACTTGATCAAAAATAGTGAGTAAATTATGATATGCTTTAAATGCTTGATCTGATAGTGTTTTAACAGCACATTTTAGGTTACTATTACTAGGAAAAGGTATACCAATATATGTTAAGTTATCTACGATTTCAATAAGTTCATTGTTTATGAAAAAACATTCCATGTGTACTTTCTTACACTTTCAAAGACACAAATCTTGTTTTTTTTTCACATTAATTTTTAAACCCCATTTTTTAAATAATCATGAATATTATCAATTTGTGACTGAAGGCTTAGAGGATTGGTCGTAAACAAAACAATATCATTGGCAAATAGTATAAGATATATGGATAAGAGATCAATTTCAGATTCTTCTAAAGATTCAATATTTATACAATTGGTAATATCATTTATTAAGAGAATAAATAATGATGGTGATAACGGTTCAGCTTGCCTCAAACGTATAGAGACATCAAAATAATCAGATAAATCCACATGAGACAATACTTTAACACATGATTTTACAGTATTATACAATAACCCCTTTACACCAACTGTTGGGAAATAAACCTTCATCATATATGTGATTAAATATCTTGCATAAATATGGGGAAATAAAGTCGCTTGCATCAATGAAAACATCCGCAACATTACTAAATCCATCACAACTTTTATTTCTTTTTCATTGATTAATAGTTTTGGATACTTCATTGTTTGAAATGGGATCATCCAATTGGTCAATATTTATTTCTTCATCGCGGGCTGATGTGTGATCATTCAAATCAAAATCCGTATGCGTTTGAAACATTTTCGAAATGTCTAACGAAGTCATCAAGACCTATATTTGTGTTACTATATTTTTTATTTTTGTATTTATTCATATATTTCCAGAATTTTCTGGCTGAATTTTTACTCATTTTCAAAAGTTTAGATTTTCTTTTGAGTAAAAGGCACTTTTATATTTACGTTTCAGTTTAGCAATCTTAGAGCGCGTCTCTAAAAATACTAATTTATTTTTTTCTGATGGGTTGAGTTTGAAAATTAATTTAGCATTTTAGATTTCAGCTTTGGCTGACCTACATTCAACATTAAACCATTTGGCTTTATGTTTCTTTGATTTATACTGATTTGAAAAAGTCTTTCCAAAATGAGAATAAAAAATCCTAAAAACAGTATCATAAAATCCTTCATACAACAATTAATATCTGGGTCTTCAAGACAGTTTGTTTAGAATGTTATCAAAAATCTGGCGCTGGTTTTCTAAATTGTTTAAAAAGGAATCAACCTTGTCATCATTCCAAACGATCCAATCATAAGAATGTTCATCCCCATTCTCAATGGATCGAAATGGATCACTGATATGACAAGTTAAATATGATTGGACAGTGGTGCGAAAATTCAGTGATATCATGAACATACATCATATAAACATAATTAAAGTTTTCATATTTAGAGATTGCATAGTCAACAGTGCTACATACAGGTTTATATTTATAAATAGAACTGAAGGCGCAACATCCTTCTTCGAGCCCACTGTTCAGTAACAATATGTCATTTGTTTTACAAATATTCAATAATTTGCAACCATAACCATTGACAAGCTTTTACACTGGATTAATTCATAGGGTACCGTTGGAGCCGACGGCATATCAACAAAACGGTCAAGGTTAATATTTGTTATGTGGTCCAGTAAATTATCCGTTCATGAATTAAAGTCACCTGTAATGTATACAATTCTTAAATCATTATAATGACAAATATCCTTATTCAAAACTTCAAAGAAATCAAAGTTATACAGATCAGAGTTAGGGTTAAAATAAGCACAAGACTTCACAGGTGGAATAAAAACAAAGGCATATATATACATCTAAATCATATTTTGTAAGAGTTCTATCAATTTTTAACCACAATATACTGTTACATACTATTTGAACTAACTAGATGTATATAATAATTTAATTGTTTTTTAAAGGATACAATTAATTTGCCACTGTGCCGCTTTGCAGAACAGCTAGATTGTGGGCAAGTATAATGGTCATAACTATCAATATTAACATTGGATGTCGTAGCATTCCAGGTTTCAGAAAACAACAATGTATCATAGTCACTAATAAAGTTCAAAAACTCACACTCATTCAGCATAGATTTTATACCATGTACGTTCCATAGTAAAAAGAAGAATAGTTTTGTGTCACTATCCTATGAAGAATTGTTGTTGTGAATCAGGTGCACATTGTCGGCTGTGAACATTAGGTTGTTAATGAACAGTTTATCATAAGCTAATTTTGCGTTTTTTTTTCTGTTTTTTAGGTTCGATATAGGCTGGGATGAGTTGTTTACAGTGCTCTTGTACTGCTTTCGGAAATTGGTCTCTCACCATACTGTGACTGCCTATTAAACTTTTCGTAGGCTTTTTGTTTAACCCCGAATTTATTCTGGAAAAAATTAAATTTGGCCACTATTGATCGATTTTTTCCTAGGATGAATTTGCCGATGCCATGTGCTTGGTCAATTTTAATGGTATTCTGGGTGTTGTCAATGTTGAGCTGTTCCTCACAGAAATGTAGAACCTTAGAAATACAGTTCTCCTCTCTCCTGTCATCAGGTGTGGAGCATTAGGCCAAACCATGAAATAACAGATTATGCTGCATTGAGCAGGCTTGGAGGTCGATCAATTGTTCATTTATATTGGTCTGTTGTGATTTTAATGAATTAAGATCCGTGTGTGTATTGTCGAGGCACTAACATTCCTGTTTCAGTTGCTTTTCAATGGCTGTTTGTTTAGTAGATATTTCATCGCATGTTTGTGAATCCCGAATACGACTTGTTTCAATTTCACCTAATTTCGTACTTGTGGCAGTTAATTTTGACTTAAGTCGTCACACAATTGTCGATTACAGTCATTTTTTGAGACAAGTCAGTGAGCTGTTTCTCTATAGAATCTCGTTTGTGGAGGTGTTTGTCCATAGCTTCCAACTTTTCAAAAAGCTTTTTGAAAATTATCCGTTGATGAAAGAAATGATTGTTGGCCAATAAACTTTGGCGTATATAATTGCTGGACCACACCTGGATATATTGGTATAGAAGCCAGAAAGCTCTAGCTAAGTGGTGAAACTGGCGATTGTATGGCCTGCAGAGATTAAGCCATTTCCGGAGATGTTGGACTGTTTGCCAGGAGTTTATCAAGAATATCTGAGAGTGAATTTGGAGAAGCCTGCAACTATGCTTCTTTTGTTTAGCTTTTGGCCTATTCATATATCTTATTGAGAACATAAGCGAATATTCAGGTATTTTACAGAAGATTAAACATATACCTTCTGACCATTCAAGTCATGGAAGTATCTCAATATCCAATATCAATCCTATGTAACCAAGTTTTCACACTGATCACACAAACATTTGACAAATTTGAGTTTCCGCTTGTCAGTTCACTCACAATAGAATTGATTTTTATCACTAAGTCAGTAGCTTAGACAATTATCAAACAGTAGCATAATCCAATCAAGTTTAAGGATTAAATCTGTGTTAATTTAGGTCACTACATGTGAATTATAAATAGGAAATTCATTTTTTTAGATATTTTTTCTAACAGGAGAAAATAAGTGGCCGCCATATTCAGGCATGTGCAGATTATAATTACTAATTATAATTATATGATTACTAACCATCCACAAGTGTAATTAAAAGTAATTTACACATGTTACAAGTATGTTACAATTATTTATGAGATGTTTGTAACAAACGTTTTATCAGCTATTAAATGTAATAAAAAATTATTGAAGTTTAAATCTGTTTATTTATTTATCATTCCATTGAGGAATTCGACAAATGCGACTCTGTAAACAATAAGCAATTTATAAAAATCAATGAATCCGACTATTGTCAATAAATGACCATTACAGGCAATGCAGCTTGTGTGTCTTATTAGTGCAAAAATTTGGTACAGTACAGTACATTTCAGAGTGGACATTAATGTAATCACAACCTCTGGAATTGATATTTCACAAGTATAAGATACAGAACTTTCACAAATTTTAATTTCTGACCCGGCCACTGTGAGTTCATAAATCCGTGAAATAATTCAGGATGGGCGAATTCACGAAAAGTGATTTATAGCACTGTTCTTAAATCATTGACTAAATACTTACCTAGCTACAGCTTATATCTAAATTCAAATGTCTTTTTTTCGAATGAAAATAGCGTAAAGCGTCGAAAGGGAGATAAAAACATAAGGTATACATAAATCCGTAACAAAACCATACAAAAGGTTTCACCGTGAGATAATAAGATAAGTTCTCAAGAGGCACAAACCTATATGTCCGTGAATGCTAAACAAAGAAATGATTCAGTAAAGCCTTACACTGTTTGGATCAAAGACACTTTGACCATCATCAACTGAGTTTCACTCATTCAAAGTATTCTGTACATTGATCAATTTCAGTCATACTTGATTAAATGCATTGAAAAATATATCTGAACCAGTACTTATTGAAAACTTTCTCCTGGCAATATGCTGGCCAGGTGTATGACATCTGCACTTCTATTGAATCCATTTTCACTTCTGACATAATATCATTCAGTTTCAGATTATAACTAAGTAGTTAATCATGATTCAAATATAACATAGAAATGCAACTATATTATCAAAACATAACATCCTTTAATTGATCAGGCAATCATTTTTGATACCACATTAATTAAAAAATCCACTAACTAAAACTAACTTTTTATTAAGACAAAATTTACACAGAGTATATTGTGACTTCTTGAGTAAACAACAATTACAAATAATGTGAATAAAGATGTGGTTCATAATCCAAAATGCTTCAGAAACAAATGGTCTTAAGATCACATAGCCTTTGTGCATGTTTGTTACTACAGTAAAACCTTGATAATGAGACCACCTTTGGGAATCCAAAAATCGGTTATAATAATGAGATAATCTCAAAGCCAGTCCAAAAATAAATGGTCATAATAATAAGGTGGTTGTAACATTGAGGTGGTCACTATGTGAGTTTCTACAGTACATTAAAACTTGAGAAATGGGGATTGTAAAAGTTAAACTAAATACTTGAACTTGGAGAACAAGTATCATCCACGACTGTAAATTTCTCACATGCTCTGCTCTGTAGAAAGCTAAACAATTGTGTAACATTAAACACTGGAAGACATCAAGCATTATGACTGATGGAAATGCAAGCAATAAATGCAAGAAAAAAATGCAGCTGATGTTGCTTAATCCATTGAAAATTACTGAAAACGTCTCAAATATTTACCTCTTAATTTCATTGTCAGTCATAGTCAGGCTATCAGAAACTAGATCCTTCAGGCTGTTTTCAGAAGCATTCTATAATTGAACTGAAAAAAAAACATGAGTAGACTTTTGTAAGCAAAATATATGTCACATTAAAATACTAAAAAGCAATAAATGGTATATAACTATGTACTAACAATACAGAAAAGTTCTATCATGTTTTAATTACAACAGAATCATGAATGAATGAAGCAAGATTCAAACACTCAAGTCAACAAATCCAAACATTATATATTCACCAGTTATTTACCAATAAAAGATTTCAGTATATGAAAGTTATTGTATGTTCGAAGATTTTGTGAATTACACTTTAGATAAACGATAGGAATCTAAACCTACAGTTTACTAACAAAATATACTTCTACACACTGTGCAGCTGATAGCTTTTTGATTTCATTGAATATAATGCACTGACCAAGAAATGCTATCCAAGGGCGCAGCCAGGGAAACTAAAATAGTGTGGGGGAAAAACAAGAGTTGGATTTCCCCTACTGTAAGGGGGTAGTTGGGGGAAAACTTTGATATTCAGGACAATTGAGCCAACAGAGGCACTTTCTATTCATTTTATATGTCTTCTGAGGACAAATGGCAACTTCTACCAATGTGTGGATTTTTTACATATGCATAGCGTGCACAATAGTAGCAATACCACTGCTATCACTTCATGCGAGTTATTAAGTATAAGCAGCCTAAGTAGCTAAAATTTAGTTTTGTGAGCTAAAAACAAGAGCTCCACAGAGCAGCTCCTACGTTCATCAGTTTTACATCATTTTATTTAATCAGCAATTTGACCAAAATTCTAAGTCAAAAGGGAGCATAATTCTAAAAATATAGCTTTCAGAATAACACCTAATGTCTTGCAACTGCACCTTGTCATGATGACCAAGTATTCAAATTGCCATGCTGATATCTTTAAATGTTTTTGAGTAATAAGCTATATTAAAGTTTTTACATGACAATGACAACGCCACAACTGTCAAAATAGATTGCCTTTTTCTTTGAAACAGACAAGCTTAAATAATAGAGTAAAATCATTCAATGCTTGTATAACGCAAGGTGCATACCTTAATTGGGTGATTTCATTGTATGATCTATAACCACATGCATGGCAAGCAAAACATCATCCACACTTCGGCCTAGAGCAACAGGTATGTCATCAACATCTTGTTGTAAGTTACTCCAGTTATAATCTACCAATTCACCTGGCGTTACATCAGGCTTAATCATAGCATGTATACCCTGTAATGTTATATACGCACATAGAGAGATACTGACAAGGTTAGAAGTCAAAACATAAGATGTTCACATGAAATCATTATCTGTTCATCAACATTCAGCTTGTGTACATTTTCAGTCAAAAAAAAGTTATGTACATGTTTATTTAACAATTCATTGAATATCATGTGTATGGATGGAGAACCTAAAATACTATGAAATGAAAATATGAAAAATCAGAGATCTCAGTAGTATAATGTAAGTTATAGCCATGGGACTATTAAATAATAAGCCATACAATCACATTATGAAATTTGATTCACATAAGACCAACTACTGCATGATCATGCTCATACTAGACAACTTACAGCAGTATTAATTCTACAACCAAGATACATAGACAAATGAAGGATTAGTCTGATTTGTAGCATAGTAAGCAGGGCTCATTGTTCTCTCTGGCTTTGGTCCTTGTCCTCTTGCAGAAGTTCTACCAAGTATATGTCCACACTGTGGGTTATCACCTCTGTAATGTAACAAAGATGTTGTAAAAATCAATTCTAACTAGCACAGCAACAAAAATAAAACCATCCTTTCAGACAAAATTTACAGTTGTACTGATTGTGAATTAAACATGAAAACAAATTCCATGCTAATTGATTCAAGTAACTTACACTAAATTATTGTACATGATACTTTGACACTTTTTCACAAGTTAACAAAATAAAAAAGAACAGCAGTCTTAAACACAACAAATCTGCAGATAATGCAGAGTGATTAACCAGTACAATAGTACACACCCTTAATAGTCTCTAGATCTATGGTGTATAAAAATATCAGGTAAAATAAGCATGCATTGGTCATCTAGGATATAAAACAAGAACATTATACAGAGCATAGATGACAAGTAAATATATAAATATGATCTGGGAATCTAGGTAACCCATCCTGTGTCTTGAGTATTTGAAGTCAGTAGTTTATGGCCCGTAGGTCCAATCTCTGCCCCATATTTACACTTCGAAACAACATACAGTTTACCACACAATTTAAAATGAAATTGGTTTATACAAAGCCTTTTGTAAGTTGATGTCATAGATTACTCAACACAGATTGGTACAATATTACTCAGGCACACTCATCCCTCAGAACATGAAATCATACTTCACTTTGTCTTCAGCGCTGATATTGATGAAGAAACCACCCACAATTAATTCATTCAAGTATGATTCGGTAAAAAAGTCACAACATCAATTCAAAATGATGCTTTAATTATTTACAATAGATACTATAAGTCACAGTATGTTTACTGAGTGATATTGCGGCACATGTTGAGCACCCTACCATACCAAGATAAAAATATCAACAACATAACAAAACACACAGTATTTGTTTGTTCAAATAACCAACTGTTTCTAATAAATGTGAAACCCAACATTTCTGCACAATGATAATTTCCACATGTTCCATGTATTCATTGGTCCTGACACAGTCAAGCTCCAGATTCACAGAATTAGACATGGCATCCTTGTATGTCACACTGACCTTGATTCTGAATATTTCCAGGGCGTAGCTTGTACCCCTCAGCCCCAATAACAGCACCACAGTCTTTACAGTTACCAATAGTAGCTGGACGACCACACTAATTGAAAGAAACACAATCTTTATCAATAAACAGTTATAATTATTTATATTCAAGTATGAGTGTTATTTTGAAATTATCACATGATCAGAAATATATGTAATCAACAGATATTTGAACAAAGATACATACAAAAATATTAGAGCAAGTGAACACAAGTCAGATCAAATAAAACAATTATTACTTCCTGACAAATGGCTAACATATCAAATCCTGAGTTTAAAATGGATAAGTTAAGTTCGTAACTTCTAAAACATACCTGTCACAAATTTTGTTAACATGATTTGTGCCTTATCTAACATATAAGAAAAATCAGATACCAGTAACTGTTAGACAGTACAAAAAATCCAATTCAGTAGAATTATTGTAGCTATGTTCAACAGCTACAATCACTTTAATTGTATCATGTTCAGTACTTACAAAAAATATTTCAGAGAAAAACATAAACATACATCACCAATCACATATGGATGACCATTGGATCAACCTGAAATATAAATAATTATCACACTAATTATCACAAATGTCATTGACATATCTAATGTATCTGTGTGCAAAATGAACCAGGCCTTTATGAAAACTGATAAAATTTCAAGAGATTTTGAATTTTGTTTTTCAACTTACCTAATTCATGAAAGGTTTCAGCAACTATGTAGCAGTCTTTAAGCATTTATATAGCCATACATTACATTACATTATATGGTCCAGTGGTTTGTGTGCTGGACTTGTAACCTGGAGATCTGGGTTCGAATCCCGGACGTGGCAGACCATACCTTTCTATGAAAATTGGACAAAAATGTCGATTTTCCTCCAGATGTGGAGAAGTTGCCAGTTCCTTGTGGATGGGTAAGTCAGTACTGGTAAGTATACAGTTCAGGAAAACTGGTTAAGTGAACCAGTCGTCATGTATAACTGAAAAAATGTCGAAAAATTGCGTTAACCCCAATGCCAGTAAGCCAAATAAAAACAAAACAAGCATTTATATGGGAAGTATTTCCTGTTCCAGAATGGCACTCCTTAATTGTCATGTAAATAGCAGACTAATGGCATCAAACTGGAACACACTTGTCTTAGATAAATCCCTTCCCTTTTTTTTGGCCATTCATCCAGAATATTATCATACACTTACCAAACATATATAAACATAAGGAGGTCATATTTTGAGAAAGTGGCCCTCCCTGAGTACCTCACATTATCTTTGTTGTCTTAATATTTCTGCAACAATTGACTTTAATAAGTGTACAAAGTCTCAGTAATCATAAATAATCTTACTGTAGAATACTGGGTTGTTATCTGCTCCTTGTACTGTTTGTCTGGCTGTGAGTAATTGCGCTGTAACATCTTCAAGATCTTCCTGTGGCATGATGGGTAAAAAGAATTGCTAAAATTCAAACGTAGACATACACTGTTTATTTCTCTATAAACTTAAAAACATTTGTCATACATTTTTTTTCAATTACTTATAGTTAAGCTTACACAGAAAATGTAATGACCCACTTTATTAAAAAAAACTCACTTTTTCACCTCACCTTTCCCATGCAGGTTATAAGCCACAAATTGCAAAGATTCTAATATCTAATCATACACACATTTTTTGCTAATGTAAAACACAACATACTTTCTGAGAAAGGAAGCTATCCTTAAAACACCACAAGGACTACTCACTATACAAGCTTATAGATTGTTAAACAAGTTCATCAGTGATTCAAGTAAAGTTGAATCCCTTTAAATGTGATAATAGTATAATGAATGGTTTAGTTATACACAGATTACATTGAAACATAAATTCATAAATTCTGCTTCAAATACTAGCAATAAGCTTAAAATATGGCATCAATCTCCTTCAAGTCTGGACTCAAAACTAGTAAACATGCCCTAGTAAGGTTCATATAATATTAAAAATGTTTGAATATTTACACATCACTACAACACGAAAGTAAGTTGCCTTGAAATTAATGTATATGTTCCTAATGAATGCCAACTACTTCAGTACCTGTGGCTTGAGGCGTCTTTGCTGTAGAGGGTGAATATTTGAACATGTGATTTCTATATGTACAGCTAACTGTAACATAGCTTTTACTCTGACACCATTGATACGAATCAGATGAAAAGTGACATTGACCAGAATAAATCTCAAGTTATGCAGACACATGAGTATTAAAACGAAATTTGTGGATGTATGTGCACATTTAAGTACTTTAAATCGTAACCATTCCTATTACTTCAGCTAGTGATATTGTTAGAAATCTGGCATTCAATCATTTCATAATAGTGTAGTATTGTGCATTATATGTCATACATGTAATTGATTTATTGATGGAAGTTATTAGATTCTTTATGAATGTTATATATGTCAAGCTCTTTGTGTAAGAACAGATATTTGTTATGTTGAGATAAAGGGAAGACAAACCTACAGAGTCTGGTCTAAATGTTCCATATTCTCACCAAACAGCACCTTCTTTAGCACCTCACAATTTTTAATGTACAGTTCACCACATACAATGTACCTGTCGGACACTTTAACAACCTATCATAATTAAAGATAACAATAAGACCAAAATATCAGTATGTTATAATATTACAAACATTAATGCAATGGATATCTGGACATAACTTACTTTTCTTGTCAAAGAGCCTGCCAGCTATATCAGTCATCAAAAACATTACCTATGACAGTGTTAATACCTGATCTCTTGTTACTTAATGCTTCAATCAGTTAGCCAATAAATAAAGTTATATTTATGAAAAGATAAGAACATACCTTGTTCCTATTTAACATCTTGTCTATCAGATAGCCAGTGAATAAAGTCAGCAGTGTGGGCACATGCTTTCTAGAACATCTCAATACCGTAACATCTAGACAGATACTTCACTGCAAAAATCCTAAAACAGTGAACAAGTGATCAAGTTTAATGCTGGGGCATCACAACTAAATAGAACAGCCATATATTTCTGTTTATAAACAAAAATCAAGACTCCACAGTATTCAAATCTTACTTTCTCACATCCTATTTTCCATCTGTACATATGCATGCAAATTATCTAAATCTTTGTATATAAACTTGCTTAGAGACAGTTACTTCAAAATATAAAAAATCCACAAAGGTTTAAACAAAGCACTAGAATGTTGTTAAAAAGAGAGATGACACTTTGTATATATCTATTCCGTACAATTAATCATCTCTTCTCTTAGCATAGAGGAGAAAACTGTAACTTCACATTTGGAACTTGGTTAGCAAGTTATTGCCAACATTCCAAGGAACACAGACTAACCTAATCCATGTGGCATATGATTCATCACTTAATGTCCAAGCAGTATCAATAACTCTTCAAACATTGTGATCAACCTGTCTTTGATCCGTACCATTCATGTTCACCAAAGCAATATATTTCATATCAACAGCCAATCCCATTCTTGCATTTGCTAAACTGTACAGTTTTCCTACAGTGACTTTGTCTTCATTTATACTCTGCTTGGTACTTTGTAATGCTGCATAAGCACTTAGAGCTTCAGGATTCTTCTAAACATCAACTTGGTTTGCTCCTTGAACTAACTTGTCCTAATGAATATTTCAACAATGATAACCAATACATTCAATTCATCAATAAGAAATCATTATGTACACTACCTTCAGTTATTTCAAACATTTGTACTATGTATAAACCTATCTGTTCCAGCACTTATGAAGACACATGGAAGGTGGGACTTTTTATATGTATTTTTTCCTTTGAATTCTTTTTTTATCTATATATTTACCTAAATATTTACCACAATGCCATTGATCATGGTAACAACAATTAAAGAAACAATTTATATCTGTCTATTATTAATATAAATCTCCATCTGTTGGTAGGACATTTTACACATCAGGAAAGATAGTGAGTGAATATAGTGAGTATGAAAATAAGCTGCTTGTCATAAAACAAACAGCAAGTTAATACTTCAACCCTGTAGACAATCTTAAAATCTATAGCAATTAAATAATTAGTAAACAGTAAAATGGACCAAAGAATGAAATTAACTGGTGGATTACATGGTAGTTAGACTGCTATACATCATTTAACTACAAAACTGAGCCCTCTATAGAACATATTCTGTATAACCAACAAACTGAGCTCTTTATAGAACATACCTATATATACTGCATAACCCACAAACTGAGCTCTATAAATACATACCTCTATAAACTGTATAACTAACAAACTGAGCTCTATAAAAGCATACTTCTATTTTTCTTTTAATACTTCAAACATTTTATCTAAAACATTGCACTTCAGACATAATTGTCTACATTATAAATCTACACTAATGATAACATAAAACATATTTACTTATTTTTATCTTGTCTGACTGGATTCCAGTTATCTGGCAAAGACTTATGGCACTTCGCACATTGCATTTCTGTAACTACCAAGTCATCATAACATTAGTCACACAGTACATCACCACACTGGCCTTTCTAGCGCAGGCTTCCATGAGCAACATTTCATTTCACTCCTAGAAAGTATTAATTGAAATCACCTATTGAAATTCATGCATTGTTACCAGTATCTGTCTAGAATCCTCAATCCACTAAGATATGTACTAACCAAGATACAAAATAGGGGTCTGAAGTCACAAGCATGTTAAATTCAAAGTTGCAGTATCTGAGACATCTTTGACAAAAGTGTTCTTTAAAAGAACTTTTAAAATTCTTCCTGCTGACATTTATTCACCATTTTTGCATTTTACGAAGATAAGAATATGGGAGCAAGAAATCTCGCAAAAGGCCCTGGTAACCTTGTTATTTTTCAAATCCAACTCCGGATATCATGCTCTTTCATGTTATAAAACAACCAGGTTAACAAAAAGTTAAGAACAACTCATCTAAAGAAAATGGTCAATATCATTATTATTTTATCAGATAAGAAAAATAAAAGCTTTACAATCATAAAACAATCCAAATGTTTGAAGTCACAGTCATCACTTAAATAATGTGGAGTTCTTATCATGAACATTAATAACTGCATACCAAATGTGGTTAAGCTAAGAGAAAAACCAATCTAAGTAACAAGCTCAGACAAACAGTCTAATGATGCCTGATCAAATAACTCACTGAGGTACATCCATGACAAGGTAGGTGGAACAATATTTCCATGTAATACTTAGTTGAAAGACAAGCTATACCTATTTTTATAACAATTCACATAAATGGTAATAAACATTATGATTTTACACAATGGTAATTAACAACATGATTTTACAAAATGGTTATAAAAAACATGAATTTACCCACAGGTAATTAACAACATGATTTTACCCACAGCTAATAAACAAACTTACTCAGCTCTACACACAGACTGGTCACTGTGATCTCTATACAACATTTATAACATAACAAATATACTTAGCTCTACACACAGACTGGTAGCTGTGATCTCTATACAACATTTATAACATAACAAACTCACTTAGCTCTACACACAGACTGGTCGCTGTGATCTCTATACCACATTTATAACATAACAGACTTATTTAGCTCTTTACACAGACTGGTCGCTGTGACCTCTATGCAACATTTATAATACAACAAACTTACTTAGCTCTATACACAGAATGGTAGCTGTGATCTCCATACAGTTTGGAATTTTCACCATGGAGACTGATAACTTTTCCTACCACAGGCCTGTATCTATGTACCTTATTTAACCATCAGGATTGCCCAAGTTGTACATTGAGCTCTTCTTTCTTTGGGGTAACATTTCTTTCACCAGACAAACAGCAGAAAATGTCTGAAAATAATTTGATAAAACTATTTTACATTTTCCAACATCCGACTTGAATTTCTATATCACACAAAGAATATACCGCTATTAGGCCAGTACTAAGAGTAAGCGTACTAAGTGTCCAAGAACCAAGTGTATTACATATTTTTCATGAAGATGCAAAATTCAGTTCGTCATAAAATAATTGTCAAAATAGCAACATCATGGAAATAACTATAGTTTGTATACAAAGAAAGAGTGGAAGATGGGTTATATCAAGGCTCAATGAAAAATATACACCTAATGTAATTGTATAATCATCATAGAAATGGTTAATATATTGAATAAATCAGCAGGTTATAATAGAAAGAAATACTTAACAAACTTACAAATTCTTGTTCCTTGAACATAAAGTGGTCTAGTTTCTGTTGTTTCAGATTAATAATGCTTTTACTTCACTAAGGCCAAATGTTGTTCATAGTGCGAAAATATGTCAGTTAGGGAGCTAGTGACTTGTATGCTAAATGAATACACACTAAATAATGTAGTAGACCACAGCCTGGTGATTCTTGAATAATTCCATTACTTTTGTAGAGAATAGATCGACACACAAGCTGAAACAGCGAACAGTTCATATGTGTAATACTTAGTTCATGTCTTGTCCTAATTTACGAATCACATTTTTTGAAGATTCTGTTTAAAACATGTAAAAGCAGACTACACTTGCATTTATATTAAATAAATTACATTGAAACAATGCCAAGGCTAGCATTGCACATTTCAGAATGTTTCTACGGCAGAGAGCAAAACACAACTTTTTGAGTTTTAAGCATTTCAAATACATTTTAGTATATACAGTCAGATTACAATTTTCACATACTTGTGTGTCTAACATCAAAAACATACTTCCTAACCATAATATTTATCAAGTACATATACAGAGTTTAATCTAATAAGTAAGAGATATTCAAAAACACACCTTTTGTTCATACACAGATGAAGCATGATACATTGTATGTACAAAATCTTGAACAAATTCAGCTCCTTCTAGAATTGATTCATCTGCAAACTTTGTGATAACATCATCAACTGGATCTTTTTCTAAAACTTACACGGCTTTTTCAATGATCTCAATGTCTGTTTCATCTTCATCTTTATAATGAACTTTAAACAAAACATATATTATTGTCTTTTATTGCACTATACTATCACTCATCAGTACTAAATAGTTCCAATCAGGGCAGAATAGGAAGTAGATGACAAATGACGTAACATTATGATTTAAGTCTTATTGCCAAAGAAAATACATGTCTGATATGAATCTATGAGATCTCAGAAGTGGCACTTTAATTAGACTTGCATACTTTGTAAAATAGTTTAGTATTCATACAGACGTCATAAATTAAAATTTAAATATCATTACATCAAACAAAATACCTAAAAAGAGCCCACAAAAGTTTGAAAAACACATGTAACACTAGTAAACGTATAACATTTACTTCAGTAACGAATGATATAGAATATTTCATTAACTAATGCTTTCAAGACGCACAGATAATATTGTGTAAAAAATAGTAATCTGGTTAGCTTAATAAAGGTTATATATTCAATAACATGAACCAATAAGACATGCCCAGTAACCAACAAGATTTAAATGTAATAATAAAACATTTACCATCTTCATTTGAATGACAAGTTACACTGGTTAAATTCAGAATGTCTCCTATTTTTGGTATAATGAACCACCAGAATGGAAAACATGCTGTAAAAGAATGTCCTTCACAACCTGGTGTCATGACAACAACTTCCTTCAATTCACTCTGCCTAGTTGGTGACTGTAAGTCTCCATACTGAAAGGTTATAAATTATGTCCAAATCAGTTACCTATTCCAAGAAAAGTTTAAAAGAATTTTAAGCAATTCAGAATGGAGCATTTTACTGATTTTTTGTTTTTCTCCTGTGTCACATCACATCACATAGGAAGGGTCATTTGGTGACTTCAATATTTTAATAGTGGAGGAAGACCCTAGGCACACCTGGGTAGAACCACTGACCTTCCATAAGCTAGCTGGACAGGTTTCTCACATATGAAATTTGGTCCCAGAGTGAGATTCAAATTTACAGCTGTGAGGTGCTTGTGATTACCATTCAGAGACCTTAACTACTCAACCACTGAGGCCCCTTATTTTGTTGAATAGCAATACATATTGTACAAACCTGTAAGTCTATTACATTTTGTACATTCAAGAATCGAAGCCAAAGTCCTTGTTTCCATATAGTAAGTGTATCTTGTAAGATCTATAAGTTGTCATTTGTATTTAGACATGCTATTACCCCAGCTAATATAGGGGCAATGTTATTCTTCAATGTCTGAAGACACGATCGTCTGTAGGAAAGAATAGTAAAATATAAACAGTCATAAGAACATATCATAGTTGAGAATGAACAATTGCCAAAGGTCACTGTGAGTACATTAAGGCAACAAATATTACATAAATCATATCAGGAGTTTTAAACATTACTGAAGTATATGTTTACCGAAATAAAGCCACTCTATACAGGTAGAATTAGTTGATTGAGAAGGATGCAGTTTTGACCAAAAATGTTTTTAAAGGGTTCCCCAGTATAATAATCTATGAGAAACAAGTGACCCCTGGGCGGGGCCAATTTCAAACCTGAGGAATAATTTGATGAATATTGGTAGAGAACAATACAACTATGCAACACACCAATGTCTAAGCTCTAGGCAATGTGATTATGGCTAAGATTTAAAAAGGTTTTACCCATAGAATTTACACAAAACAAGTAACCCAGGACCGTTCCAATTTTGACCCCATGAGCATAATTTGAACAACATCAGTAGAAACCCACAAGACAGTGCTACACACCAGATACCTAAGGTCCTGGGCATAATGTTTTGGACAAAACAATATTTAAAGGTTTTCCCTATTAAATCAAGAGACTCCAGGGTAGGGCCAATCTTGATCCCAGGGGCATCATTTGTTAAATCTTGATAGAAAACCATGTAAGGATCATTCCTGTATATTTTGAATGAAACTGGCAGAGCAGTTTGAGAGCACAGTTTACATGAAACAATTGTTGACGATACATGTCATGCAACACAAGATGTCAGGCAATACAGCACACAGCAATCACTGCAGCTGACCATAAGCATTTTGTGCAAAAAGATTAACATGATAATTCTTCAGGCTATTCTACAGTCCTTGTAATAAAAAATCTACAGACCTGAATGTTCCAGTTTTGTTTATATTGTCATTTGAAGCAGCTTCATTTACCAACCAATGGTGAGCCAGATGGATTTTTGATTCCTTCTTTATAAAGTTTGGCAATCAATGAACATAATCCATGCAGAAAAGATGCTTGATCTAAAATATTACAAATTTGTATTATTGTATGACAAACATGTTCAACATCTTCGTGAAAAAAAACCATATAATTTTAACATTAATATTAATACAGTAGAAACAGATTATCAAAATCATAATATTTATAATACTTAAATAATATTTATACAGTGGAAACAGATTATCAAAATCATATAAAAATATTTTCTGTTATTGATCCATGCAACAATTCATAACAACATAACCCTTTTGGGGCAAATTTCCAATGATGTTCAGGGAAATGTAGAATTTTAGTTGTTAAAATCATCAAAGCATATCAATACTTGTTCGATGTCTTAACAAAGATATGCTACTTTTGATTTAGAAACTCGTCATAATCCTTCATTCTACATTATATTTCTAGAACTAAATTTCATATTAGGCAGTTTGGGGACACTGTATAAAGCCAATTGATAAGGAGTAAAATTTTACTTCAACAGATTTGATTAATCTACTTACCTCCTTTATGATCTTGAAGAAGAAATGTAAGAACCATCGATACTCTGTCAGTCGCCTTGTTTGTATTTTCAACTTTATCCTTCACCATAGATAATGCAGCATGTACACAGTTCAGTATTAAACCTTTACAATTCAGTTTATTCTTTCTGTACTTAATGGAACTAAGACCACATGTTTTATCTACAGATCTCAAGTCTAGTAGAACATCATCAGGCTTCAGTGGTTCCTGACCCATTCTGGAAGTATGTTCCATGTAAGTTCCACTAGAATTAATACCACTGGTTGCTCCATGTTGAAAGCTCATACCATCTTCAGATATTTTGATGCACTACACTGTAAACCCACAAATACAGGCCATAAATGATAATGTAGTTTTTCTTCTGACATGTATACTGAATGTAAGACAGACAAAAATCTTCTACATCTTAGGTTTCATAATCTACAGACCAATACAAAATGTTGACAATTCACATTCAAATAGAAGCTAACACAGAAATATAGACCTTGAATCATATAAATAACTTTATGTCAAAACTGCAACAGTACTGAAATTTAAGATAACAGAAACATGTTTAAGGTTTTATACCCATAATGTCCAAAATTAGTATCTCACAAAGGGAGTGGACATATTGTGGGAAACTTCATACATTTTACAGGTTTCCATGATGGAAAATGATTTACCATGAGATTTTTTCAAAAAATGACAGTCATTATAGTGTAAAAGTAACCACAATTTGTTTCACCCAGGTTCTTTTTTGTTTTGTGATCAGTTTATTTACATAATAATCATAATCAAAAGATACCAACACACTGATTTCAATTTACATATTTTAATAATGGATTAATGAAATTTATTTTTATGATATTTCACAATTCATATACACTGTTTTAATTGTCTAATGGTGCTAATTTATTTCAGCGAATTTAAACATTAAAACTGATTTTTTTAGTTTATCCAAATCAAAAACAAAATTAATAATCTACAAGAGGGCCATGATGGCCCTGCATCACTCACCAGAATAAATATTAATTGTTACTAAAAAGGTAATAAAGGTACACTTGTGGGCAAATAATGGGGAACAATAATAAACTTGATAAAGGACCATCAAAGGATACTACAAAAGAATATTCGTGATGACTGAAGGATGCTACAGACCAAATTTGGTGATGATCCAACCACTGGTTCATGAAAAGAAGTCATTTTAAGGTATTTCTATGTTTAGCTCTTTTTTATTTGAGCAAATCTGATAGAACAATATCTAAAGATGCTAAAAACCAAGTTTTGTAATAATCCATCCGTAGAAACATGAGAAAAAGTCATTTTAAGGTACTTCTATTTTTAGCTCTAGCGGCCCCTAAAGGGGCCGACCAAATTTATCATGTATCAGTGTAAAATTCAGGATAATGCGAGCCGGCTGCCCCAACACAAACCACAAGTATTATCTTTTGTAACCCTCCATTTTATGGAGGGGGAGGTGGTGGTAGAAGGTGACCATGCTGCAAACAGTATTGTGCACCCTACACATCCTGATTTTACTATTCAGAACAATATAATGTCAAACAAAATAAAATGTATTAAAACATAAATAAATGACAATTTGATGAAAACAAAATTTGATATCAATATCCTAAAAAGAAAAATTTGACTGAATCAGTAGGTGTCGTCTGGTAGAATGACTCAAACTGACAAAAACTAGCCAAGCATATTAAAACACGTGAAAATCGTCCTCACAGTACACATTTTCACCATTGCAATACATTACGCGTAAAGACAAACATTTCATGCTATTTTAACTGAAACACTTGAAATTATCAGTTATAGCATGAAATACCTGATACACTTGATACAGTAATTACTGATTAATGTTTATACAAAACAGTATGCAGACAGGGTATATATTTAGACAGTCATACTACTTGATGATTACTAATGAAAACAGTGTTTATAGAAATGAATAGTTGAAAGTGTATTTAATAATAAGAATCAATTAAATCATTCCAGCTTCAATAGTTTTTGTCCCTTGTAACAGTGTCCATATTAGCAGATGTTAATTATGTTCATTTATAAATTAAAGTTGATTATTTTGATACATTAATGTGGTGAGTAAGTGCAGTAGAACTTGCAATGCTATACAGTATAAAATATAAAGTTAATCGAGATACAACAACAAATACATTTTGGCCCAAAAGCAAATCACTGAACTTTAGGAGGTTGTTGAACAAGTGAGTGTACTAAAATAACCATAAATAATATTTAAGTACATCTCGTCAGAATTGAAATATAAGGTAAACTTTCAAGCTAATTTTGACCAGTAACTGGAAACAATGACCTTATGTGTTGGCAAGTGACTTAGTGGAATTCACGAATTCATAGAATTACATCAGCCTGTTTGGATTAGCTGAAATAATGTAAAATTATGATTTTCATTGGCTAATTATGGCCACATCCCATCTGTCATAATGTTTCATTAAAGTTAACTAAACTGTTGTGTAAGAGAATTTGAAAAAGAGTCTGGTTAGTCTGTCTTAGTGTGGATGTTAGTATCTTATGATTTTGCATTTGAATTAAAAATCCACCATACAATCATTAAATTTTAAAATTTTAATTGTTGTTAAATTGAAAATACTGCAGACAATAAAACTTTGAAATCTTTAAAAACTGTTTTATGTTACACCCTTTAATTTACATTGAAATCTATGTGAGAAGCCCATTTATAGAAGATTAAAGAAAAAGGAAGATCCATTTCAATGAAATCTCATGGTAAAAAGATGCAAAAATACAATACCAATCTAAATAAAAATATAGGTCACCATGCAATAATTTCAGAAACCAACATTTTTCTTATTTCAACAAGGGCAATAACTCTTACAAAATTTTCAAAACATGACATAAAATAAACTGAAGTACCTAGAGTAACTATCAAAGAAGTTATGATAATTGGGCAATCCTGTTTTTATAATGTTACCATTTATGAGTGGTATAGACCAGATAAGTAAAATAAGTATAGTTTTATGGATATAATACCTTAAGCAGATAAATACCTTGATGGCAGCAACTAACACTGTTTAGTGCAGAATCACAAGATAAAAAAGGACATGCAAATGATAGTGACAGACTGTAATACACAGTGCCTGATTCTGAAATGTCTACCTTGTATTTTATAGCACTGGAAGACCATTGGAATCCTTACAACATACATTTATTAAACAAATAATTCATGAGAGCTTATATCAACTAACTGAATTTGTTAGAACATTTATATTTCTGTCCTCAAATGTAAGTATCTGCCAGCATGCATAGAAAATAACCTATAATAAAATCGTTTTCCTTGAAAATATCATATTTCATGATGTTTATATTAGTTCTAACAAATGTTAATCAAATAAAAAAATGTTATCCATACCTTAGCAATAGACTTTCCCCCAAAACATTTTTGCTAAGAAAAGTTCTCCCTTGGAACTTCAACAGCAGTAACCTGAAAAAGACATTATCATGCTCAATATTCTAAGTATTGCCATTTCCATAACATTACTTCTTCCACTAAACAATTATTTCCTGTTTCTAACAGCAGTCACAATTATTACCACTACTGCAAAAAATGTAATCATCGCATAATTTGTATTTGACCTCGGTAAAACCAGTGAGTTACATTTTGAGAAAATGTTCACTCCTCTGCTCAGGCAGGGCATCCATGACATCTGGTGTGTTATTATCAAGAGCTGGCCAGCTGACAGGGAAACAATCTTCCTCCCGACTGCTAGGTGTACTCAGGCCAATAGCAGCAAAATAATAACAGATGACAAGCTGTCAGAGCTTTGCATCAGCATATTCAGGTTGTAAGTGACACAAGAAACAAAAGTAAAGTGAACACACTTGGTAATAATCTAAGAACATAACAAAGGCACATAAAATTACTCACTTTAAATGCTGTATTAATTCTAGCCGTGTATGTAATTCAAGTACTAATTACTGGTTTTAAACCTACCAAAACCTACCTGTAGCCAAACTAACTTCACTTAAGACATCCAGACAACTCTCTTCAAATCTGGACCATTTGGAAGTACCTAATGCAGGAACACAAGTGAAGATGGACTGACTTCAGGTATGATAAAACTAGAGCTCAATCACATTCCTGTGAAACATGAATTGAGACCAGTTTTTTCACTGAAATACAAACACATACTTCTAATCTATGAATAGCACAGCCAGAATATGGTCTAGTAACAAATCTGATTAGCGAAAAAAGAATTCCGACTGGCAAAATTTTGCTAAATATTGATCAATATCATGTAAAGATGAAATTGTCAGTCTGATAACATGTCACAATCTCAAGGTGTTTATGTATGAAGTAATATTGTGGTGAATCCCCACAAACTTATAAGCCCAAATTTTGGATTTGATGTTATCTGGTATCAAAGTTCCCAAACCCAAATTGTGTGTCCCCAATTGATCCAATCGAGGAGCACCCTCTGAAAGTTCACAGTTAGTGTTAATAAAGTTAATACCATGATTTGTTTCAGGTTCCATTAATTATGACACCAACTGGCAGCATTTCGGATGTACACCTTTGTTCCTCTTGTTCAACCTGGCTGTAAGTAGTTGTAGCTGACCTGTTCCCGCCCACCAGATCATGTTTAAGGAGCTCATCTACTACCATGGAGACAATGGATGCTGTGTCTTTATCTGTGTTGGATTTCTTTGTGAAGGGTTGTAGCTGACCTGTTCCCGCCCACCAGATTATGTTTTAGGAGCTCATCTACTACCATGGAGACAATGGATGCTGTGTCTTTATCTGTGCTGGATATCTTTGTGAAGGGGCCCACTCTGGGATTGTCCACTTTTCGTTTGGACCCATCCTGTACAAAAGATAATTTTTATTAAGCCTCTGTTAAACAAAAAGAAATCAATTCTAAGAGCTATTGACATAAATATAAGGACGCAAATGCAGGCAGTCACAAGTATTATAGATTATTTGCACTAAACAATAGTAATATAATACCTTAATCAATATAACAAAGGAGTTCTAGAAAGTCACAGACTAATAAATGCACCCCACTATACTAAGACCTTTTACCAGTACAATACACAAATTTTAGACAGTCAAAGATTATTACAGGTGATTCCCACCAAACTATAATCATGATGACTTTACCAAAATGCAAATAGGAATCCTGGACTATGACAGGTGATTTGTATCAAACAAGAATAATATAAAACTTATTACCAAATATACAGTTATTCTAAACAGTCAGTGACTATTGTATGCAGGCAATTTGCACCTAACTGGAATAATGTAAAACTTTTCACAAAATAGACCTTAGAACTAGACAGCCACTGACCAATTCTGGACATCAAACTATAAATATATAATAAGACTTATTTCCAGTATAATGCATGTATTCTAGACAGGCACAGCTTAATACAGACAGTTGTCACCATGCTAGAGTAATAAAAAAACTGTAAACAATAATACTAAATGAGCTCTGGGTAATCACAAGCTAATATTACAAGAAATTCCCACCGAACTAAAATTATGGTCTAGAGATAGAATGACCAACTTCTAAAATATATATATCTAAAAATAAAGAAAAATATCAAGCATTATTTCACGGACAAATGGACCCTTAACTTACTCTTAACATATCCGCTTTCAGTTAATCATCAACCAATTACATTTGTAAAATACCAACAAATACTTCTTCATTAGCGTAATAAAAGAAATACATAGGAAGTTATAAAATGACCGATGATTTGAAAAGGTTACGAATTGACTAGCAAAAAATATTACCAATGGACCAAAAAAATGAGGTTACGAATTGGATTGGTTACGAACTTTCCGCAACCCCACTGTTTTTATCCTCAAATATTCTCAGACGACCGTGACATCAATTTCCTCTTGTTTTGATCGTTTACACACGGACTCATCCTGCATTCGGTAGAATTGAAGTCCGAAAGTAAAACTCAGTAATGCAGAAAACACTCCAGAGAATTTAGAGTTGGCAGAACCAAGTACGCCATAATTATTAACTTGCACGATAATAGTAGTTCTTTAACTTGTATTTGTACAAAGCCAAGGGAGGGGCGGGGCTAAGTTGACTCCGCCTTTAATACAATGAACAATGAGTAAATATTGACTGATGTTAAACATACTAGTAAAGTAACACTAAATAAGATGTTTCGGCGTGAAATACAGGATCTCAGTGTCTATAAGCGATTGTGGGGTGCTAGATATCGAGAGAGATCGAGAGAGAGAGAGGGACAAAGCTAGAATGGAACAGAAGGAAGTGCCCGGTCAATGTATGGAGTAACAGAGAATTTACTTTGTTGACTGTAAATTGTATCTACAGATTTTTTAAAAATTTAAGTATGTCTTATCCTCTATAACCACACATGGTGTATAGATTTATGTCGTGCAGTAAGTTGTGACTTCATCTCACGCCGCATTCATTAGTACCCCCTCCCCCTAGAACCAGTGTCCGACATTTTTTGGATTACCCACTTACATCTCAGAGCAGTATCATATCAGAGAAAAATGAAGATAATGCATGTAGTGAATATACGAATCTTGTTTGCTCATTAGTTACTGAATATTTTACAATTAATTGTGGCACACCGAAATGATCTTGTTGATCACAGAAAAATACAATCCATGAAAACAGTCAATGAAATACGAGCAATGTAAGATTGCATATAATATATGAAGTAATTGACTTACGTAAGGGGAATAACAAACGCAGTCTTGTGCGAGCTTCTGTGACAAGTAACCAAAAATTGACCAATAGTTATTTTGTAAGCAGACGGTGTTTTAATGCAATGTTTTGTGGAGTTGTTATTGAAATACCGACAAGTAACCCTGAATCTAGAAACAAATAGAATATAAGTACAGGAAAAAATATTTACAATTAAAAATTTATTTGTTCAAATTATGTTACTTTGAAAAAGAGATAAAAAGATTTGTCTGGACAGTGGTCTTCATTTGCAGAGTTACCCTGAGTAACCACTGGTACCACTCCTTTATGAAAACAGCCCTATCAGATTTTTGGTATCCCCCTTGAATAAATTAATGCATGGGAAAAATAAACACATACATAAACCAACCCGTTATCATTCTGTCTATAAAATAGTCATGACGAAGCCTCGGATAAATTACATTACAAACAGTTACATGAATTTTTATAATGAAATGTATCCATTACATTACTACATTGATCGAAGTAGAGCATGTAGCCCTAAACTCCCATTGACTTATAAAAGCCTGCGGAGATGAATATATCATCCTTCCACCGGCCTGGCATCAATGGAAAAACCATTGGTATCTGCTTCTCACAGTCATAAATATCAAGGAACCCATTGATCGACGTCAAATGAATGTGCCCATGCCGCGGATGTCGTTTATTTATCCTTTATGTAAGATTTCACCTCATGAAAAACAATGGAATTTTAAGAATTAAAGTTGTTCAACAATAATATATGTATTGGGTGACTTGTGTAGCAATTTACTTTTTTAGATACTTCTGTTAAAAATAATGTGCTGCACTATCCTAAGATCTAATTGAATGGTAATTTTTTCATGGGCTTTGTTTACATATTTCAAGGACGATATTTTGTTGAAAACGCGTTAAATTATAAATGCATCAGAATGAAATGAACAATACACATATAGTGGCTCACGATTACTTATTTTGTATTCAACATTTTATTTTACAGCTCGAGGTGCGGAAATTAATGTTGTACATAGACGGCCAGGAAATACCACGGACACTCTATTCGTTTATTTTTTTAATAAAACATCTAAAATGGTCAATATTTATGACGAAAATCAACGGCATATAGATCGCGGGTTTGTTTACCTTTTTCAACTAAACACCATAGATAATGAGCTTATTTGATGGGAATAAATCATAAACTTCGCATACTTGTTTGTTGGGTTTGGTTTACATTCAATCATACTAATTATCAGAAAGTTTGGAGTTAACATTGAATGTTATGTATGTATACAGTCCAACTTATGCTTACATCCATGAACAACAGACACAAATTTACAATGAACGAAAAGAAACGCTCATTTATTTGCCGTATATAGCAGACACTTGTCGACTACGGACAGCGGACACTGAAAGTTTTTCAAAAATCGGTTTTCAAGGAGTTCTTAAGAGGAAATCGCTATATTTTATGCCTTGATTGTCCTATGTTCTACTAAAAAGTTACTTCGTGAGTCATTTCTCAAGAATCCTTTTTTCCCTTCCAGACAATAGAATTTTGACTACATTTATGCATTTTTATAGTTGTTTTTGTTTTCAAACGAATGAATTGAAACATATGTTGACACATTTTTTGAGTATTCTATAAATAAAACCTGTAAAAGTAACTAATTATTGAATGATGTCATCCATTGACAATAGCCCATAAGACTGAGCAGAATTGTTATGTTTTCTCGTGCGTGAAATGCACCAAACTATACCCGTCAATGGTTAAATAGGTTTCTTTACAAATCTTACATTGTGGTCCTTATCCGATTGACCAATCATTTAATTACGTAAATATGTAACAATAAAATGTATTCTATAACTATGTATAATTATAACTGACCAGCATTTTCGATAATAAAATGTTTTTATATCACAAAGGGATTAAACAGTTCACATGTCATATGCCTTGTTATGATCAATCACACCTTAGACAGAACAATTATAGGAGTTTCATAGCAATACTTTGTACAGACATTGTTTGCAATTTACAATAACTCACAAAAAGGGTCATTTCCCTATCTATTTATAGAGGAGTAAATTTGTGTTTTGAAAAGATGTCTGTCATCAAAGCACTGTGAGAACTCAACAATTTGATATCTTTCATATTTTAAAACGAAACAAAACTACTATATCCTTTTACGTTAATGTATTTGATACAAATGTCTGATACTTGACACAAATATGCTGCAACTGTTGCATGAAGTTTTATCAGAAACATTTGGTAAGTTTGATAAAGAGGAAATGGGAACATAGTTTTATGAAAACAACTCTCCTGGGACCATTAAATACCATCCAACTAATTACCTCCCTTCTGAGCCAATACAGAGATGCTTTCTATCCGTATTTTTTATTCAGGGGACGACAAGGCAAATTCGACGTATATATATTTTATGTACAAGACTTCACTAAAAGCATCCGAAATTTAGCAATTTACGTTGTTCAACAAGAGAACATATATCGCACGACATGTGTAACATTTTATTTCTAGAGATGCATTAGTTGAAAAAGAACGCACTGCATTATAAATATCTACGATCAAATTGAATGCTATTTACATCACGGGTTTTGTTTACATATCATTTTGTCGAAAACACTTTAAAAAAGCATACATCAGATTGAAATGAGCACCATATTGTCGCGGCTAATGTGTACTTATTTTAATACATTGTACTAGATTTCATTTTTGTACAGTTCGAAATGAAGAAACTAAAGTTGTAGACGGTTAGTAAATATCACGAGCTCTTCATATGTTCATTTATTTATTTGTTTCGGTTGAAAAACTTCCAAAATATTTAAAATGAATGAGCCCAATCTGCGAGACTTCGTCGAAAAACCAATGGAAATTTTGAAATTATGATTGTTTAACATCAAACAGTTCGAAATGAAGAAACTAACGATATAAGTGTGTATAATTCAAATGAATACGTACAAGCCGCGTGTGGCCTGTATTTATCTTATATACAAGACTTCATTGCCTTACAATCGAACTTTAGGAAATAGAGTTGTTCAATAATATCATCTACTTTATTTACACATTTCATGGAGAATATTGGTTGAATACACACTAAATCATAAATAAATCAGTTTGAAATGAGTAATATACACTTTATGTACAAAAATTCATTTCTTACAGTTCGAAATGAAGCAACTAACATTGTAGACGATTAGTAAATATCACGAGCTATTCACGCGTTCGTTTATTTTGTTTCGGTTGAAAACGCTTCCAAAATGGTCAATATCAATGACGATTATCAATGGTTCATCCACATGAGTTTGGGTAAATGCTTAATTATGGAACTTATTTGATGAAAACAAATGGTAAACAATAAGCGTGTTATGCATATTTCTTTGTTGCAAATGCTTTTCAACCAAACATCTTAAATTATAGAGGTTAATCAAAGGATAAACAATGCACAATATGATTGTGTTCATTTCAAATGCATGTGTACATGCATTAATTAATGAGCTTATTTGATGAGACTAACGTGTAAACAACAAGCGTGCGACTAACATGAAATGATATTCTTTTTTTCTGTATAATTCATATTACATTTGGTACATATTCCTAATTGTCTTTCTATATTTTATGTCTTCCTTCTTCTATCATCAAATTACAAATTGACAGAACATCTTAAACGACTTAAAGCAATTCGAAATTTACCAACAGTTACAAAACTCGAATACATTTCTATCTCGAGGTTGTTTTGAAAAATACAGTATGCTTCAAATTTTTATGGCGCACTCACATCAGAAAACCATATATATTGCTCATATATATTTCTGATTATACATTGTATATTCAGTTCGCTTAGAGCTGTATTATCCCATAAATAACTAATCAATAAACATTAATAACTCAGGACATTTCATTATTTTATACCAATATTTAATTAGTCTTTTTTTCGTATTATGTACGTAGGAAATCTTCCGAACATGCCATAAATAGCAGTGCTATTTTAAGTGCAGTTGTTCAACATCTGGAGATTTATGGAAACCCTAAATTCCACTTCCATAATTCAAAATTGATGTTACCATGGAATCGAATAATTTGATTTTATCTGATATATCAAGTGATATTGAATCAAATAATGCTTATAAGGAAAAAAAGAGCTTCTTTTGGCTTGCTGAGAAAAAGATTTTTGTGCTTGAGAAAAGAATCGTTTGATGACAAGGTAACTCCAAAATATGTGAATATTTTTACAATATTAAGGTTACAAATATCGTCAAATAATTCAGTATTTTCAGCCTTATTTCCATTTTTTAAAGACCACAGCAACAATTTTACTAGTATCAATAGATATGTCCCATTTATTGAAATAAAAAAGCGAGTTACTTAATAACCTTTTAAAATCTCCTTTAGTACACGACATACGGATTGTATCATCAGCCAAAAGAAGTGAGAAAATTCTCAAATCACTTGAAATGAAGGCAACGACTTCGTCTATCAAAAATTCCATTTCTATTAACAAGATCAAACACTCCAGGAAATCCACAAATGCACAATATTATTTTGGAATTACCTCTGAGATCTCTTTATTTATGATAGAATTTAATATATATCATTGAAGCACATGCTTATCACAAAACGTCACACAAACGTTATTATGCATTATTTGCTTGTTAGGCATGGTTTTCACTGAAACACCCTAATTTGTAGACGTTAATCAATGCTAAACGATGTACCATGTGACTGTGCATAGAGTAATTATACTTTGTTAAAACACAATAGATTATTAACACATCAGAATGAAAGAGATATGTACATGTCGCGGCCAATGTTTACTTATTTTGCATACAAGATTCATTTTATACAGTTCGAAATGATGGAACTAACATTGTTGACGAATAGTGTATATCGTGGCCACTCTAGATATTCATTTATTTACGATATTTCGGTTGAATAAAGCTTCAAAATGGTCAAAATCCGTGACGACAATCAAGGGTACAAAGGTCTGGGTTTTCATAGACAATAGTTCGACTAAATGCCTTAATTAATGAGCCTATTCGATGAGACTAACCTGTAAACAACAAGCGTGCTCTTTGTTTCACATGCTTATCACACAAACGTCATAATTTATGCATGTTAGTCAATGGTAAACAATGCGACTTTTGACTGTGTGTTTTTCAAATGAATCTGTACAAGCCGCGTGTGGCCTGTTTTTATCTTATATACAAGAATTTAAAAAATAATTGAAATTTCGGAATTCATGTTGTTCAACAATCATATATGTATCGCGCCGCCCGTGTAGTGATTTATTTTTAGACGCTTTTGTTCGAAAAACACGTGCTACAATGTAAATATGTAAGGGCAATTAGAATGGTATATGGGTCGCGGGGTTAATTTGCATATCTTAAGCACAATATTTTGTTGGAAACACATTAAAATATTAATAAATCAGCTTGAAATGACCAAAATGAACTTATAACCGTTAAATTATAAGTGAATCAACTTGAAATCATGATATATCATTGAAACACATGCTTATCACAAAACGTCACACAAACGTTATCATGCAATATTTGCTAGTTAGGCATGGTTTTCACTGAAACATCCTAATTTATAGACGTTAATCAATGCTAAATGATGCACGATGTGTTTGTGCATATTTCTAATGAATGTTAACATGTCGCGTGTGGCCTGTATTTTTCCTACATACAAGAATTCAGTGAAAAACAATCGAAATTTAGGAAATGAAGTTGTTCAAGAATAGCATACGTAATGGGCGACATGTGTAGTTATTTATTTGTAGACGTTTTTTTTTCTTTAAAGGCAGACACTGCACTATTAATATCTAAGTTCAAATTGAATGCTACACACGTGATGTGCATGTATTTCACGGATTATATTTTGTTGAAAACACAACAGATTATTAACACAACAAATTGAAAGAGCTATATAGATGTCGCGGCTCATGTGTACTTATTTTGCATACAAGATTCATTTCTTACTGTTCGAAACGATGAAACTAACATTGTTGGCGAATAGTGTATATCGTAGCCACTCTACATGTTCATTTATTTATGATGTATCGCTTGAATAAAGCCTCAAAATTGTCAAAATCTATGACGACAATCAAAGTACAAAGGTCGCGGGTTTCATAGACAATAAGTCGTCTGAATGCCTTAATTAATGAGCCGATTTGATGAGAATAACTTGTAAACAACAAGCGTGCTCTTTGTTTCACATGCTTATCACACAAACGTCATAATTCATGCATGTTAGTCAATGGTAAACAATGCGACTTTTGACTGTGTGTTTTTCAAATGAATCTGTACAAGCCGCGTGTGGCCTGTATTTATCCTATATACGAGAATTCATTGAAAAACAATCGAAATTTCGGAATTAATGTTCTTCAACAATCCTATATGTATCGCGCCGCCCGTGTAGTGACTTACGTTTAGACGCTTTTGTTCGAAAAAACGTGTTATATTATAAATAGTTTAGGTCAATTTCAATGATATATGGGTCAAAGGTTCTGTTTACATATTTCACGGACAGTATTTTCTTGAAATTAAACACAAAATTATGAATAAATCAGATTGAAATGACGAGAATCAAAGCTATGAAGGTCGCGGAATTTGTTGACACTTTTCAGAGACAATAGATTGAGTAAATTTCCTAATTAATGAGCGCGTGTGATGGGAATAACTTGTAAGCGACTTCGCTTATTTGCTTGTAAGGCATGGTTTTCACTCGGACCTCTTAATTTATAGACGTTAATTACTGCTGTTACGATGCACGATATGTGTGTGCATATTTCTAATGAATGAGTACAAGCCTCGTGTGGCCTGTGTTTTCTAGTACACAAGAACTCATTAAAAAACCAATCGAAATTTAGCAATTAAAGTTGTTCAAGAATAGCGTACGTAATGGGCGACATGTGTAATCATTTAGTTTTCGAAGTTTTTTTCGTAAAACACAGGTATTGCATTATAAATATCTTAGTTCAAATTGAATGCTATATACGTCATGTGTACGTTTTCCACGGATTATATTGTGTTGAAAACACAATAGATTATTAACACATCAGAATGAAAGAGATATGTACATGTCGCGGCCAATGTTTACTTATTTTGCATACAAGATTCATTTTATACAGTTCGAAATGATGGAACTAACATTGTTGACGAATAGTGTATATCGTGGCCACTCTAGATATTCATTTATTTACGATATTTCGGTTGAATAAAGCTTCAAAATGGTCAAAATCCGTGACGACAATCAAGGGTACAAAGGTCTGGGTTTTCATAGACAATAGTTCGACTAAATGCCTTAATTAATGAGCCTATTCGATGAGACTAACCTGTAAACAACAAGCGTGCTCTTTGTTTCACATGCTTATCACACAAACGTCATAATTTATGCATGTTAGTCAATGGTAAACAATGCGACTTTTGACTGTGTGTTTTTCAAATGAATCTGTACAAGCCGCGTGTGGCCTGTTTTTATCTTATATACAAGAATTCATTAAAAAATAATTGAAATTTCGGAATTCATGTTGTTCAACAATCATATATGTATCGCGCCGCCCGTGTAGTGATTTATTTTTAGACGCTTTTGTTCGAAAAACACGTGCTACAATGTAAATATGTAAGGGCAATTAGAATGGTATATGGGTCGCGGGGTTAATTTGCATATCTTAAGCACAATATTTTGTTGGAAAACACATTAAAATATTAATAAATCAGCTTGAAATGACCAAAATGAACTTATAACCGTTAAATTATAAGTGAATCAACTTGAAATCATGATATATCATTGAAACACATGCTTATCACAAAACGTCACACAAACGTTATCATGCAATATTTGCTAGTTAGGCATGGTTTTCACTGAAACATCCTAATTTATAGACGTTAATCAATGCTAAATGATGCACGATGTGTTTGTGCATATTTCTAATGAATGTTAACATGTCGCGTGTGGCCTGTATTTTTCCTACATACAAGAATTCAGTGAAAAACAATCGAAATTTAGGAAATGAAGTTGTTCAAGAATAGCATACGTAATGGGCGACATGTGTAGTTATTTATTTGTAGACGTTTTTTTTTCTTTAAAGGCAGACACTGCACTATAAATATCTAAGTTCAAATTGAATGCTACACACGTGATGTGCATGTATTTCACGGATTATATTTTGTTGAAAACACAACAGATTATTAACACAACAAATTGAAAGAGCTATATAGATGTCGCGGCTCATGTGTACTTATTTTGCATACAAGATTCATTTCTTACTGTTCGAAACGATGAAACTAACATTGTTGGCGAATAGTGTATATCGTAGCCACTCTACATGTTCATTTATTTATGATGTTTCGCTTGAATAAAGCCTCAAAATTGTCAAAATCTATGACGACAATCAAAGTACAAAGGTCGCGGGTTTCATAGACAATAAGTCGTCTGAATGCCTTAATTAATGAGCCGATTTGATGAGAATAACTTGTAAACAACAAGCGTGCTCTTTGTTTCACATGCTTATCACACAAACGTCATAATTCATGCATGTTAGTCAATGGTAAACAATGCGACTTTTGACTGTGTGTTTTTCAAATGAATCTGTACAAGCCGCGTGTGGCCTGTATTTATCCTATATACGAGAATTCATTGAAAAACAATCGAAATTTCGGAATTAATGTTCTTCAACAATCCTATATGTATCGCGCCGCCCGTGTAGTGACTTACGTTTAGACGCTTTTGTTCGAAAAAACGTGTTATATTATAAATAGTTTAGGTCAATTTCAATGATATATGGGTCAAAGGTTCTGTTTACATATTTCACGGACAGTATTTTCTTGAAATTAAACACAAAATTATGAATAAATCAGATTGAAATGACGAGAATCAAAGCTATGAAGGTCGCGGAATTTGTTGACACTTTTCAGAGACAATAGATTGAGTAAATTTCCTAATTAATGAGCGCGTGTGATGGGAATAACTTGTAAGCGACTTCGCTTATTTGCTTGTAAGGCATGGTTTTCACTCGGACCTCTTAATTTATAGACGTTAATTACTGCTGTTACGATGCACGATATGTGTGTGCATATTTCTAATGAATGAGTACAAGCCTCGTGTGGCCTGTGTTTTCTAGTACACAAGAACTCATTAAAAAACCAATCGAAATTTAGCAATTAAAGTTGTTCAAGAATAGCGTACGTAATGGGCGACATGTGTAATCATTTAGTTTTCGAAGTTTTTTTCGTAAAACACAGGTATTGCATTATAAATATCTTAGTTCAAATTGAATGCTATATACGTCATGTGTACGTTTTCCACGGATTATATTGTGTTGAAAACACAATAGATTATTAACACATCAGAATGAAAGAGATATGTACATGTCGCGGCCAATGTTTACTTATTTTGCATACAAGATTCATTTTATACAGTTCGAAATGATGGAACTAACATTGTTGACGAATAGTGTATATCGTGGCCACTCTAGATATTCATTTATTTACGATATTTCGGTTGAATAAAGCTTCAAAATGGTCAAAATCCATGACGACAATCAAGGGTACAAAGGTCTGGGTTTTCATAGACAATAGTTCGACTAAATGCCTTAATTAATGAGCCTATTCGATGAGACTAACCTGTAAACAACAAGCGTGCTCTTTGTTTCACATGCTTATCACACAAACGTCATAATTTATGCATGTTAGTCAATGGTAAACAATGCGACTTTTGACTGTGTGTTTTTCAAATGAATCTGTACAAGCCGCGTGTGGCCTGTTTTTATCTTATATACAAGAATTCATTAAAAAATAATTGAAATTTCGGAATTGATGTTGTTCAACAATCATATATGTATCGCGCCGCCCGTGTAGTGATTTATTTTTAGACGCTTTTGTTCGAAAAACACGTGCTACAATGTAAATATGTAAGGTCAATTAGAATGGTATATGGGTCGCGGGGTTAATTTGCATATCTTAAGCACAATATTTTGTTGAAAACACATTAAAATATTAATAAATCAGCTTGAAATGACGGAAAATGAACTTATAACCGTTAAATTATAAGTGAATCAACTTGAAATCATGATATATCATTGAAACACATGCTTATCACAAAACGTCACACAAACGTTATCATGCAATATTTGCTAGTTAGGCATGGTTTTCACTGAAACATCCTAATTTATAGACGTTAATCAATGCTAAACGATGCACGATGTGTTTGTGCATATTTCTAATGAATGTTAACATGTCGCGTGTGGCCTGTATTTTTCCTACATACAAGAATTCAGTGAAAAACAATCGAAATTTAGGAAATGAAGTTGTTCAAGAATAGCATACGTAATGGGCGACATGTGTAGTTATTTATTTGTAGACGTTTTTTTTCTTTAAAGGCAGACACTGCACTATAAATATCTAAGTTCAAATTGAATGCTACACACGTGATGTGCATGTATTTCACGGATTATATTTTGTTGAAAACACAACAGATTATTAACACAACAAATTGAAAGAGCTATATAGATGTCGCGGCTCATGTGTACTTATTTTGCATACAAGATTCATTTCTTACTGTTCGAAATGATGAAACTAACATTGTTGACGAATAGTGTATATCGTAGCCACTCTACATGTTCATTTATTTATGATGTTTCGCTTGAATAAAGCCTCAAAATTGTCAAAATCTATGACGACAATCAAAGTACAAAGGTCGCGGGTTTCATAGACAATAAGTCGTCTGAATGCCTTAATTAATGAGCCGATTTGATGAGAATAACTTGTAAACAACAAGCGTGCTCTTTGTTTCACATGCTTATCACACAAACGTCATAATTTATGCATGTTAGTCAATGGTAAACAATGCGACTTTTGACTGTGTGTTTTTCAAATGAATCTGTACAAGCCGCGTGTGGCCTGTATTTATCCTATATACGAGAATTCATTGAAAAACAATCGAAATTTCGGAATTAATGTTCTTCAACAATCCTATATGTATCGCGCCGCCCGTGTAGTGACTTACGTTTAGACGCTTTTGTTCGAAAAAACGTGTTATATTATAAATAGTTTAGGTCAATTTCAATGACATATGGGTCAAAGGTTCTGTTTACATATTTCACGGACAGTATTTTCTTGAAATTAAACACAAAATTATGAATAAATCAGATTGAAATGACGAGAATCAAAGCTATGAAGGTCGCGGAATTTGTTGACACTTTTCAGAGACAATAGATTGAGTAAATTTCCTAATTAATGAGCGCGTGTGATGGGAATAACTTGTAAGCGACTTCGCTTATTTGCTTGTAAGGCATGGTTTTCACTCGGACCTCTTAATTTATAGACGTTAATTACTGCTGTTACGATGCACGATATGTGTGTGCATATTTCTAATGAATGAGTACAAGCCTCGTGTGGCCTGTGTTTTCTAGTATACAAGAACTCATTAAAAAACCAATCGAAATTTAGCAATTAAAGTTGTTCAAGAATAGCGTACGTAATGGGCGACATGTGTAATCATTTAGTTTTCGAAGTTTTTTTCGTAAAACACAGGTATTGCATTATAAATATCTTAGTTCAAATTGAATGCTATATACGTCATGTGTACGTTTTCCACGGATTATATTGTGTTGAAAACACAATAGATTATTAACACATCAGAATGAAAGAGATATGTACATGTCGCGGCCAATGTTTACTTATTTTGCATACAAGATTCATTTTATACAGTTCGAAATGATGGAACTAACATTGTTGACGAATAGTGTATATCGTGGCCACTCTAGATATTCATTTATTTACGATATTTCGGTTGAATAAAGCTTCAAAATGGTCAAAATCCATGACGACAATCAAGGGTACAAAGGTCTGGGTTTTCATAGACAATAGTTCGACTAAATGCCTTAATTAATGAGCCTATTCGATGAGACTAACCTGTAAACAACAAGCGTGCTCTTTGTTTCACATGCTTATCACACAAACGTCATAATTTATGCATGTTAGTCAATGGTAAACAATGCGACTTTTGACTGTGTGTTTTTCAAATGAATCTGTACAAGCCGCGTGTGGCCTGTTTTTATCTTATATACAAGAATTCATTAAAAAATAATTGAAATTTCGGAATTGATGTTGTTCAACAATCATATATGTATCGCGCCGCCCGTGTAGTGATTTATTTTTAGACGCTTTTGTTCGAAAAACACGTGCTACAATGTAAATATGTAAGGTCAATTAGAATGGTATATGGGTCGCGGGGTTAATTTGCATATCTTAAGCACAATATTTTGTTGAAAACACATTAAAATATTAATAAATCAGCTTGAAATGACGGAAATGAACTTATAACCGTTAAATTATAAGTGAATCAACTTGAAATCATGATATATCATTGAAACACATGCTTATCACAAAACGTCACACAAACGTTATCATGCAATATTTGCTAGTTAGGCATGGTTTTCACTGAAACATCCTAATTTATAGACGTTAATCAATGCTAAACGATGCACGATGTGTTTGTGCATATTTCTAATGAATGTTAACATGTCGCGTGTGGCCTGTATTTTTCCTACATACAAGAATTCAGTGAAAAACAATCGAAATTTAGGAAATGAAGTTTTTCAAGAATAGCATACGTAATGGGCGACATGTGTAGTCATTTATTTGTAGACGTTTTTTTTCTTTAAAGGCAGACACTGCACTATAAATATCTAAGTTCAAATTGAATGCTACACACGTGATGTGCATGTATTTCACGGATTATATTTTGTTGAAAACACAACAGATTATTAACACAACAAATTGAAAGAGCTATATAGATGTCGCGGCTCATGTGTACTTATTTTGCATACAAGATTCATTTCTTACTGTTCGAAATGATGAAACTAACATTGTTGACGAATAGTGTATATCGTAGCCACTCTACATGTTCATTTATTTATGATGTTTCGCTTGAATAAAGCCTCAAAATTGTCAAAATCTATGACGACAATCAAAGTACAAAGGTCGCGGGTTTCATAGACAATAAGTCGTCTGAATGCCTTAATTAATGAGCCGATTTGATGAGAATAACTTGTAAACAACAAGCGTGCTCTTTGTTTCACATGCTTATCACACAAACGTCATAATTTATGCATGTTAGTCAATGGTAAACAATGCGACTTTTGACTGTGTGTTTTTCAAATGAATCTGTACAAGCCGCGTGTGGCCTGTATTTATCCTATATACGAGAATTCATTGAAAAACAATCGAAATTTCGGAATTAATGTTCTTCAACAACCCTATATGTATCGCGCCGCCCGTGTAGTGACTTACGTTTAGACGCTTTTGTTCGAAAAAACGTGTTATATTATAAATAGTTTAGGTCAATTTCAATGACATATGGGTCAAAGGTTCTGTTTACATATTTCACGGACAGTATTTTCTTGAAATTAAACACAAAATTATGAATAAATCAGATTGAAATGACGAGAATCAAAGCTATGAAGGTCGCGGAATTTGTTGACACTTTTCAGAGACAATAGATTGAGTAAATTTCCTAATTAATGAGCGCGTGTGATGGGAATAACTTGTAAGCGACTTCGCTTATTTGCTTGTAAGGCATGGTTTTCACTCGGACCTCTTAATTTATAGACGTTAATTACTGCTGTTACGATGCACGATATGTGTGTGCATATTTCTAATGAATGAGTACAAGCCTCGTGTGGCCTGTGTTTTCTAGTATACAAGAACTCATTAAAAAACCAATCGAAATTTAGCAATTAAAGTTGTTCAAGAATAGCGTACGTAATGGGCGACATGTGTAATCATTTAGTTTTCGAAGTTTTTTTCGTAAAACACAGGTATTGCATTATAAATATCTTAGTTCAAATTGAATGCTATATACGTCATGTGTACGTTTTCCACGGATTATATTGTGTTGAAAACACAATAGATTATTAACACATCAGAATGAAAGAGATATGTACATGTCGCGGCCAATGTTTACTTATTTTGCATACAAGATTCATTTTATACAGTTCGAAATGATGGAACTAACATTGTTGACGAATAGTGTATATCGTGGCCACTCTAGATATTCATTTATTTACGATATTTCGGTTGAATAAAGCTTCAAAATGGTCAAAATCCATGACGACAATCAAGGGTACAAAGGTCTGGGTTTTCATAGACAAAAGTTCGACTAAATGCCTTAATTAATGAGCCTATTCGATGAGACTAACCTGTAAACAACAAGCGTGCTCTTTGTTTCACATGCTTATCACACAAACGTCATAATTTATGCATGTTAGTCAATGGTAAACAATGCGACTTTTGACTGTGTGTTTTTCAAATGAATCTGTACAAGCCGCGTGTGGCCTGTTTTTATCTTATATACAAGAATTCATTAAAAAATAATTGAAATTTCGGAATTGATGTTGTTCAACAATCATATATGTATCGCGCCGCCCGTGTAGTGATTTATTTTTAGACGCTTTTGTTCGAAAAACACGTGCTACAATGTAAATATGTAAGGTCAATTAGAATGGTATATGGGTCGCGGGGTTAATTTGCATATCTTAAGCACAATATTTTGTTGAAAACACATTAAAATATTAATAAATCAGCTTGAAATGACGGAAATGAACTTATAACCGTTAAATTATAAGTGAATCAACTTGAAATCATGATATATCATTGAAACACATGCTTATCACAAAACGTCACACAAACGTTATCATGCAATATTTGCTAGTTAGGCATGGTTTTCACTGAAACATCCTAATTTATAGACGTTAATCAATGCTAAACGATGCACGATGTGTTTGTGCATATTTCTAATGAATGTTAACATGTCGCGTGTGGCCTGTATTTTTCCTACATACAAGAATTCAGTGAAAAACAATCGAAATTTAGGAAATGAAGTTTTTCAAGAATAGCATACGTAATGGGCGACATGTGTAGTCATTTATTTGTAGACGTTTTTTTTCTTTAAAGGCAGACACTGCACTATAAATATCTAAGTTCAAATTGAATGCTACACACGTGATGTGCATGTATTTCACGGATTATATTTTGTTGAAAACACAACAGATTATTAACACAACAAATTGAAAGAGCTATATAGATGTCGCGGCTCATGTGTACTTATTTTGCATACAAGATTCATTTCTTACTGTTCGAAATGATGAAACTAACATTGTTGACGAATAGTGTATATCGTAGCCACTCTACATGTTCATTTATTTATGATGTTTCGCTTGAATAAAGCCTCAAAATTGTCAAAATCTATGACGACAATCAAAGTACAAAGGTCGCGGGTTTCATAGACAATAAGTCGTCTGAATGCCTTAATTAATGAGCCGATTTGATGAGAATAACTTGTAAACAACAAGCGTGCTCTTTGTTTCACATGCTTATCACACAAACGTCATAATTTATGCATGTTAGGTAATGGTAAACAATGCGACTTTTGACTGTGTGTTTTTCAAATGAATCTGTACAAGCCGCGTGTGGCCTGTATTTATCCTATATACGAGAATTCATTGAAAAACAATCGAAATTTCGGAATTAATGTTCTTCAACAACCCTATATGTATCGCGCCGCCCGTGTAGTGACTTACGTTTAGACGCTTTTGTTCGAAAAAACGTGTTATATTATAAATAGTTTAGGTCAATTTCAATGACATATGGGTCAAAGGTTCTGTTTACATATTTCACGGACAGTATTTTCTTGAAATTAAACACAAAATTATGAATAAATCAGATTGAAATGACGAGAATCAAAGCTATGAAGGTCGCGGAATTTGTTGACACTTTTCAGAGACAATAGATTGAGTAAATTTCCTAATTAATGAGCGCGTGTGATGGGAATAACTTGTAAGCGACTTCGCTTATTTGCTTGTAAGGCATGGTTTTCACTCGGACCTCTTAATTTATAGACGTTAATTACTGCTGTTACGATGCACGATATGTGTGTGCATATTTCTAATGAATGAGTACAAGCCTCGTGTGGCCTGTGTTTTCTAGTATACAAGAACTCATTAAAAAACCAATCGAAATTTAGCAATTAAAGTTGTTCAAGAATAGCGTACGTAATGGGCGACATGTGTAATCATTTAGTTTTCGAAGTTTTTTTCGTAAAACACAGGTATTGCATTATAAATATCTTAGTTCAAATTGAATGCTATATACGTCATGTGTACGTTTTCCACGGATTATGTTGTGTTGAAAACACAATAGATTATTAACACATCAGAATGAAAGAGATATGTACATGTCGCGGCCAATGTTTACTTATTTTGCATACAAGATTCATTTTATACAGTTCGAAATGATGGAACTAACATTGTTGACGAATAGTGTATATCGTGGCCACTCTAGATATTCATTTATTTACGATATTTCGGTTGAATAAAGCTTCAAAATGGTCAAAATCCATGACGACAATCAAGGGTACAAAGGTCTGGGTTTTCATAGACAAAAGTTCGACTAAATGCCTTAATTAATGAGCCTATTCGATGAGACTAACCTGTAAACAAGAAGCGTGCTCTTTGTTTCACATGCTTATCACACAAACGTCATAATTTATGCATGTTAGTCAATGGTAAACAATGCGACTTTTGACTGTGTGTTTTTCAAATGAATCTGTACAAGCCGCGTGTGGCCTGTATTTATCTTATATACAAGAATTCATTGAAAAAATAATTGAAATTTCGGAATTGATGTTGTTCAACAATCCTATATGTATCGCGCCGCCCGTGTAGTGATTTATTTTTAGACGCTTTTGTTCGAAAAACACGTGCTACAATGTAAATATGTAAGGTCAATTAGAATGGTATATGGGTCGCGGGGTTAATTTGCATATCTTAAGCACAATATTTTGTTGAAAACACATTAAATATTAATAAATCAGCTTGAAATGACCAAAATGAACTTATAACCGTTAAATTATAAGTGAATCAACTTGAAATCATGATATATCATTGAAACACATGCTTATCACAAAACGTCACACAAACGTTATCATGCAATATTTGCTAGTTAGGCATGGTTTTCACTGAAACATCCTAATTTATAGACGTTAATCAATGCTAAACGATGCACGATGTGTTTGTGCATATTTCTAATGAATGTTAACATGTCGCGTGTGGCCTGTATTTTTCCTACATACAAGAATTCAGTGAAAAACAATCGAAATTTAGGAAATGAAGTTGTTCAAGAATAGCATACGTAATGGGCGACATGTGTAGTCATTTATTTGTAGACGTTTTTTTTCTTTAAAGGCAGACACTGCACTATAAATATCTAAGTTCAAATTGAATGCTACACACGTGATGTGCATGTATTTCACGGATTATATTTTGTTGAAAACACAACAGATTATTAACACAACAAATTGAAAGAGCTATATAGATGTCGCGGCTCATGTGTACTTATTTTGCATACAAGATTCATTTCTTACTGTTCGAAATGATGAAACTAACATTGTTGACGAATAGTGTATATCGTAGCCACTCTACATGTTCATTTATTTATGATGTTTCGCTTGAATAAAGCCTCAAAATTGTCAAAATCTATGACGACAATCAAAGTACAAAGGTCGCGGGTTTCATAGACAATAAGTCGTCTGAATGCCTTAATTAATGAGCCGATTTGATGAGAATAACTTGTAAACAACAAGCGTGCTCTTTGTTTCACATGCTTATCACACAAACGTCATAATTTATGCATGTTAGGTAATGGTAAACAATGCGACTTTTGACTGTGTGTTTTTCAAATGAATCTGTACAAGCCGCGTGTGGCCTGTATTTATCCTATATACGAGAATTCATTGAAAAACAATCGAAATTTCGGAATTAATGTTCTTCAACAACCCTATATGTATCGCGCCGCCCGTGTAGTGACTTACGTTTAGACGCTTTTGTTCGAAAAAACGTGTTATATTATAAATAGTTTAGGTCAATTTCAATGACATATGGGTCAAAGGTTCTGTTTACATATTTCACGGACAGTATTTTCTTGAAATTAAACACAAAATTATGAATAAATCAGATTGAAATGACGAGAATCAAAGCTATGAAGGTCGCGGAATTTGTTGACACTTTTCAGAGACAATAAATTGAGTAAATTTCCTAATTAATGAGCGCGTGTGATGGGAATAACTTGTAAGCGACTTCGCTTATTTGCTTGTAAGGCATGGTTTTCACTCAAACATCCTAATTTATAGACGTTAATTACTGCTTAACGATGCACGATGTGTGTGTGCATATTTCTAATGAATGTGTACAAGCCTCGTGTGGCCTGTATTTTTCTAGTATACAAGAACTCAGTGAAAAACAATCGAAATTTGGCAATTAAAGATGTTCAAGAATAGCGTACGTAATGGGCGACATGTGTAATCATTTAGTTTTCGAAGTTTTTTTCGTAAAACACAGGTATTGCATTATAAATATCTTAGTTCAAATTGAATGCTATATACGTCATGTGTACGTTTTCCACGGATTATATTGTGTTGAAAACACAATAGATTATTAACACATCAGAATGAAAGAGATATGTACATGTCGCGGCCAATGTTTACTTATTTTGCATACAAGATTCATTTTATACAGTTCGAAATGATGGAACTAACATTGTTGACGAATTGTGTATATCGTGGCCACTCTAGATATTCATTTATTTACGATATTTCGGTTGAATAAAGCTTCAAAATGGTCAAAATCCATGACGACAATCAAGGGTACAAAGGTCTGGGTTTTCATAGACAAAAGTTCGACTAAATGCCTTAATTAATGAGCCTATTCGATGAGACTAACCTGTAAACAACAAGCGTGCTCTTTGTTTCACATGCTTATCACACAAACGTCATAATTTATGCATGTTAGTCAATGGTAAACAATGCGACTTTTGACTGTGTGCTTTTCAAATGAATCTGTACAAGCCACGTGTGGCCTGTATTTATCTTATATACAAGAATTCATTAAAAAATAATTGAAATTTCGGAATTGATGTTGTTCAACAATCATATATGTATCGCGCCGCCCGTGTAGTGATTTATTTTTAGACGCTTTTGTTCGAAAAACACGTGCTACAATGTAAATATGTAAGGTCAATTAGAATGGTATATGGGTCGCGGGGTTAATTTGCATATCTTAAGTACAATATTTTGTTGGAAACACATTAAAGTATTTATAAATCAGCTTGAAATGACGAAAATGAACTTATAACCGTTAAATTATAAGTGAATCAACTTGAAATCATGATATATCATTGAAACACATGCTTATCACAAAAGGTCACAAAAACGTTATCATGCAATATTTGCTAGTTAGGCATGGTTTTCACTGAAACATCCTAATTTATAGACGTTAATCAATGCTAAAACGATGCACGATGTGTTTGTGCATATTTCTAATAAATGTTAACATGTCGCGTGTGGCCTGTAATTTTCCTACATACAAGAATTCAGTGAAAAACAATCGAAATTTAGGAAATGAAGTTTTTCAAGAATAGCATACGTAATGGGCGACATGTGTAGTCATAACATTTTATAAGAATTGTAAAATGTTTTATATACAAACTATTGTTACTACAACGGGGGATAATCTTAGCAATAATTCAGTTAATGGCTATTCCCAAATTCTCCCGCGATATAAAACTTGATATATGGCTGTTACAACGATACAATTAACGAGCCTTTTGTCTGATCAGATTATATTTCAAGCGCGGCTTGATGAAGACAAAAATTTACCTGTGCAGTAAAAGAGTTTAAAAAGCTATATTAAGCGCTTTTTCAAAGTAGTTAAGAGATCGATAACTGTGTTTCTTATTTGTGTACCATTGGTAATTTGGATATAAGACAAGGATGGTTTACCTAGTTAATGTTTAAATTCATGTTTCTTACTGCGCAGTGCTAGTGAGCAAATTGCTGTGTATTAGATCACGCGTACTTAACGTGTTCAGCTGTGCTTGATGTTAAGTGGAGCTAGCATCCATGTGTTATCAGTCGGGCCGTGGAGGACGGCGGATTCAGGTTAATTGGATGAGTCATTTTTATCTCAGATAACTAGGCGAGTTTATGGTAGATTCACAGACCAATCTGCGCCACGCACGGTCGAGTATGACATCATAGTTAAAGCAAGAAGCAGATTGTCCATAAACAATCTAACATGTGCGAGGGTCTTACTTGATTTTAGAGAGTCAGCAAGTAGAACGCTGGCGTTATTTTTGCGAATATGAAAGAACGATTTATCTGACATTAACCATTTCAGAGACGGATATAGCAAAGGGCATCGTTTCATTCGCCAGGTTATTAGTGTTGGCAGTGGGGGTCAACAGACTGTTTGGTCCCTAGGTGTTGAGTAGGAACATCTACAACGAGAAGATTTTTGCTTTAAATAATTAACTGACGAGGTTATTTGATAGTGACAACCATTTTTTATTCTGGCATCTTAGACGATTGCGGGACCCCGACATGCATTGTCTCGGCAAGGATAGTGTTTCACATTCACCTTAGCAGAGCCAACCAGACGTGCATAAAGATGTACCTACAGAGTATCAAAAATGCCGTCCTCCATGTGTCCTGACATTTTGTCTCCATACTGCACCCTGATGTCAGTTTGACATATTAATTAAATATAGATAAGTATAGTTTACCTTTTATATTGTCGTTATGAGTCGTATATAAGCCAATACAGGTTTTACACCTGCTCTATCATGGCCCTTAGATAATCCAGCCCGTTAACCAATCGAACATACAATACCGAATGAATAGTTGTGGATATAAATAACATTTTATAAGAATTGTAAAATGTTTTATATACAAACTATTGTTACTACAACGGGGGATAATCTTAGCAATAATTCAGTTAATGGCTATTCCCAAATTCTCCCGCGATATAAAACTTGATATATGGCTGTTACAACGATACAATTAACGAGCCTTTTGTCTGATCAGATTATATTTCAAGCGCGGCTTGATGAAGACAAAAATTTACCTGTGCAGTAAAAGAGTTTAACCACCGCCACCCCACCTACCGCCCAGTATTAGTTATGTTCTTATTCTATTATTGAAATATCAACCATATGCTATTTGCATTGGTTTTAAGGCCTTTTTAGGCACCACTTTCTTTATGTAAATGTTAATTTATGTTAAAATGTCTATGTCATGCATCTTTAGACACCACCTTCTTTATGTAAATGTTAATTTATATTAAAATGTTTATGTCATGCCTTTTTAGACACCACATCACCTTCCTTATGTAAATGTTAATTTATATTAAAATGTCTATGTCATGCATCTTTAGACATCACCTTCTTTATGTAAATGTTAATTTATATTAAAATGTCTATGTCATGCATTTTTAGACACCACCTTCTTTATGTAAATGTTAATTTGTATTAAAATGTTTATGTCATGCCTTTTAAGATACACCACCTTCTTTATGTAAATGTTAATTTGTATTAAAATGTTTATGTCATGCATTTTTAGGCACCACCTTCTTTATGTAAATGTTAATTTGTATTAAAATGTTTATGTCATGCCTTTTAAGATACACCACCTTCTTTATGTAAATGTTAATTTATGTTAAAATGTTTATGTCATGGCTGGGATAATGGCACCCTTCTCATCATGATTATAAGATTATTTTCAGTAAATGGATATAGTGCAATTACCCCAGCCAATATAAATTTAGTCTTTTTATAAGGCCTTTTTAGACACCACCTTCTTTATGTAAATGTTAATTTATGTTAAAATGTTTATGTCATGGCTGGGATAATGGCACCCTTCTCATCATAATTATAAGATTATTTTCAGTAAATGGATATAGTGCAATTACCCCAGCCAATATAAATTTAGTCTTTTTATAATGATCTTTTATATATGTTTTTCCGTCATTTATTATATACTAAATAAATGACATTTACACATACTCTGAGCTTATTGTTGTGTATTTTATGTTTTAAATAAATTTCCAGTTGCATAAAGAACAAGCACAGGAAAAGACACAATTTAATCATGAATAGTTGTGGATATAAATTTATTTGTAGACGTTTTTTTTCTTTAAAGGCAGACACTGCACTATAAATATCTAAGTTCAAATTGAATGCTACACACGTGATGTGCATGTATTTCACGGATTATATTTTGTTGAAAACACAACAGATTATTAACACAACAAATTGAAAGAGCTATATAGATGTCGCGGCCAATGTTTACTTATATTGCATACAAGATTCATTTCTTACTGTTCGAAATGATGAAACTAACATTGTTGACGAATAGTGTATATCGTAGCCACTCTACATGTTCATTTATTTATGATGTTTCGCTTGAATAAAGCCTCAAAATTGTCAAAATCTATGACGACAATCAAAGTACAAAGGTCGCGGGTTTCATAGACAATAAGTCGTCTGAATGCCTTAATTAATGAGCCGATTTGATGAGAATAACTTGTAAACAACAAGCGTGCTCTTTGTTTCACATGCTTATCACACAAACGTCATAATTTATGCATGTTAGGTAATGGTAAACAATGCGACTTTTGACTGTGTGTTTTTCAAATGAATCTGTACAAGCCGCGTGTGGCCTGTATTTATCCTATATACGAGAATTCATTGAAAAACAATCGAAATTTCGGAATTAATGTTCTTCAACAACCCTATATGTATCGCGCCGCCCGTGTAGTGACTTACGTTTAGACGCTTTTGTTCGAAAAAACGTGTTATATTATAAATAGTTTAGGTCAATTTCAATGACATATGGGTCAAAGGTTCTGTTTACATATTTCACGGACAGTATTTTCTTGAAATTAAACACAAAATTTTGAATAAATCAGATTGAAATGACGAGAATCAAAGCTATGAAGGTCGCGGAATTTGTTGACACTTTTCAGAGACAATAGATTGAGTAAATTTCCTAATTAATGAGCGCGTGTGATGGGAATAACTTGTAAGCGACTTCGCTTATTTGCTTGTAAGGCATGGTTTTCACTGAAACATCCTAATTTATAGACGTTAATTACTGCTTTACGATGCACGATGTGAGTGTGCATATTTCTAATGAATGTGTACAAGCCTCGTGTGGCCTGTATTTTTCTAGTATACAAGAACTCATTAAAAAACCAATCGAAATTTAGCAATTAAAGTTGTTCAAGAATAGCGTACGTAATGGGCGACATGTGTAATCATTTAGTTTTCGAAGTTTTTTCGTAAAACACAGGTATTGCATTATAAATATCTTAGTTCAAATTGAATGCTATATACGTCATGTGTACGTTTTCCACGGATTATGTTGTGTTGAAAACACAATAGATTATTAACACATCAGAATGAAAGAGATATGTACATGTCGCGGCCAATGTTTACTTATTTTGCATACAAGATTCATTTTATACAGTTCGAAATGATGGAACTAACATTGTTGACGAATAGTGTATATCGTGGCCACTCTAGATATTCATTTATTTACGATATTTCGGTTGAATAAAGCTTCAAAATGGTCAAAATCCATGACGACAATCAAGGGTACAAAGGTCTGGGTTTTCATAGACAAAAGTTCGACTAAATGCCTTAATTAATGAGCCTATTCGATGAGACTAACCTGTAAACAACAAGCGTGCTCTTTGTTTCACATGCTTATCACACAAACGTCATAATTTATGCATGTTAGTCAATGGTAAACAATGCGACTTTTGACTGTGTGCTTTTCAAATGAATCTGTACAAGCCACGTGTGGCCTGTATTTATCTTATATACAAGAATTCATTAAAAAATAATTGAAATTTCGGAATTGATGTTGTTCAACAATCATATATGTATCGCGCCGCCCGTGTAGTGATTTATTTTTAGACGCTTTTGTTCGAAAAACACGTGCTACAATGTAAATATGTAAGGTCAATTAGAATGGTATATGGGTCGCGGGGTTAATTTGCATATCTTAAGCACAATATTTTGTTGAAAACACATTAAAATATTAATAAATCAGCTTGAAATGACGGAAATGAACTTATAACCGTTAAATTATAAGTGAATCAACTTGAAATCATGATATATCATTGAAACACATGCTTATCACAAAACGTCACACAAACGTTATCATGCAATATTTGCTAGTTAGGCATGGTTTTCACTGAAACATCCTAATTTATAGACGTTAATCAATGCTAAACGATGCACGATGTGTTTGTGCATATTTCTAATGAATGTTAACATGTCGCGTGTGGCCTGTATTTTTCCTACATACAAGAATTCAGTGAAAAACAATCGAAATTTAGGAAATGAAGTTTTTCAAGAATAGCATACGTAATGGGCGACATGTGTAGTCATTTATTTGTAGACGTTTTTTTCTTTAAAGGCAGACACTGCACTATAAATATCTAAGTTCAAATTGAATGCTACACACGTGATGTGCATGTATTTCACGGATTATATTTTGTTGAAAACACAACAGATTATTAACACAACAAATTGAAAGAGCTATATAGATGTCGCGGCTCATGTGTACTTATTTGCATACAAGATTCATTTCTTACTGTTCGAAATGATGAAACTAACATTGTTGACGAATAGTGTATATCGTAGCCACTCTACATGTTCATTTATTTATGATGTTTCGCTTGAATAAAGCCTCAAAATTGTCAAAATCTATGACGACAATCAAAGTACAAAGGTCGCGGGTTTCATAGACAATAAGTCGTCTGAATGCCTTAATTAATGAGCCGATTTGATGAGAATAACTTGTAAACAACAAGCGTGCTCTTTGTTTCACATGCTTATCACACAAACGTCATAATTTATGCATGTTAGTCAATGGTAAACAATGCGACTTTTGACTGTGTGTTTTTCAAATGAATCTGTACAAGCCGCGTGTGGCCTGTATTTATCCTATATACAAGAATTCATTGAAAAACAATCGAAATTTCGGAATTAATGTTCTTCAACAACCCTATATGTATCGCGCCGCCCGTGTAGTGACTTACGTTTAGACGCTTTTGTTCGAAAAAACGTGTTATATTATAAATAGTTTAGGTCAATTTCAATGACATATGGGTCAAAGGTTCTGTTTACATATTTCACGGACAGTATTTTCTTGAAATTAAACACAAAATTATGAATAAATCAGATTGAAATGACGAGAATCAAAGCTATGAAGGTCGCGGAATTTGTTGACACTTTTCAGAGACAATAGATTGAGTAAATTTCCTAATTAATGAGCGCGTGTGATGGGAATAACTTGTAAGCGACTTCGCTTATTTGCTTGTAAGGCATGGTTTTCACTCGGACCTCTTAATTTATAGACGTTAATTACTGCTGTTACGATGCACGATATGTGTGTGCATATTTCTAATGAATGAGTACAAGCCTCGTGTGGCCTGTGTTTTCTAGTATACAAGAACTCATTAAAAAACCAATCGAAATTTAGCAATTAAAGTTGTTCAAGAATAGCGTACGTAATGGGCGACATGTGTAATCATTTAGTTTTCGAAGTTTTTTTCGTAAAACACAGGTATTGCATTATAAATATCTTAGTTCAAATTGAATGCTATATACGTCATGTGTACGTTTTCCACGGATTATGTTGTGTTGAAAACACAATAGATTATTAACACATCAGAATGAAAGAGATATGTACATGTCGCGGCCAATGTTTACTTATTTTGCATACAAGATTCATTTTATACAGTTCGAAATGATGGAACTAACATTGTTGACGAATAGTGTATATCGTGGCCACTCTAGATATTCATTTATTTACGATATTTCGGTTGAATAAAGCTTCAAAATGGTCAAAATCCATGACGACAATCAAGGGTACAAAGGTCTGGGTTTTCATAGACAAAAGTTCGACTAAATGCCTTAATTAATGAGCCTATTCGATGAGACTAACCTGTAAACAAGAAGCGTGCTCTTTGTTTCACATGCTTATCACACAAACGTCATAATTTATGCATGTTAGTCAATGGTAAACAATGCGACTTTTGACTGTGTGCTTTTCAAATGAATCTGTACAAGCCGCGTGTGGCCTGTATTTATCTTATATACAAGAATTCATTAAAAAATAATTGAAATTTCGGAATTGATGTTGTTCAACAATCATATATGTATCGCGCCGCCCGTGTAGTGATTTATTTTTAGACGCTTTTGTTCGAAAAACACGTGCTACAATGTAAATATGTAAGGTCAATTAGAATGGTATATGGGTCGCGGGGTTAATTTGCATATCTTAAGCACAATATTTTGTTGAAAACACATTAAAATATTAATAAATCAGCTTGAAATGACGGAAATGAACTTATAACCGTTAAATTATAAGTGAATCAACTTGAAATCATGATATATCATTGAAACACATGCTTATCACAAAACGTCACACAAACGTTTTCATGCAATATTTGCTAGTTAGGCATGGTTTTCACTGAAACATCCTAATTTATAGACGTTAATCAATGCTAAACGATGCACGATGTGTTTGTGCATATTTCTAATAAATGTTAACATGTCGCGTGTGGCCTGTAATTTTCCTACATACAAGAATTCAGTGAAAAACAATCGAAATTTAGGAAATGAAGTTTTTCAAGAATAGCATACGTAATGGGCGACATGTGTAGTCATTTATTTGTAGACGTTTTTTTTCTTTAAAGGCAGACACTGCACTATAAATATCTAAGTTCAAATTGAATGCTACACACGTGATGTGCATGTATTTCACGGATTATATTTTGTTGAAAACACAACAGATTATTAACACAACAAATTGAAAGAGCTATATAGATGTCGCGGCCAATGTTTACTTATATTGCATACAAGATTCATTTCTTACTGTTCGAAATGATGAAACTAACATTGTTGACGAATAGTGTATATCGTAGCCACTCTACATGTTCATTTATTTATGATGTTTCGCTTGAATAAAGCCTCAAAATTGTCAAAATCTATGACGACAATCAAAGTACAAAGGTCGCGGGTTTCATAGACAATAAGTCGTCTGAATGCCTTAATTAATGAGCCGATTTGATGAGAATAACTTGTAAACAACAAGCGTGCTCTTTGTTTCACATGCTTATCACACAAACGTCATAATTTATGCATGTTAGTCAATGGTAAACAATGCGACTTTTGACTGTGTGTTTTTCAAATGAATCTGTACAAGCCGCGTGTGGCCTGTATTTATCCTATATACGAGAATTCATTGAAAAACAATCGAAATTTCGGAATTAATGTTCTTCAACAACCCTATATGTATCGCGCCGCCCGTGTAGTGACTTACGTTTAGACGCTTTTGTTCGAAAAAACGTGTTATATTATAAATAGTTTAGGTCAATTTCAATGACATATGGGTGAAAGGTTCTGTTTACATATTTCACGGACAGTATTTTCTTGAAATTAAACACAAAATTATGAATAAATCAGATTGAAATGACGAGAATCAAAGCTATGAAGGTCGCGGAATTTGTTGACACTTTTCAGAGACAATAGATTGAGTAAATTTCCTAATTAATGAGCGCGTGTGATGGGAATAACTTGTAAGCGACTTCGCTTATTTGCTTGTAAGGGATGGTTTTCACTCGGACCTCTTAATTTATAGACGTTAATTACTGCTGTTACGATGCACGATATGTGTGTGCATATTTCTAATGAATGAGTACAAGCCTCGTGTGGCCTGTGTTTTCTAGTATACAAAAACTCATTAAAAAACCAATCGAAATTTAGCAATTAAAGTTGTTCAAGAATAGCGTACGTAATGGGCGACATGTGTAATCATTTAGTTTTCGAAGTTTTTTTCGTAAAACACAGGTATTGCATTATAAATATCTTAGTTCAAATTGAATGCTATATACGTCATGTGTACGTTTTCCACGGATTATATTGTGTTGAAAACACAATAGATTATTAACACATCAGAATGAAAGAGATATGTACATGTCGCGACCAATGTTTACTTATTTTGCATACAAGATTCATTTTATACAGTTCGAAATGATGGAACTAACATTGTTGACGAATAGTGTATATCGTGGCCACTCTAGATATTCATTTATTTACGATATTTCGGTTGAATAAAGCTTCAAAATGGTCAAAATCCATGACGACAATCAAGGGTACAAAGGTCTGGGTTTTCATAGACAATAGTTCGACTAAATGCCTTAATTAATGAGCCTATTCGATGAGACTAACCTGTAAACAACAAGCGTGCTCTTTGTTTCACATGCTTATCACACAAACGTCATAATTTATGCATGTTAGTCAATGGTAAACAATGCGACTTTTGACTGTGTGCTTTTCAAATGAATCTGTACAAGCCGCGTGTGGCCTGTATTTATCTTATATACAAGAATTCATTAAAAAATAATTGAAATTTCGGAATTGATGTTGTTCAACAATCATATATGTATCGCGCCGCCCGTGTAGTGATTTATTTTTAGACGCTTTTGTTCGAAAAACACGTGCTACAATGTAAATATGTAAGGTCAATTAGAATGGTATATGGGTCGCGGGGTTAATTTGCATATCTTAAGCACAATATTTTGTTGAAAACACATTAAAATATTAATAAATCAGCTTGAAATGACGGAAATGAACTTATAACCGTTAAATTATAAGTGAATCAACTTGAAATCATGATATATCATTGAAACACATGCTTATCACAAAACGTCACACAAACGTTATCATGCAATATTTGCTAGTTAGGCATGGTTTTCACTGAAACATCCTAATTTATAGACGTTAATCAATGCTAAACGATGCACGATGTGTTTGTGCATATTTCTAATGAATGTTAACATGTCGCGTGTGGCCTGTATTTTTCCTACATACAAGAATTCAGTGAAAAACAATCGAAATTTAGGAAATGAAGTTTTTCAAGAATAGCATACGTAATGGGCGACATGTGTAGTCATTTATTTGTAGACGTTTTTTTCTTTAAAGGCAGACACTGCACTATAAATATCTAAGTTCAAATTGAATGCTACACACGTGATGTGCATGTATTTCACGGATTATATTTTGTTGAAAACACAACAGATTATTAACACAACAAATTGAAAGAGCTATATAGATGTCGCGGCTCATGTGTACTTATTTTGCATACAAGATTCATTTCTTACTGTTCGAAATGATGAAACTAACATTGTTGACGAATAGTGTATATCGTAGCCACTCTACATGTTCATTTATTTATGATGTTTCGCTTGAATAAAGCCTCAAAATTGTCAAAATCTATGACGACAATCAAAGTACAAAGGTCGCGGGTTTCATAGACAATAAGTCGTCTGAATGCCTTAATTAATGAGCCGATTTGATGAGAATAACTTGTAAACAACAAGCGTGCTCTTTGTTCCACATGCTTATCACACAAACGTCATAATTCATGCATGTTAGTCAATGGTAGACAATGCGACTTTTGACTGTGTGTTTTTCAAATGAATCTGTACAAGCCGCGTGTGGCCTGTATTTATCCTATATACGAGAATTCATTGAAAAACAATCGAAATTTCGGAATTAATGTTCTTCAACAACCCTATATGTATCGCGCCGCCCGTGTAGTGACTTACGTTTAGACGCTTTTGTTCGAAAAAACGTGTTATATTATAAATAGTTTAGGTCAATTTCAATGACATATGGGTGAAAGGTTCTGTTTACATATTTCACGGACAGTATTTTCTTGAAATTAAACACAAAATTATGAATAAATCAGATTGAAATGACGAGAATCAAAGCTATGAAGGTCGCGGAATTTGTTGACACTTTTCAGAGACAATAGATTGAGTAAATTTCCTAATTAATGAGCGCGTGTGATGGGAATAACTTGTAAGCGACTTCGCTTATTTGCTTGTAAGGGATGGTTTTCACTCGGACCTCTTAATTTATAGACGTTAATTACTGCTGTTACGATGCACGATATGTGTGTGCATATTTCTAATGAATGAGTACAAGCCTCGTGTGGCCTGTGTTTTCTAGTATACAAGAACTCATTAAAAAACCAATCGAAATTTAGCAATTAAAGTTGTTCAAGAATAGCGTACGTAATGGGCGACATGTGTAATCATTTAGTTTTCGAAGTTTTTTTCGTAAAACACAGGTATTGCATTATAAATATCTTAGTTCAAATTGAATGCTATATACGTCATGTGTACGTTTTCCACGGATTATGTTGTGTTGAAAACACAATAGATTATTAACACATCAGAATGAAAGAGATATGTACATGTCGCGGCCAACGTTTACTTATTTTGCATACAAGATTCATTTTATACAGTTCGAAATGATGGAACTAACATTGTTGACGAATAGTGTATATCGTGGCCACTCTAGATATTCATTTATTTACGATATTTCGGTTGAATAAAGCTTCAAAATGGTCAAAATCCATGACGACAATCAAGGGTACAAAGGTCTGGGTTTTCATAGACAATAGTTCGACTAAATGCCTTAATTAATGAGCCTATTCGATGAGACTAACCTGTAAACAACAAGCGTGCTCTTTGTTTCACATGCTTATCACACAAACGTCATAATTTATGCATGTTAGTCAATGGTAAACAATGCGACTTTTGACTGTGTGTTTTTCAAATGAATCTGTACAAGCCGCGTGTGGCCTGTTTTTATCTTATATACAAGAATTCATTAAAAAATAATTGAAATTTCGGAATTCATGTTGTTCAACAATCATATATGTATCGCGCCGCCCGTGTAGTGATTTATTTTTAGACGCTTTTGTTCGAAAAACACGTGCTACAATGTAAATATGTAAGGTCAATTAGAATGGTATATGGGTCGCGGGGTTAATTTGCATATCTTAAGCACAATATTTTGTTGAAAACACATTAAAATATTAATAAATCAGCTTGAAATGACGAAAATGAACTTATAACCGTTAAATTATAAGTGAATCAACTTGAAATCATGATATATCATTGAAACACATGCTTATCACAAAACGTCACACAAACGTTATCATGCAATATTTGCTAGTTAGGCATGGTTTTCACTGAAACATCCTAATTTATAGACGTTAATCAATGCTAAACGATGCACGATGTGTTTGTGCATATTTCTAATGAATGTTAACATGTCGCGTGTGGCCTGTATTTTTCCTACATACAAGAATTCAGTGAAAAACAATCGAAATTTAGGAAATGAAGTTTTTCAAGAATAGCATACGTAATGGGCGACATGTGTAGTCATTTATTTGTAGACGTTTTTTTTCTTTAAAGGCAGACACTGCACTATAAATATCTAAGTTCAAATTGAATGCTACACACGTGATGTGCATGTATTTCACGGATTATATTTTGTTGAAAACACAACAGATTATTAACACAACAAATTGAAAGAGCTATATAGATGTCGCGGCTCATGTGTACTTATTTTGCATACAAGATTCATTTCTTACTGTTCGAAATGATGAAACTAACATTGTTGACGAATAGTGTATATCGTAGCCACTCTACATGTTCATTTATTTATGATGTTTCGCTTGAATAAAGCCTCAAAATTGTCAAAATCTATGACGACAATCAAAGTACAAAGGTCGCGGGTTTCATAGACAATAAGTCGTCTGAATGCCTTAATTAATGAGCCGATTTGATGAGAATAACTTGTAAACAACAAGCGTGCTCTTTGTTTCACATGCTTATCACACAAACGTCATAATTTATGCATGTTAGGTAATGGTAAACAATGCGACTTTTGACTGTGTGTTTTTCAAATGAATCTGTACAAGCCGCGTGTGGCCTGTATTTATCCTATATACGAGAATTCATTGAAAAACAATCGAAATTTCGGAATTAATGTTCTTCAACAACCCTATATGTATTGCGCCGCCCGTGTAGTGACTTACGTTTAGACGCTTTTGTTCGAAAAAACGTGTTATATTATAAATAGTTTAGGTCAATTTCAATGACATATGGGTGAAAGGTTCTGTTTACATATTTCACGGACAGTATTTTCTTGAAATTAAACACAAAATTTTGAATAAATCAGATTGAAATGACGAGAATCAAAGCTATGAAGGTCGCGGAATTTGTTGACACTTTTCAGAGACAATAGATTGAGTAAATTTCCCAATTAATGAGCGCGTGTGATGGGAATAACTTGTAAGCGACTTCGCTTATTTGCTTGTAAGGCATGGATTTCACTCGGACCTCTTAATTTATAGACGTTAATTACTGCTGTTACGATGCACGATATGTGTGTGCATATTTCTAATGAATGAGTACAAGCCTCGTGTGGCCTGTGTTTTCTAGTATACAAGAACTCATTAAAAAACCAATCGAAATTTAGCAATTAAAGTTGTTCAAGAATAGCGTACGTAATGGGCGACATGTGTAATCATTTAGTTTTCGAAGTTTTTTTCGTAAAACACAGGTATTGCATTATAAATATCTTAGTTCAAATTGAATGCTATATACGTCATGTGTACGTTTTCCACGGATTATATTGTGTTGAAAACACAATAGATTATTAACACATCAGAATGAAAGAGATATGTACATGTCGCGGCCAATGTTTACTTATTTTGCATACAAGATTCATTTTATACAGTTCGAAATGATGGAACTAACATTGTTGACGAATAGTGTATATCGTGGCCACTCTAGATATTCATTTATTTACGATATTTCGGTTGAATAAAGCTTCAAAATGGTCAAAATCCATGACGACAATCAAGGGTACAAAGGTCTGGGTTTTCATAGACAATAGTTCGACTAAATGTCTTAATTAATGAGCCTATTCGATGAGACTAACCTGTAAACAACAAGCGTGCTCTTTGTTTCACATGCTTATCACACAAACGTCATAATTTATGCATGTTAGTCAATGGTAAACAATGCGACTTTTGACTGTGTGCTTTTCAAATGAATCTGTACAAGCCGCGTGTGGCCTGTATTTATCTTATATACAAGAATTCATTAAAAAATAATTGAAATTTCGGAATTGATGTTGTTCAACAATCATATATGTATCGCGCCGCCCGTGTAGTAATTTATTTTTAGACGCTTTTGTTCGAAAAACACGTGCTACAATGTAAATATGTAAGGTCAATTAGAATGGTATATGGGTCGCGGGGTTAATTTGCATATCTTAAGCACAATATTTTGTTGAAAACACATTAAAATATTAATAAATCAGCTTGAAATGACGGAAATGAACTTATAACCGTTAAATTATCAGTGAATCAACTTGAAATCATGATATATCATTGAAACACATGCTTATCACAAAACGTCACACAAACGTTATCATGCAATATTTGCTAGTTAGGCATGGTTTTCACTGAAACATCCTAATTTATAGACGTTAATCAATGCTAAACGATGCACGATGTGTTTGTGCATATTTCTAATGAATGTTAACATGTCGCGTGTGGCCTGTATTTTTCCTACATACAAGAATTCAGTGAAAAACAATCGAAATTTAGGAAATGAAGTTTTTCAAGAATAGCATACGTAATGGGCGACATGTGTAGTCATTTATTTGTAGACGTTTTTTTTCTTTAAAGGCAGACACTGCACTATAAATATCTAAGTTCAAATTGAATGCTACACACGTGATGTGCATGTATTTCACGGATTATATTTTGTTGAAAACACAACAGATTATTAACACAACAAATTGGAAGAGCTATATAGATGTCGCGGCTCATGTGTACTTATTTTGCATACAAGATTCATTTCTTACTGTTCGAAATGATGAAACTAACATTGTTGACGAATAGTGTATATCGTAGCCACTCTACATGTTCATTTATTTATGATGTTTCGCTTGAATAAAGCCTCAAAATTGTCAAAATCTATGACGACAATCAAAGTACAAAGGTCGCGGGTTTCATAGACAATAAGTCGTCTGAATGCCTTAATTAATGAGCCGATTTGATGGGAATAACTTGTAAACAACAAGCGTGCTCTTTGTTTCACATGCTTATCACACAAACGTCATAATTTATGCACGTTAGTCAATGGTAAACAATGCGACTTTTGACTGTGTGTTTTTCAAATGAATCTGTACAAGCCGCGTGTGGCCTGTATTTATCCTATATACGAGAATTCATTAAAAAACCAATCGAAATTTAGCAATTAAAGTTGTTCAAGAATAGCGTACGTAATGGGCGACATGTGTAATCATTTAGTTTTCGAAGTTTTTTTCGTAAAACACAGGTATTGCATTATAAATATCTTAGTTCAAATTGAATGCTATATACGTCATGTGTACGTTTTCCACGGATTATATTGTGTTGAAAACACAATAGATTATTAACACATCAGAATGAAAGAGATATGTACATGTCGCGACCAATGTTTACTTATTTTGCATACAAGATTCATTTTATACAGTTCGAAATGATGGAACTAACATTGTTGACGAATAGTGTATATCGTGGCCACTCTATATATTCATTTATTTACAATATTTCGGTTGAATAAAGCTTCAAAATCTATGACCACAATCAAGGGTATAAAGGTCGCGGGTTTCATAGACAATAGGTCGTCTGAATGCCCTAATTAATGAGCTGATTTAAAGAGAATGACTTGTTACCAGCACGCGTGATCTTTGTTTCACATGCTTATCACACAAACGTCATAATTTAGGCACGTTAATCAATGGTAAACAATGCGACATATGATTGTGTATTTTTCAAGTGAATCTGTACAAGCCGCATGTGGCCTGTATTTTATATCAATATGGTTGGAATGAGCTATATAAATGGCGGACGTCTTTATTGATTATTTAATGTATTTAATTTGGTTAGGAAGACTTATGTCAGAATTTTTATACCGTACGTTGTTTTGGTGTGGTAATGTTTTTTTTTTGTTTTTGTTTTTAATTTAACGAACTCTCTTTGATATTATACCATAATCATCATTTTAAATTATTCCATTCAATTAATTGGAAACCGCCCTTCTTCCATTTTGTTTATCGTAGAAACGTACATTTTCATAATCATCCCAGCAAATTCATTCTTTACATGCTAATTTAAAACAGCCTGGCGGTCATGTTGTTTTTATCTTTGGAAAATTTGTCGATTATCATCCTTTTTATTGACCTTTTTGGAAATCATTAATACACTCCATCGCGCATGTTTCTTTAGTTCGAGACCATTATTTGGTTCATAAAAGTTTTACTTATTGAATTAATTCTGTGGAACTTAAAACTGATGTTTTATGTTATTTTTCTAACCTAAATCAACATTCTAAATGAATTAGATATTTAAAAAATGTAGTAGAGTTTTCAAAAATTTAAGACAAAAATCTTCCTAATCCTAGAAAATAGTGCATGTGAAGTTAAATTATCTGTGGGGACCTACCATTGTGAATGTTAAGTGCAGTGTTCAAGAAAATCCACCTACTTCATCAATTTATCCTAAAATAATCCAATAAATTTTATCCCATATTCACTATTTCCGACACAAATATTTTTTCTTACCACATATATATATAGCACATTAAACACAAACACTATGCAGAATCACTCAGCACTAACACTAAACACTTACACTAAACACAAGCACTATAAACACTTTACACAAAGCACAAACACTATGAACACTTTTCACTTGTACAATATACTACTCAAAATTTGATAAGGATAGCTTTTTCAATGCTACATATTTTGTAAAATACGCAATGCAGTCCCTCAATCTTTAGTGTGTATATTCATTCAAGTGTTTACTACAAGGTACAGTTAGTTTTAATGCGGTTTCACGGCCCACGGCTTCCCGATTTGCACGGGGAAAAGGCTACCCATGAAAAGAGGCGTGGTGGCCACATGTACAATTGTGCACACTTTCAAGTTATTCACTTGAATCTAACACATTCAGCTTAAAACTTACTGAATACGTAAAATATGGCGAATTTGCGCGTACGGCATCGTTTAAGTAGGGTAGAAATGAATATGGGGGTCGGGATGTTTGCAGCAGGGCGTTCTCAGCCTCACGTGGCACGTGCACTCGGCGTGTCACAGAGTGTAGTTTCACGGATGTGGAACCGTTACCAAACTTATGGTGACGTTACCCACAGGCATGGGGGTGGTCGTCAATGAGCAACAACGCAGGCTGAAGACAGGTTTTTGTTATACATGCTCGACGTCACCGGTTTATGAACGCAACGACGCTACGAAAATGCAACGGGAGTGCGGGTGTCGACTCAAACAGTACGAAACAGACTCCATAGTGTTGATATGCGCGCTAGAGGACCCGCAATCTGCATTCCATCGATGCGGCAGCATTTGCAAACACGCCTTCAATGGGCCCGAGGTCACATCACATGGACGTTGAATGACTGGACCCCGGTACTGTTCACCGATGAGTCCAGATTTTGTGTGGACTTCACGGATAGACGGGCACGGGTGTGGAGAATGACCCATGAGCGTTTTGCACCTGTTTGCATTGCAAACCATGATCGCTATGGAGGGGGTTCCATCATGGTGTGGGCGGGGATCAGCATGCAGGGCAAGACTGACCTTCATATCGTGGATAACGGCAGTCTGACGGGCCAACGGTACGTAAATGAGATCCTGGACGTGTATGTCCGCCCGTACGCTGGCGCTATAGGCCCTGAATTCATTTTAATGGACGACAAGTCCACACAGGGCCATGGTGACCAACATGTACCTCCAGGATGCCACCATCGTCCGAATGGACTGGCCGGCACGTTCCCCCGACCTCAATCCCATAGAAATTGTATGGAACATGCTGCAGAGAGCCATTTCAGCCCGCCCTGTTAAGCCCACTACGGTCCAGGAGCTAAGACGGGCCCTCTTGGAGGAGTGGGTTCGAATCCCACAAATCTCAATCCGGAGGCTTGTTAGCAGCATGCGCCGGCGATGTCAGGCGGTTATCAATGCAAATGGACATCACACTCGATACTGACCAAGAAATTAATTCAATTAATTCATTCGCAGCAAAATTTCACATTTGGCACATCCATACGAAAACGTCAATTTAGCACCCATTCAACTTTTGGCTTCTGTCACGCTTCAATGAATACACCAAAAACTTATTTCTATCTTCAAACAAATAGACAAATGCATAAACTTTCAATTAAAATAATAAAAGTTTGGTAGACATTTATATCCAATCAAATATAAGCAATCTAAAAAGCTATCCTTATCAAATTTTGAGTAGTATAGTAAAACACTTTGGGAAACAACACTTCGGAAATTAATTCTTTCCACTCGAAAATAGGTGGAAACATATAAGACCACTAGGTCTCAAATCCGTCCAGATGTTGTGATAAGCTTGTTTGCTCTGAAATTCAATAGTATATTAGTTAACTATGGGAGAAAGCAAACCACAAATTACTGGCAATTACGTAATTTATTCCTGACATTTAAGAATAAATCACGGGAAGTTGTGTGTTGACAATTAAGTTCAATGAACAAGTAACTAAGCATTGATAGCGAAGTACAGAATACACATAATAAAGTGCTGGCTATTAAGAACAAAGCCAAAGTGACTGAATATGGACCATTAAATACTGACTGTGCAAATACCAAATAATATAGCAATATATATATTATATGATATATAATATATATAAAGTAATCAAGTACAAGTAACTATGTATAAAGCACAAGTAATTACGAACTAGTATTAGTTATTAAGACAAATTAGTATGTACCAGTAATTAATGATAGATCATAATTAACAGATCAACAATAACAATTGCACTTTAATATGGCGCAACTGGCTATTTGAAAATATCAAGTTTCACCAATTCATACTTTTAAAGGGAGCCGCGTCCCAGAATTGATATTTGTTTTCGTTTTTTCCTATGGCGTATTATGTAATTGTCAGCCATTTGTAGCCAATCAAAATCATTTTATATATACATATGTCAAAGTTAAGTCAGTCTACATATGTATAATAGAGAATAAGAAAGTAAAAATATACTTATCTATGCAATACCAATTGTCCATACTGCAAGGCTGTTAAATTTTTGCCATGATGTAGTTGGATACTGATTTTTTAAATCTGAAAATTTATTAAATCATTGTCACTAGGGTTTAACGCCGTTTTTTAAACATTTTTTTTTTCAGTTATACGGCGACTGGTTTACCTAACCAGTTTTCCTGGAAAGTTTACTAATCAGTACTAACATATCCTTCCACAAGGAGCCGGCAACCTCTTAACATACGGAGGAAAATCGACATTTTTGTCAAATTTCATAGAAGGGTATGACCTGCCGCGACCGAGATTTGAACCCGGATCTCCGGGTTACAAGTTCAGCGCACTAACCACTGGATTATTAAATCAATAAATCATTTTATTATAAGTAACTGGGTGCAAGTACTAAACTATTTGTATGTGAACGTTTTCTCTTAATTATAAATAGGAGGTAAGTACACGGATCCAAAATAAATAGTTTACTAACTTAAGGTTAATTTCCAACTCAGGAACTAGATCCTTCTTCGTCAGACTATTCATTGATTGGTATATTCCTAAAATTATTTCACTTCCGGATATTTGAAGTTTGAAGTCATTGTATTGCAGTTCTAAGGGGTCCTAGATTTTATCCAAGCTATTTTTAAATTTGTTTAGCCTAGGTGGAGTCACAACAATGTCTAGTAGAGAACTCCACACGTTACCGATTCTAATTTTTTTTCTTAAGTTGGAATGAGAACGTTGCGTATGAAGTTTCTTACAGTTCTCTCTTTACTGGATTTTAAGTCCACGGTCATAATGTTAACAAAATAAAACGCACACCCACTTCCCACTGTTAAAAGTTTGGATCGCCTAACCGTAAACCAACATTTTTAAGGACAGCCTCGCTTATAAAAATAAACTACACCGGAAACAATGCATTAAGCTGTTGCTCTATTGCGTCTGTGCCGTTCAAATTAAATGCTGCAAAATATTCTCATCCGTTATTAAATATATATCGTGACAGTCAGGTTTTAATAAACACTAGACTTAAATGATTTTTACCTAATTTGTCTCGTAAAACAACGTCCGTTGACGTTCTATGAATACCAAGCACCAATATTTATCAATACAAATCAGTTGGAACAAATGCTAAATAGGAACTAACCTCGTGTATATAAAGAGAAATTAAAGAATTATCCGTCATCCATTTTGTCACAAAGAGATTACGCCCCTATAAATCGATCTTGAAGAACCGGTCTTGCTGTGTTGGCAGTAAAGACACCAAGTTCACACTTGTCAATAAATATATGGAACGCCGGGACTGCCTTCTGTACGCATGAAAACTAGTATCCATTTGAATGTTTTTATTATATGCGATTAAGTTATTTATATGTCGTGCAATATATCTCTGTTGTATGTGTATACAGTTTTATGGTGCGCTTTGTAATTTATTACGTTATTTTTCATATTACGTAAATACATCATGGTTCACAAAATCTTGTCCATCTTTCAAAAATAAAGTATTTGTAGGGAATTCTGACGTTATTGTTCACGGACCAATTGAATGTACGTATTCTAGTTTTGGAACGGGCTTTGGTCTATTTTTTTCCAAATTATAAACCTGTACCTGTTAGTCAAATATCAAATATATCAAATATTTATTAGATCAAGGACACTTTCATATGTCCAGAATTAGACATGCTTACAGTATCGTGAAGAATTCGATCGATCTCTGTCCACAGATGTCGTTCATTATCTCTTATGTACATCTCTGCGAACGTCTGAGAAGTAATTCGTAAACACTTTTGTATACATATCTGCGAAATGGCTCGGTAATTTAATTACAGAAAATAAACATTTTCAGTCATGAAATAGTGCACTTGATGAATAAAATATATTCAGTGATTTTCCGGAAAATTAAATGATACAAATGTATTTTGTCTCTAATGTTTTGTACGACATAAAATGTTTCACTTCGTTGCAAAATTTGTACTATTTGAGGCTTTATTTCTTGTTTTACACGAAATTTGTAAAATTGAACTTTGAAAGGGATAATGTATGGGAAACGGACGACAATTCTGGATAGAGATTGCCGCGGCCGTGGTCCAGTGGTTAGTGCGACGGGCTTGTAACCCAGAGATCCGGCTTCGAATCCCGGTCGCGGTAGGTCATATATACCCTTCTATGAAAAGTTGCCGGATTCTTGTGGAAGGGTAAGTTAGTACGGGTTAGTAAATAGTCCAGGAAAAACTGGTTAGGTGAACCAGTCGCCGTATATAACTGATAAATTGTTGAAAAACGGCGTTAAACCCAGTGACAATATGTCTGGATAGAGATTGGATTCCGATATCCGTATACAGAGATAAATGCGATACGGCAATGAATAATAAGATGAAAAATTATATATCAATTATATGCGCGTGCAGTATTAAACAACATCATACCAGCATTCAATTAAACATATTAATCATGTGAATTTAAGTGATTTTTAGACCTGATATATGGTCCGGAAGGAGTGCGTAAGCCTAAAGACAGTATCGATGGACGTGAAACGATGGGGGAAGGGAGGCGTGGTCATAATAGTGAAGACAGGTTACGGATAGGCGGAGAATGTGCACCAGTTTTATGCGCAGAAATATAAATATTTTAGAACAGAAATTCTACATGACGTTTAAAACGACATAAAATAAAACTTCCAATAGAGTTCACTTCAATATTACGATCACCTCAATATTACGACCATTTATTTTCGGACTGGCTTTCAATAATTCCCATCACAATTCAACTTCAAGTTGATAATGAGGTCAACAGACTTTTTGAGTCCCAAATATGGTCTCCTTATTGAGGTATTAATGTAGTAACTTTCATTTCATATCCTACAATGCATAACAGTAATTACATTAAACAATACAATTTATCACGTGAGATAAAAAAGACGTGAAAAATCGTGTTTCTAGCCTATAAATTTTCTTCTTAAAGTTTTGATTTGGACAAAAAAATATATGTGGGATAACAAATGAGCAAAGCTATTACAACACCGTGTGTGTAAATGTCAGACTGAATTTAGCCAATATGGAACACCTTATGAAAAGCTATTCCATTTCACGTAAATTTCGTTTTCCACGAGCTATATGCGTGTCAAAGTATTTAGTTGTATCGTCTTATTATGAGTAGAATTTGATCGACTGATACATAAACAGCTGGATACACAAGAATAAGTTTATGCAAAATTCATCATATCTTGAAGAAGATCCGTCTTTCAACAAAGAGCAAATTTAAATGCATAATTTACCTATTTCTCGGGGATGAATCTGCACAAACATGTACGTAAATAAGTTCGTAGGTACAATTATTGTAAACGCAAGTGGCAAAGCTTTACGCGGCATAAATAAATTAAGAAATACGACCCAGTACCTTTTTGGTGGAGACAAAGAATTTGAAGTAGAAGCTCATAATTCTAAAGTCATCTAATACAAATTACACTGATGTGTATCTGCAGTACGAATATAATTAAGGATGATAAATTTGGGTGAGGCGTCGACTTGTTCTCTTCTGAATTGTTAAGCTCTCACAGACATTGCATTGACGTAGCTGTTTTTTAAATGTGCACATCAGCATAACAACTTAAGGAGATTCACTGTAAAATGGAAGCTTTTATTATTTTGATTAAATTTAATACCACTAATTTTTGCCAATTATCTTTTGACAATACAACATTACATTTTGTAATTTTTGAAAATTTATGATGTTGAGATGTAAAAGCAATACAACTTTTAGTGTATGTTAAAAGAATATAATATTATGTATTACACTGTTAGATTGCAGTGTTTGTTTTCCCAAACAATCTAACATGTGCCAATGTCCACATACCTGCGAATGGAGACTACCTACCTGTAAAGACAAAAGTTCTATTTCCTGTTCAACCATTTGTAATTTATTTTTAGCCCTTAATTAAGACCATATCTAGAGATGGTCTGTGCATGTATGTGACTGTATTTGAAAGAATCTGTAGAAGAATTGACTCATCAACACATGATTTGAACAAGCTACTCATTATCGTTTTCATTAATTTACCACATATTAAAGTGACCTACACTTTAGAGTTCCACTTCATGACCACCTCAATAGTAAGACTATCTCATCATAACGACTACTTGTCTTTAGATTGGTTTAAATATTCACCTACATTAAAACTTTATTATAAGAACACCTCAATATTACAACTGATTTATTTGGCCCCAAAAAGTGGTCTTAATATTGAGGTTTTACTGTGCAGTATACAGTGCAACCTCTTCAAAGCAACACCCTTTGGGAGAAGCAAAGGTATGTTGTTGATAAGAGGTTGTTGCTCTAGAGAGGTACAATTAACAGTTAAATTGTACGGTGGGAAAGAATCATGCTGTTGTTCAAGAGAGGTTGTTGCTCAAGACAGGGCCGCTCTGGAGAGGTTGCACTGTACAATATTGGTTATTTTTCTGATTTTTATGATGTTATGAATTTCTGCACTCTTCCATGAAATGTTTTATTTTTGTTCAGTTTGACGCAGAAATAGATGAAGGGAAGTAATAGAACATCAATAAACTTCCATTCTGATATTGCTATGGCAATACTTAGAGTTGCATTATTTTTCACGGGGCTTAACACCATTTTATTAACAATTTTTAGTTATATACAGCAGCCGGTTCACCTAACCAGTTTCCTGGACTAGTACTAGTTTACCCTTCCACAAGAAGCTGGCAACTTCTCTACATGGAAGAAAATTGACATTTTTGTCAAATTTTCCTGGAAGGATATGACCTGCCGCAACCGAGATTTGAACCTGAATCAAAAATGGATGTTAAATAACTTTGCAACTAATGATTGAATCCACCTTTTACTTGTTAATTTGTGACATACTTGTGGCATGAAGTGGTTTGCAAACTTTGTTACATATGGTATTTTCTAATTGTTCAGATGTACCATGAGAAAGATTATTTTGACCACTTTTTCACACAAAGTTGATCACTAAACAACTGGTGTTTATAGAAACATTCTTCACAAATGCATTGTTTCTCACAGTTGTTACAACACTCAGGTTTACTATGAAAATGGATGTTCCACTAGAAAAAAACAAGATGCTAGTATAAGAAGTCTCTTCTGCAAGTTACTAATGTGCAGAAATGTCTCATTTCTTCAGTCATTCTTTTAGCCGAATTGTCCGTCTTGTGTCTTGCCATAGTTGGATATCCATCCAACCAGCACATCCTATTTCTTGAATGCTGAAAGAAAATAATATTTATAATGTATTATGATATGAAATTGAACTTAATAAAGAAGTAACATAAATACGTTGGATAAAAATACCTGGTAATGTGATATTTTGTATTTTGTTTTGCTAAGGCATCTTTCTAATCTGAAGTTATGAAAATATCTTCATGATGTAAAATTTATAGCATCTTACTAAATGAAGTAAGATGTCAAAACCATTAAATTAGAAACTGAATAGATGTCTTTTACAATATATTAATTGATTACTACGCATATTTATTTATTTGCTGTAAAATTGAGTACATCTACAGGGTGCTCAGTAGATGTTAAAAGTTGAGACTCATGACTGATAATAATTTGAAGTGACAACAGAATTTCCAGCAAATGCAATTAAACAAGAGTTAGAGGCCTTATTTTACTAATTTCAAGAGTCAAAATGCAATTTTAAGGGTCAAATGAGTGCCCTGGTACAATTATACATACATGTACCTCCAAGTCTTGTTGGTACACCAGCATGAAATCTGATCTCTGGTGCACCTGTGTCCATACTGTACGCTTCAGTGGCAGAAAGATGTTTTGTATTTTCTGTTTGGATCAGCCATACTGTTCAATACCTTATCTCAAGTCTGAAAGACATTAATTCCTTTTAAAAATGTCAATGTTATGTATGTACTACGTAAGTAAGTTTTCAGCTATTTTTAAACAGAACAAGATGATTATACAAGTATTTAGTAACTGTTTTTGTACTTAAATGAATAAATAAATCAGACCTTCTATGATAGTTTTTGTTCTAATTATTTTTTACATTGTTTTATCAACAGTACATCAGTATTGAACAATTAAATGTTGGAAAGTTAATTTAACTAGCTTTCCAGTATATTAGCAGTATGTAACTAATGTTCAACCACCAAGCTTTTGTCATGCTATTTATTGCAAGTAATTTTTCAGGGCTGGAAGACAATAGAATTGTTTACAGTCTACAGTTGAATTTGTGAACATCTAAGCTGATCAGATTGCCTCATTTGATTTACCATTCATCATGAATAAATTGTCAGTCTCAGCAAAAATAACATCAGTTTTGAATTAAATCATACATCTTCAAACTCATGGCATATTAGAATTCTTAGTTAATTTTCGGATTGTCTAGCAGCACCATTTAACATAAAAAGTAAAATATAGAAGACTGAAATATGTATCATTCAAATGTAAGGTTTGAAAAGAACTCCCAGCAAAGAATATCCACCAAAGACAATTTTAACACTGGAGCAATGAATTATTTGTCATATTGCCTTTGTTTATCAATACCAGACAAACTATGATCATATGTACTAATAATTAGCTAAGGAAATGTCACAGTTTTTGTAAAAGTGATGACTTAACCGATCAATCAAGTGCATGAAACAATAGCTTGTAGAAAAGACAGGAATGCCAGCCAGGATGGGCCAAATTGAAGTATGTGACTGGCCAGTACAGAATTAAGAGGGTTTCAAAATTGTATGTTCATTTCTTAAAAAAAAATAGTTATGAATTGAATGATTTAAAACACTGTTATATACATACAATTTAAGTTCTCGATGTAAAAATCACTTAAACTCATCGGACAATGTAACATAATGAAGAATGAACCAAGTGTACAAATAATGTAACTGTAGTCAAAATTTATAGAACAATCCAAACCAGACTTCTTAGCAGTGAATTTACAACAATTTGTAGCAATCATATCTGATTATATTAATCAACAATTATCATGGACTATATGCAATATAGGCATTACCTTAGCAAAACTGAACTATCTTCCTTCAGCAGACACTAGCAGTCATATTCAATGAAATTTTATGTCTCAAAATCAAATACAGACAGCATGTCATTCACTAATACTCCTAAACTTTTGATCCAAAGTACTGACTCATCGTTGGGATAATTTCCTTCAAAATCTTTCTCACATTTGTTACTTAAGGAAAAAACATTAATATTAAGAGCTGTAAAATATCTAAATCTGTCTAAATATAATTTGAAGATCTATCAGAACATTTAAGAGCAACTGGTGAAAACCTTGCACTCAGAAGATCTGAAACATCACAAAGTTGAATTAGACGACTTAGAGCTTGCACATCAGCCTCAGCATTGTGTACAATACAAGTTACACCTAAATGACGCAGCAAAAGATCTTTTTGTTTCAGGGAACTACTTGCTAAATACAGCCAAACTGTCAATACAACCAGATACTGATTGTAGAAACACTTCACTAGTCTTATTTTTCAGTACAGCTGTCATCAGTACAGGAAAGTCAAACCTTTTGCAATTATGTGCAACAAGACATACATTACAAAATTGTTACAACCAATTGCATGGCTCATCAATGGCAGTGATTATAAATACAGAAATAACAGGTTTCCCAATGACTCAGTTCCCCAGGTTCATCCAAACATATTCCTGTAACTCTGTGCTTATTTGTTAGTGGTTTTATATAAACACCAAATATTTCACCATTACCATTACCATTTTATCTTCACTGCTGCAAGCTGGGTAATGTGGGGCATTCCAAGACTACAAACTGAAAAGTATCAAAAATGAGAACATAAATACATGTACTTCATATTCAAAGTACAGAGAATTCTTAACTTAATTCAGCAAGGTGGATACTTCTCAGTGAAAATTTGTAAATATTTGACAAAACTAAAACAAATTAAATATTCATATTTTTGTTTTCTTATAAAATACTTCATTGAAGAAGACATAAAAATAGGAAGAACACTTTCAAGACAATATTTCAGTCATAATGAATGATAAATACAATGCTTCCAGACATCATAACACCATAATCATGGCAAAAATACACCAAATTGTTAGTTCTTACTTAGATCAATAGCAATGAAAGTTGGCTCTCCACTTACTGTTTGAAGTTTCCATGAGGGACTATATCTGGTAGCCTTTCTATGCCAACATTGCTAGAATGGCTGACTCCTACAATGAGAACAAAATTACGTAAAAAACTAAAAAACAATCTGCTATAAATAACTGATTATGACACACACAATATCAAATATTATCAAGTGAATAAATGATAGCAAATTGATGTCAATATCAGAACCTTAAAAATATTACAAATACCAAAGTCATTCTGTCAAATATTCAGTTACTTTGGAGTTTCAAATACAAAATCATACCTCACTGATAGGATATTCCTTCCAATGCTTCCAAAGCTCCTTCATCTGTGGCATACTCTTGTTTTAGTATCAGTCTGCTTCACTTTAAAGATGGAAGTCTTTCACTTAGCTGTTTGTTAGGTGGTGTGTCTGACACTTATTTGCATATCCAACAGTGAGTACTCTGGGAGAGAGACCCATTTTCACATTAGTCTGCAGAAATCAATATTTATATTTAGTTCTCCTCTTTTTATATACAGTAGAAGAATAAAATGAAACAGCTGATCTTATAATACAATGAATATTCCTCATTGGTATGTAAAATTGATAATGAGTGAACTGCATGAAAATTTGTCATGTAATAACTTTATCTATAAATCTTTATAGGATTCCATTTATCTTCAGCACAATCAATCTAATAAACACCACTTGTAGCTTTTGCATACCTTCATATAATTTAAACTTCAACCAACCGGGTAACAAATGATCAAATGTTGCACAGAGAAACAAGTATAACTGTAACTGAAACATTCCATTACATAATTTCCATAGAGATGGGACATGGGGGGCTGAGGCATGCTCAGATTATTGAGTGGATCCTAAATCAGCATACTGACAAGCATTTACAATGAATGGGTTGAAAATTTGTTGAACCTTCTCATAAGGAGTGTTATCACTAAGGCATCTTTTGTATGGTAGACTTTTATGAATGTATACATCTCTCGGCTTATGCTTAAAAGCACAGAACTTATCTGAACACAATGAATGATCTCCAAGTTGATGTGGATACAAAGCTCTTAAGTTCGCATGTAAGGCTACACTGTCACCTTTTTTCCTAGCAAAGTAATACTTAACACTTTTTCAAAATGAATGATACCAGTCTTGCTATGTTTGACACCTTTCTGGTTATGCAAAGCATGAAGATTCTTCCCAACATTTTTAATGACCGAATTGAAGTCATACAATACTTGCAACAATATTTGCAGTCAGAGTGTTGTCCCCATTACCTTCAATACAGTCTATATGTGCTCCACTAATAGCAACTTCTGCAACTCCCCTCACTCTCTTCAGCAATACTTCATCATTTGGGTACTTCCACTGTAGTTGTGTACACACTTGGGTTGCCTTGTTAATGACTGAAAAGGTAATAGCACTGTATGTACTTTCCTAACAACTAGATGTCGCTACAGTTAGCATGCAGTGAAATCTGACATGATAATTTCATCAAGAAGAACATTGATCTTCATTTTCCTGCATTCATACAACAACATAACATATAATATAAAAATACATAACCTTTGGGGGAAAAATTATGTAAACATACTTTAAAATTACAATACTAAGTTGAATATTATGTAAATAAACAGTACATTTTGAAACTGGCTGTCAATACAGTATTTGTCTATTTATGCTATACTCCAAGTCTTATACAATGTTCCATTCATGTAATCAAATGTTATTATTCAATAAAGTAATGTTTACCTCCTGACTGTGATGAGGAATGTCGACTTG
>VIBL01000523.1:0-63352 GCA_008271625.1 Lutraria rhynchaena
AGACTTTCTTGGTTATTCAAGACAATATAATTTGTTAATCTTGAAGACAAATGGTGAGCTTAACATTTGCAATCCCTAACCACAAAACAAAGTTCCTAGTCGGGCACTGAATGAGAAAATAAATATGACAGATATTGTACAATAAGAAACAAACTGTGATAATACACACAAAAATCCCCTTTTCATATTCCTTTCAATTACAGTTTTAACAAATGCATAATAGCTTTTTCCATGGGAGGCTGCCTTAAGTTTTAATGTATTCAGAGATTTGGGGAAATAACATGCCTTGTCAAATAGACTGGAAGACAGTTTTCACATGCACGCATACACGCCAGAAGCCATGCACGTACATTGACACACACACAGGTTGCTGTGCTTGTCTTATTAAGTTAGTTCCATTATAAAATAAAACAAGAGGGCCATGATATCCCTTTCTCTACCAACATAAGTTAAGATAGCAACTTTTAATTTTTTTCAATGATTTGACCTGGTGACCTAGTTTTTGACCTCAGAGGACCTATGTTCAGACTTAACCAAGATATCATTAAGACAATCATTTTGACAACTTTGATCCCTAGAGTGTTAACGAGTTTTTCTATTATTTGATCCATGTTCAAACTTGCACAAGATATAATCAAAACACGAATTTTGACAAGGTTCGGTGAACCTCCAATCAAAACTGTGAACCTTAGCGGGTTAACAAGTTTTTCTTTTATTTGACCTGGTGGCCTAGTTTTTGCCCCAGATGACCCATGTTCGACCTTGTCCAAATTATCATTGAGACGATCATTCTGACCAGGTCTAATGAAGAGTCGCTCAAAAGTGTGACCACTAGAATGTTAACAACCCCATGGAGGAATACGAACGCCGGAGTAGACTGACTGATCACTATAGCTCAGGTGAGCTAATACAAAAGGGGCATAATTCCATAAGAATATATCCGAATATTTTTTTGAAAAAATATGCGCAAGTAGACCTGATGCCTAATGTACTGGTAACGTTTTATAAACATCCAACAAGCCGTTTTGGAGAAGAAGCTCACACAATAATTCGTCTACAGACGGACGGACGGATAGACAACCTGAAACCAGCATACGCCCCCCACAACTTTGTTGTGTGTGAGGTATAATTACAAACTTTAAATGACTCAAGAGCTCCGCAGAGTAGGGAAAAAATACGCCTGAAGGCTGTGCTAACATGACTGTGTACCACCATAACATACTATGGTGATAAGTTATGCCCCCTCTTGCACAACTGAGGCACTTCTTGATCTTTGTGGAGGTTTAAGATAAACACCTTATAATTGAAATATGAAAGTGTAATTGTCTACAAAAGAATTTACTGTAAAAATATATAAAGGACCAATAACAGTAAAAAGACAGCAATATGCATTATCTCCCCTATACACAACTAGACATCAATAGCTATCATCTGTGAGAGTTTGAAGAAAATAGGTCAATTATTGAAGGAAAAGTTGTCCGCACAAGGAAAATGGACGAACAGACGGACGGATGGACAGACGGACGGACGAGCATGGCCATAACACGATACGACCCTTCGGGCGTATAAAAAAATTGTTACAGACTATGATCCAATTTACCAGATATATACTGTACATTATTGAAAGGGGTATTTTGTTCTGGTGAATTCACTAAGCCTTCACAAAAAGCAAAATTATAAAACAATAAATTCAAATGTTTTAAAACAATGTTTGCAATGGTTTCAGGTATATAATTTTGCACAAAATGAGACCAAAACTAAGCTCGAGAAATCGAACAAGAAACCCTACAGTTAGAGCCAATTTTCTTTAGTAGACAGAGATGTGGAAACACCGAAATGGCAAAAACTCCCATTCTAATTGTCAGTATATCAAGTTGCATTGACCAATAAGTCCTAAAAAGAACAATTAAACACATTGTGGCGTACCCCGTTTTAACGTGCCCGTCGTCCACCTGGTCGCCCTCTGTCTTAAAGATAGCGGTAATTGCGGTGGCACTCTATTTGTCAGGGACCGATACCACTGGACATAGAACCCTTAGTGCTTACGGGATACAACAATTACAGCAAAATAAAAGAACACCTAACTAGTTTATAGTATGTTATAATATCTAGCCTTATTGATAGATGAAGAACAAAAAATGAAGAACAAAAATGAAAAACAAAATTCAAGCACAATTTTTATAGAACAATATTTATAAACAGAAATTATACTTTTAAATTTAAATAATTTAAATTATGCAAATTATAACAGCTACTCTTTATTCAAAATCCCTAAATGAAGAGCAAAGATTATACTCTGCAATGTAAGTTGCCAATCCAATCATATATATGAAAAAAAGCCAAGTTGGTTAAAAGATCCAAATCAGTGCAACAATCATTAGAATCAGCGTTATTAATTTTGTTCAATTAATAAAGTGAAATACACTGATATGCATGTGATTTCTCAAATAATTTAATTAAATCCAAAATCAACTAAGTATCAAAGTGTCAAATAAATGAAGTATTAAAGTGTCAAATAAATGAAGTATTAAAGTGTCAATCAACAAAGAAGTAAAGTCTCAAAAAATCTTTCCCAAAATATTCTAAGAATCAAGAATCGATGTTACCTGAAGTATCTAAAATATAACATCAACGAAGGTGATGGAAGGCGATTTTAGAAATGTGTATTAATGCTGGAGGGCAGTGATGTCTTAATTCTTTGTCTGCTTGTTGTCTAAATTACTGTTGGGTAACCGTGTGGCACATATGAATATTTAAACAAGAGCTAAGATGGCCCTTTCTCGCTCACCTGAGTAAAGATTTCAACTGATATGACCTGATGGCCGACTTTTTGGACCTCAGATGAACCATATTCAAACTTTTTCAAGATATCATTCAGACAAACAATCTGACAAGGTTTAGTGAAGATTCAATCAAGACTGTGACCGCTAGATTGATAACAAGGTATTCTAGTGATTTGACCTGGTGAACTAGTTTTTGACCCCAAATGTCCCATCTTAATTTTTTTCAAGATATAAAGACGAACATTCTGACAGGATTTAGAGAAGATCCAATAAAAACTGAGACCTACAAAGTGTTAACAATGTTTTCAAGTGATTTGACCTGGTGACCTAATTTGTGACCCCAGATAAGCCATGTTAGAACTTTTCCAAGATATTATTAAGACAAACATTCTCACAAAATTTGGTGAAGATCCAATTAAAACCGTGACCTACTGCGTGTTAACAAGGTTTTCCAGTGATGTGACATGGCGACCTAGTTTTTGACCTCAGATGACCATATTCGAACTTATTCACAACATCATTAAAATAAACATTCGGACAAAGTTTAATGAAGAACCGATCAAAATTGTAACCCCTAAAGTGTTAACAAGGTCTGCCAGTGACTTGACCTAGTGACCTCGTTTCTGGCCCCAGATGATCCATATCCGATCTTGTCCAAGATATTATTAAGACAAACATTCTGACAAGTTTGGTGAAGATCCAATCGAAACTGTGACCTATATAGTGCTAAGGTTTTCCAGTGATTTGACCTGGTGACCTAGCTTTAGACCCGAGATGACCATTATTCGAACTAGTCCAAGATATTATTTTTACATGTAAGTATTAATTTGGCATCTATTGTGTTAATAACACATTTTATAACATAAATGATGTTATTTTGCGATAATATAAGTCTTTATCTTCAATTACATGTATGAAATAATGGGTTGCAATTTTGACAAAAAAATTATAAGTTTTCACCTTTTATTCTCCCTTTTCAGATATTCTTCCAACAAAACTTTCTACTTTTGATATATATCTAAAAACAATGTCTAAAAACACATTTCAAATGTAAAAACATGGGGTCACTGAGAAAATCAGTTATGAAGTAATTGCGGTTTTCAATTTATTTCTATGTATTTATGAATACGATGTAGTTTCCTGTTTAATTCCAACAAAATCTCAGTTTTGATTTATATCTTAAAATAATGTCTATCATACATATTTCACTTCAAAAAACATGGGGTCTGAGGTATTGTTAGCTCCAACTCTTATATTCTGTTACATTGATTACAAATATTGACTACACACATTGGACCCCTACTACACATTCAAGTTGGAATTAAACATGTAGTATTTCACATTAACACTTGTCACACATGAATATTAGAACACACAAGTACAAGAGGGCCATGATGGCCCTGCATTGCTCACCAGAATAAATGTTAATTAACTTGTTAATAAAAACGAAATAAAGATACACTAGTGGGCAAATAATGGGGAACAATAATAAACTCGATAAAAGACCATCAAAGGAATATTCGTCATGACTGAAGGATGCCACGGACCAAATTTAGTAATGATCCAACCACTGGTTCATGAAACAAGTCATTTTAAGGTATTTTTATTTTTAGCTCTCCAGGAAAACTGGTTAGGTGAACCGGTCGCCGTATATAACTTAAAAATTGTTGAAAAACGGCGTTAAACCCCAATACAACCAAAACCAACCATTTTTAGCTCTAGCGGCCCCTAATCGGGGCTAACCATTTTTATTTCAACAATCTGATAGAACGCTATGTAAAGATGCTAAAACCAAGTTTGGTTATAATCCATCCATAGAATCATGAGAAAAAGTCATTCTAAGATATTTCTATTTTTAGCTCTCGTGGCCCCTAATAGAGGCCGACCAAATTTATTTGAGCAAACTTGAAAGAGGATCATCTAAGGATGCTACAAACCAAGTTTGGTGATCATTCGTCCATTGCTTTATGAGAAGATGATTAAGTTTTTTTTCTATTTTTAGCTCTAGCGGCCCGTAAAAGGGGCCAACCATTTTTATTTGAGCTAATCTGATAAAAGTCTATCTAAGACGTTTACAGGTATTTCTATTTTTAGCTCTAGCTGCCCCTAAAAGGGGCTGACCCAATTTATTTGAACAAACTTGAAAGAGGACCATCTAAGGATGCTACAGACCAAGTTTGGTGATGATCCATCGATTGGTTCATGAAAAGAAGATGATTAAAAGTTTTTTCTATTTGTAGCTCTAGTGACTAGTGTAGCTCTGGTATGATATGAGCAAATTACAGTAAAAACGTCACAAGGCTTCTGCACAGCAAATTTGAAGTAAATCCGACTGGTAGTTTCTGAGGAATGGACCATTGTTGACGCCAGACAACGGACGACGGAGCATCCACCTACCCATCCTAATAGCTCACCCTGAACCTTCAGTTTCACTGGAACTTCCAAGTCGTCGGGTGGGGGTAATCACGCCATACGTTTCTAATATCATTCTATGGGCACCAACACCCAGTTGTTGGGATTTTCATGCTGCTTGTAATCTCTTGACTTGTGCTACCATGTATCCTTTAGCAAATTTCCATTCAGACACAATTCCTGAGACATTGTTTTTGTTGCGTTTAATTTTTTGTGGATAACGTTGCCTGTCCGAAAACTATACAAGTTACTACTTAAAATGTTCCCCGTTCCATGTAGCAGTACAATCGCAATCGGCAATCCTCGGCTAACTCCGCTTCGCTCCATACTAACCTCGGATGTGATTGGTGGAGGAATATGCATCAAATCGATGCATTTCTCCGCCGGAACTGCCTTCTCACTCAATTGTTCTACGCGTAAAGATGGCCGATGACAGTGACTTCTTTGAAGCTTTGCAGTTTGCTAAAGATTGTGTTCATGTTGACTTCGATTTAAAAGTTAAACAGATCCAGACATTGAAATCTTTGTACGACGGATTTGTACAGCCATTTTAGCGCTATTTGGAAACGAGGTTGAAAGTAGTCCCAATGGATGTCATCGTATTACGTCCGAGGTCAATGTCGAGCATTTCAAAATAAAACTGGACCCAGGTAGGTTTTGATTACAAACTACACGTTGCATATCATATCACTTGCTATTTCCGTCTGAAAATATGTATATAGATCATAATTAGATAAAATGGAATTACCCACCATCACTTTGGGGCTCAAACTGGTTCTAAAACCTCTAACAAACATCCATTTTCAATTATTTTCGTCGTACAAACATGTACAAGTACACTTTCTAAAGCATGTTATGGTTCCATGGGGGTCCCAGTTACCTACATGAGGTCTCGAATGATAACCACAACCTATACCTACACGACCATGTGTCATATATATATATATATATGTATGCACTAGGACTTTGTGGCTCGAACCGGCACGAAAACCTCTCATAAACGTCCATTTACTCATACATGCAGTTTATATACATATAAAATCCTGTATGCGCACCTTCTTAAGCATGCTATGACTCCTACGAGTGTCCCAGATACCCGGAAACGGCCTCAAACGATAGCCAATACCTATACATACACAATTCTGTGACATATAGGTATGCCCAATAACCTTGGGACTCGAACCAGGTTAAAAATGCCGGACATACATCCATTTCCTCATATTTTCCATATAAAAACCGCGTATGCTGACCTTCTTAAGCATGCTGTGACCTCCATGACCTACACAACCAGATATCATGTGTGTATGAAAATGGTCCTCGGGACTCTAACTGAGCCGAAAACCTCTGACAAACCTCCTAGTCACTCAGTTATGGTCTCAAACGATAGCTAGTACCCATACCTGCTCTACCGATATTATATGGGTAAGTACCTGGTCCTAGGTGCTAGACCCAACCCTAAAACCCATGACAAACCTTCGAAACAGTGATATTTCAGTATAAGCACGTTTTTTTTTCAACAGTCCTAGGTTTGCTATAACCGCCAGGGTTATCCGAGCTACTCGGTTATGGTCTTAACTGATAGCCAATACCCACACCTACTCAACTGTGTATCCTATGCCTTTACGCCGGTCCGTAGGGCTCGAACTGGCTGCGAAACCTGTGATAAATCTTAAAAATACTGATGTTTTGTGAATTCGAACCCTTCTGTTCAACATTCGTAGATGTACCATGAGTTCAGGACTATCCTAGTTATTCGGGTATGTTATCATATTAAAGCCAGAACTCATACCGGCTCAACCACTATCATACCCATACGTGTATGCGCCAGGTCTTTGGGGCTCGGGCCGGTTCGAAAACCTTTGACATACGCTCATATTTGTTCTATTTTCTATATAAAAACCGGATGTTGAGAATTTGTAAGGCATACTGTGACCCACAAAGAGGCCCTAGCTCTTCAAAAATGGCCTTAAATGATAGCCAGTATCCATACATACACAATACTGTATCATATGGGAGTGTGTCTGTGTGTTGGTGTTCGAACTGGTCCGAAAACAGGCTAAAATAGTGAAATATCTGTGCGAAAACCAGACAGAATGATGTTCTAGGACATGCTGCTATCTTTGAGGGTTTGCTAGTTTATCGAAAGTGGTCTTAATAGATGGCCAGGACCTGTCCCGACAGGAACATAACTTACACAGGCATGCCCGGTTCCTGGGGCTCGAACTGAACAGGCAATCACTTAAAACCGGCATTTTTCTCGAAAATTATCATACCGAACCTCATCAAAAGTTATCTGTCTGTTTGATAATGTGCGTGCTTGATTATTTTTGCTTATATCATTTGATTTATAATTATGCAATACTCTTGTACGACGACAGTGCTGCCTCGTCACTGTCTTGTGTTTCATTTCGTCAAGATAGGATTTACAGCAGGGTATATTATCATATCAGTAATTTATAGCTGAACACTTTTTAATACTATTATGCTCAGTTTCTTCCTTTCATGTATTTCTGCAGGTCCTGACTTGAAATATAGAGACGCATTACCAGTGTGACATTTTCTCATCGTACAATATTTAAATGTACTTATTTCGTTATCTGTCGTCAACTCTCAAACTGAGTTTTTAACATGATAATTCCCAATTAGTTACAAACTGAATAAATAATTCAACTGCATGTTGTACAGATGTTACTCAATCCCTGTAAATGCAAGCAATAAGCGATCAAATAGTTTTATACCTATAACTTATATCCGTTCATATCCGCGGATATGAGCCATACCGTTCCCTCCCTTAATTATGTTTAAGTATTTGGCCAAATTGCATTATTTCTGTCAAAATAGGTACACCATTCTGGTAAACAACCACGCTTTATTGTGAACATCACTTCTAAGTATTTCCATGTATCATCTAAACACACTACTAACGAAAAGAAACGATAGAATATTGATGTACAGAAAAGTCATATTCGATCATATCCGCGGATATGAAGAGTCATATATAGCTCTGTCCTCTTTTCGTGTCTACAGTGACCAAATTGCATCATTTCTGTTAATCTATCTCCACCAATCTATTAAACAAATAATACTGGACTGTGTAGAACATTTAAAGTACTTTCATATGTCAAGAAACGATCAAATACTGTTACCTAGAAAAGTCCTGTTCGATCATATCCGCGGATATGGATCTATATTCGCTGTTGTTTTCTAATTTTTCACTCACAAATTCTACTTTTGTCTCTTCCGATTGTGCACATTGTTTCAAATCATTTTAATGAATAATTTAAATAAATTGTTTGTGAAGAGAAACGGCTACATGTGTTCATAAATAGGAAATTCAAGCTGGTTCCGAACGAGTTACTCGGTAAACCCGGGATAACTCGTATTCTAGTATTTTCATGCTGCGAATATGGGCAAAATGTCTCATAAATCTGATTAAATTCTCACGAAATTAAGTAAAATGTATCTAATTATAAAACCAAATCTGTTAAATACAATAATGATAAACAGAAATTACTATAATTGCGTATATAGTGTAAAGAAAAGTCATATCCGCTCATATCCGCGGATATGGCCCATATCCGCTGTTTAGTCATACCCTCCGAGTAGTTCCGAGAGGTACAATCGGAGTCAATGAGAACAAACTGGTACCCGTGGACTCTGGTACTGCAACATCATGGAACGGGGACCAGTTTAAACGAGAGCCAGTATAAAATTGTCATCCTTAAGTGCAGAAATGTTGCATATTACGAATTACTGGTTCCATGACATGCTATTGGCAACGAGAACCAGTTAATTTACATTTTAGTCAGAAAATGGAGTAGTCCGCAGCGTTTGTTATGTAACGTCAAAACAAAAATATTTTTTCGAAATATGGATTATTCTGATTAAAGTTTTGCCGTTTCTTTTGTTTCAATTTATTGTCTTATACGAACTGTAATCTTTTGGTCTGATTTACTTGAGTGTGTTCGAACTATATTGAGCGCGTATGAATTGTGTTGTTCTTGGGCCCATGCAGATAGAAACGATGACATAGGAAAGCGATGATACATCATCTTCCAACTCTAATTTACCAGTTCGAAGTTCAGCTCCAAAAGTCATTCGCAGGATGATCAAAAGAGCAGGCGCAAGCCATTATATACCAACAAATACTGTCTTTGATTGGTCCACAACCAAAACTTATGTCACTCTATGATTAGCTGATAAGCCCAGGTCAAGATGCTTTTCAGTGCAGTTTCAATGATTGACAAGTCTTGGACTGATCTGGAACTGATAAGCTCCATCTAATTGAATTAATTAGCTTATGATGACTCATTGTTTTGACAAGCATGTAAACAACTAATTAAAAATACCCTAATCTGTGATTAATCCTTAATTATTGATCAAATCTTAAAATGCAGGCCATCATCTTAATTAGCACAGAATGCTGTTCAATTTGAACCTCAACATGACTTTGTTACTATGAAAGCTAAGGATTTAGTAATATACCCATTTAAATAGAGCTTCTATTAAGATAATAAGCACACAAATGTGGTGTTAACAAGTTTACTATTGTACATATCACAAAATCAAGATACTCATCTTAATCTACATTAGAAGCAATTAAGAAATTCTGATTCAAAAACATAAATACTAGGGGTGTAACGGTTAACCGATATACCGGTTAATATTGCAATATGAATTCTGACTTTTTTACCAGTTCGTTTTTCTCTGAACTGGTTTTTGTAGTCGTGGCGACGCCATCAATGAAAAGATCTCAAAAATAAGACAAAGTTACAAGCAAATAAATTTTAATTGCCACATTTTCGTAAATGCCAGAAGATGCGACCATTATACCTACCCGTGTTTGATCTGCGACACTAGTTGACATATAGATCTGTATATATATATATATATGAAATTCATATGAAAAGCAAAGCAGGAATTGATGCACATGCATCGTCCTAAATGGAGCAATATATATATCATTCATATACATCATGGGGAACAATTGGGTCAATATATATATATATATTGCTCCATTTAAGACGATGCATGTGCATCAATTCCTGCTTTGCTTTTCTGCATGAAAACATAAATATATTGTAATACGTTCTCACCATATTGTTACACCCCTAATAAATATCAACATCATCAAAGTAAAATTTACGATTTTAACTAGAAGTTGCCAAATTGCAACATGTGAAGCTTGCTAAGGCACTTATTATTGTACTGAAAAGGTTGTCCATCACTTTTTCAGGGAATGACCTTGAGAGTTAGAACGGGCCCACCAAGGGTCATTAGAAAAAGGGATATGTGTTGAATGCCTGACATAAACCAAAGACCTTTAAAATATGGCCCAAGGTCTTGTGCCTGACATACCGTCTCATCATGGGGAACAATTGGGTCCAGTTTTTTTAAAATCTATTGGTGCATAAAGAGGATGTGGTCTGGACAAAGTCAGATATACGTAAACCTGCCAATTTTGGCCCTTTAAACCCTAAGTGTGACCTTGACATTGAAGATATGGACCTTTATGTGCCTGACATACCGTTTCATCAATGAGAACAATTATGCCATGTTGTTTTAAAACCCATCAATGCTGAAAGAAGTCATAGTCCAGACAAGGTAAAACATGCCAATTTTTGCCCTTTAAACCCCAAGTGTGACCTTGACCTCTAAAATACAGTCAAGGATCTTAAGCATGAGACACTGTCTCATCATGGTGAACAATTGTGCCATATCATTTTAAAATTCATTCATGCATAGGGAAGTTATGGTCCGGACAAAGACGGATGGACTAACACATGCACAGACGCACATACACGGAACTGCCAGTTTGACAACTATGTCCAGCTCACCGCAAGGGGGCTGTTCAACAAATCATAAATGCATGAACTGTAATGCAATAGCTGTTTGTTTTTACTGTTTTTGTTATTTTTATTATGGCCCCTGAAAAGCATTTTTTGGATCTATCATCTATAATCATTTAATAAATGTAGTCAAGCTATTTGGTAACAACTACATTTCATTAGCATTTGATGCATGAGAAATTATGTGAGTATAAGTAACATAATAGTAAAGACAAAAATTATTGTATTACTTTTCAAAATTTGCAAAAAAGCCAGACAGAGAATGCTATCTATGATATTATTTACATTGAATTTGTTACGAATTTTTACTGAATTTAGCACTCATACAATTGTGTTACAAGTTGTAAATGATACTGCAAAACATTGATATTAACACCACTTTAGGGTATATAAAAATCAAATTATAATATTCTTATCAAATCTTATCAAATTAATGTGTGAGCATTAAAAATGAAACATGGAACACTCACATGTTTAATAATTAACAATATAAATTAAATACTCCAGATGTAAATTATTCTAATGTCTACTGATTAATTTAAACATTTTATTTTGCAATGAGAAAAACAAAATTACCTAAAATTGTATTTATGCAATTTGTGACATTCACAAATATGCTGTTTGGTAAACAGCACAATAAATTAGAAGTTTTGCTCATAATTACTGATCATTTCATTGCGTCAATCTATAAATCAAACAGTAACCACCAATGATGATTGTATATACACGAACAATAACTAATGACTTTAACATCAAACAAAATAATGTTAGGCATAACGAATAGCTTGAATGATTTGGGTTGTTATACAGCCAAGAGCACATAGGTTTCACCCTTTTAATTGCACATTAATCCAACCAATAAAGCTATTAATTATTCATGTTTTTTCTGCAATGAATTTGGTTAATATACATCCAAAAAATATTATATTATTAAAGATATATTTTTATTGGAATTCATTATTGTACTCTTTGATGGAAGCCTATTACATCAATCAATTTTTTACATATGTTTTTTTTATAACAAGGAATTAAACCACACGCAAGCAAAAATAACTGTTCAAAGGTTTACAAAAAGATTTTGAAGTCCATTATTTCAACTAAGACATTTTGATAAACATGGTTTTAATCAAAACAGATCAAAGGAGGCTGTGACAATTTAACTGAAAATACTTCAAGAAGTTTCCCATCTCTCATTCAAACCTTGTTAGTTACTGGTCATTTGCTAGAATGTTGCAGACCAGGTAAGTATTTGTATCAATGTTTATACATCACAGGACTGGTTAGGCCACTGTACCATCTTATAAATATTGTAGATAAAACAAATACAATAAATCTTAAAAAAAGTTTGGACGATACAAGTGTGAGAAAAGAAAAAAGAACATTGACCAGATTTATTTTGATTTAAGCAAACAAACATGTATGAAGTATGGTAATTTGTCAATTCTGATCAGTTCATATCTTGGCTTTTCAACAATAATTTCACACATTTTTTCAAGTAACATAAACAAACTTCCCTTTCATTTATTGGAGATATCAATCAAATTAATTGTAAAATACATTACATGGTAATTATGCAGTTTTTTACATTAAAGAATGAAGGATGTAACATTTTTTATTATGATAATGTTGAAAAAACCATCATATGTTACAATGGTTTTAGATGTTAAATGAAGACAATCAGCATAAATTATGATACAGTACTTCATCAAATGATTACTACATAAGTCCATCTATTATTAGAATCTCAACAGGCTTTTTAAATTATTTTTTATACCATTACAACAACATGTAGTTTCAGAGTGCATAACAAAGACACTTTCTTTTGGGGGACTAGCCATTTTATTGACAATTCACCGAGTATATTCATATATCGGCACTTAAAAGATGAGTGAAGTTACAAGTATTATTTTAGGTATAAAGTCCATGGAGTTACATCATACAATCTGTTTAGATTGGTTCCCACACAAATGTGACAAAACAACACAAAAACAAAGTTTTTGCTTTAATTCTAGTATATATGCATAAAGTAACTGTTTCATCTTGTTCAACAAACAGGCACAAGCAAACTTATGACCTATGTTTGGAGCAACATGAGAAACTCGGCCCTGCATCACTCACCAGAATAAATGTAAGTTAACTTGTTACTAAAAAGGTAATAAAGGTACACTTCTGGGCAGATAATGGGGAATAATAATAAACTTGACAAATTACCATCAAAGGATACAACAAAGGAATATTCGTGATGACCAAAGGATGCTACAGACCAAATTTGGTGATGATCCAATCATTGGTTCATGAAAAGAAGTCATTTTAAGGTATATCTATTTTTAGTTCTAGCAGCCCCTAAAGGGGCCAACCAAATTCATTAAGCAAACTCGAAAGATGTCCATCTAAGGATATTACAAACCAAGTAGGGTGATGATACATCCATTGGTTCATGAGAAGATGTTTAAAGGAATTTGTATTTTTAGCTGTAATGTCCCTAAATGGGGCCAACCATTTTTATTTCAACAAACCAGATAGAGGATCATCTACAGATGCTACATACCAAGTTTGGTAATACTCATTGATTGAAAAATCATTTTAAGGTATTTCTATTTTTAGCTATATTAGCTATAGTGGCCCCTTAAAGGGGCCAACCAAATTTATTTGAGCAAACTTGACAGTGGACCATCTTAGGATGATACAAACCAGTTTTTGAAATAATCCTTCCATTGATTCATGAGAAAAAGTCATTTTGATGTATTTCTATTTTTAGCTCCATTTCATTTGAGCAAACTTGACAAAAGACTATCTCAGGATGCTACAAACCAAGTTCAGGGAAAATCCATCCATTGAATCATGAGAAAAAGTCATTTTAAGGTATTACTATTTTTAGCTCTCGTGGCAGACTAAATTTGCTTTGTTTGTTTTTACGTGACTAATTGTCACACGGGTTTCACGACATATTTCAACAATTGTTCAGTTATATACGGTAACTGGTTCACCTAACCAGTTTTCCTGGACTCTGTACTAACCAGTACTAACTTACTCTTCCACAAGGAGTTGGAAACTTATCCACATTTGGAGTGAAATTAACATTTTTGTCAAATTTTCATAGAAGGGTATGACCTGCCGTGACCGGGATTTGAACCCAGATCGCCTGGTTACAAGTCTAGCACACTAACCACTCGACCACAGTCTTTGACCAAATTTATTTCTAAGAATCTAAAAATGCTACAGACCAAGTTTGGTCATGATCCATCCATTGGTTCACGAGAAGATGTTTAAAGGTTAGAACGTCAAAAGGATTCTACACAGCAAATATGAAGCAAATCTGACCAGGTAGTTTCATAGGAGAAGACCATTGTTGACGCCAGACAACGGATGCCAGAGTATCCAGTGCACACTGAACCTTTGGTTCTGGTGAGCTAGCAGGGAATGTACTTCCTCAGTGACTGCTGACAACTACCATTTCTAAAATTTTGGATTAAAAAAATATGGTGATTGAGGGAATAGCATTCACGCATTTTACCTTGCCTACAAGTACTTTTTCTGGTGACAGCTCACACTGAACCTTCAGTTCTGGTGAGTTAAACAGTCTACACACAAGGAGATTGTGAACAATGTATAAACCAATCAATTCCAGTGAAAGTACTGGTGAATTATTGAACAATGAACATCAATGATTCCTTACCAGTTTTATATAATTTATGTTATGATTGGTGAAACTGATTGATTAATGTGGTCTTAGAAAATTTTTAAATTCATTCATAACTCACTGAAATGATGGTTCATTAATTTTCTGCAGACAGAGTATACAAATGTACATGTGTTTTTGTACCAAAAACAACTGAATAAAGATCTGCTTGTTAAAGGATATAACACCTTAATTTAAATATGTGTAACTTACATTATTTCTAAAACTCCTTTCAACAGGATTCAGATTTGGCATTTTGATTAGATGGGATCCAATCTGATTTTTTGATTCTAAGTACCCTGACTATATGAAGCGTACTGAAATTTTGAGGAGTAAATGAAGAAATTATAAGATGTGTTTCCTCATAAACAATACCAAGCATGTCGTTTACTAAGTACCCTGAAATTGTTGACCAGCAACGTATTTGCAATACACCTGATACTATTTTCAAACAAGAGCTCTGCAGAGTGGTGCAATGTAGGCCCTAAGGTTGTGTTAACATGAGTACCACCATATGCTAGGAAGATAAGTTATGCTCCCTCTTGCACAACTGAGGCACATCGTGATCTTTGTGGAAGTTAAAGATAAACACCTTATAATTGAAATACAAAAGTGTAATTGTCTACACAAGAATTTCCTGTAAAAATATAAAAGAGGGCCATGATGGACCTGCATCGCTCACCAGAATAAATGTTAATTAACATGTTACTAAAAAGGTAATAAAGGTACACTTGTGGGCAAATAATGGGGAACAATAATAAACTTGATAAAGGACCATCAAAAGATACTACAAAGGAATATTTGTGATGATTGAAGGATGCAACAGACCAAATTTGGTAATGATCCAACCACTGGATCATGAAAACAAGTAATTTTAAGGTATTTCTAATTTTAGCTCTAGTGGCCCCTAAAATTTATTTCAGCAAACTTGAGAGAGGACAATCTAAGGATGCTACAAACCAAGTTTGGTGATGATCCATCCATTGGTCCATGAGAAGAAGACGTTTACAGGTATTTCTATTTTTAGCTCTAGCTGCCCCTAAAAGGGGCTGACCCAATTTATTTGAACAAACTTGAAAGAGGACCATCTAAGGATGCTACAAACCAAGTTTGGTGATGATCCATCCATTGGTTCATGAGAGGAAGATGTGTAAATGTATTTCTATTTTAGCTCTAGCTGCCCCTAAAAGGGGCCAACCATTTATATTTGACCAAATCTGATAAAAGTCTATCAAAAGGATGCTACAGACCAAGTTTGGTGATGATCAATCCATTGGTTCATGAGGAGATGATTAAAGGTTTTTCTATTTTTAGCTCTAGTGACCCCTATAAGGGGTCAACTGGTATAATATGAGCAAATTGCAGTTAGAACATCAAAAGGCTTCTGCACAGTAAATATGATGTATCTGAGGAGAAGACCATTGTTTACGCCAGACGACGGACGACAGAGCATCCACCTACCAATCCTAATAGCTCACCCTGAACCTTTGGTGCTGGTGAGCTAAAAAAGGGCCAATAGCTCAGTAAAAAAACAGCAATGTGAATGATCTCCCCTTTATGTAACACCAATAGCTATCATTTGTGTGTGTTTGAAGAAAATAGGTCAAGTAATGCAGGAGGAATTGTCAGCATAAGAATTTACTGTAAAGATATAAAATGGCCAATAACTCAGTAAAAAAACAAGAGGGCCAAGATGGCCCTTGTTTGCTCAACTGAGTAAAGATTGCAACATCTATGGTTTTCTTGTGATTTGACCTGGTGACCTAGTTTTTAACCTGAGTTGACCCATGTTCAAACCTGTTCATGATATCATTAAGATAAGCGTTTTGACAAGGTTTGGTGAACCTCCAGTCAAAACTGTGTTAACAAGGTTTTTCTACGATTCGAGCTGGTGACCTAGTTTTTGACCCTAGATGAACCATCCTCAAACGTAACCAAGATATAACTAAAACAATCATTTAAACAAGGTTTGGTGAAGATCCAATCAGCCTGTGACCTCTAGATGGTTAACAGGGTTTTCCAGTCATATGACCTAGTGACCTAGTGTTTGACCCCAGTTGACCCATGTTCGAACTTGTCCAATATATCATTAAGACAAACATTCAGACAAGGTTTCATGAAGATTCAATCAAAACTGTGACCTCTAGAGGGTTAACAAGGTTTTCCAATGATTTGACCTGGTGAACTAGTTTATGACCCCAGATGACCCATGTTGGAGATTGTCCAAGATATCATTAAGACAATCATTTTGACAAGGTTTGGTGAACCTCCAATCAAACTGAGACCACTAGAGTGTAAACAAGGTTTTTCTATGATTTGACCTGGTGACAGTTTCTGACCCCAGATGACCCACCCACCTTCGAACGTTACCAAGGTATTACTAAAACAATCATTTTGACGAGGTTTGGTGAAGATCCAATCAGCCTGTGACCTCTAGAGTGTTAACAAGGTTTCCCAGTCATTTAACATAGTGGCCTAGTTTTTTACCCCAGATGACGCATGCTCGAGCTCGGGCTCGAGCAGCCCCATAACATAATACCGCCCTTCGGGCATATAAAAAGGATGTCTTCACACATTTAATCAGCCTAATTAAAGATTCACACATATATGCAATTTTTCCATTTTAACTTTATTCAATTATTTTCTCTTCATTGCATTTTCAGACTTTAGTATTTCACAAAACTATTCATATTTAGAAGACGACTTGACTACATTGAAAACATCATTTTATTCGTAAATTCATTATTTTGTGGTATATTCTGGTATAACAAACTGCGAGGAGTAAACACTAAAGGGAGATAACCACTGTGAGAAGTTTACTCTACAGCTTTCTCATATTGAATGTCATTTAATCCTTGTTGTGAATCTGAGAAATGTAATTTCAATGTGTCACTTGAAGACTTGAGTTGTCAACATCAACAATCTGTTAAAAACACTGACAGTCAGTTAGCTGTAATGACCACATTCCATTCACTCAACCTGAAGTGCCTGCGAAATGAGACTTTTTATGTTTGAGTATTTCAGTAATAGTGAGATATAACTGTTTATCACAATCAGGGCAAAAGTAAGATTTCTTCAATGGATTTATCTGCCCTTGTCTATCTTCCTCTTCTTCTGCTCTCAACTGTGCAGGAGTAGCTGCAAACAATATGTTAAAATTAATGTACAATGGACAATATCATAATAAAGAATTTATCTGGTTTTAAACTTTCATTTGTTTGTATTGTGTTTACCAGTATTCATAAATATCAACAGTATTAATTTAAATGCGTATAGGTCAGTAGTGGAAGAATTATGGACCTGGAAACCTAGTTCTTGTCTGGAGATGTCCCATGTTCGAGCTTGTCCAAGATATCATTAAGACAAACATTCCCACCAGGTTTGATGAAGATTCAATCAAACTGGTGACCTCTAGAGAGTTTATGACCCCCAGCTGTGAATACTGGGACACTGGAGTGTGACTGATCTCTATAGCTCTCTGAGCACTATGGGCTTAGGTAAGCTAAAAATCCATCAAGGATTTAAAGAAATTGCAGCCAAGACACAAATTTACAGCATCAGAATCTATTCATAATTAATAACCTTACACATGACCTTGACCTTGGCGCAATAGACTATGGTCTTGCGCATGTCATATTGTCTTCTGATGGTGAACCAAGTAATTTCAAAATACTTTCAGAAATTGGAAAATTGTGACAGAGACAAGAAAATTAAATACAATTTGAATGACCTTGAATATGACCTTAACCTTGCCACTATGGGTGTCTTGTGTGTGACACATTCTCTCCGGATAGAGAAAATCTGTACAAATACTTTCAAAATCCATTAAGAAATTGGAAGTTGGCTGAGACACAAAAAAATCATATGTATAGAATGACCGTGAGTATTACCTTGACCTTGGTGCTATGGGCGAGGGTCTTGCATGTAACATGTCGTCTAAAGATGGTGAACATCAGCACCAAGCATTTCAAAATTCATTCAATATATGGAAAGTTATGGCTGAGACACAAAAATTCAATGATATGACCTTGACCTTGGAGCTACGGACCTGGGTCTTGCACAAGATACATTGTCTAGTGATAGTGAACATCAGTACCATGTAATTAAAAAATATATTCATAAATTAGAAGTAATAGCTACATCAAGAAAATTCCATACAACCTTGACCTTGGAGCTTAGGGTCCATCTCTTACACACAACACATCATCTTGTGTTGGCGAACATTTGTGCAATCTTATTTCAAAATCCTTACAGAAATTAAAAGTTATGGCTGAGACATGATGGACAGACAATAAGATGGATGGATGGACAGTGTGACTGCTATATGCAACCCTTCAGGGCATAAAAAACGTACATCTTAACCTGTATTCAACCAGAACTATCACCGAGGGTAATTAAATACCTCCCATAGCCCCTTTTTAAAAGTTTAACAACTTAGAACAAGCCATTTAGGAGAAAAGACACACAAAAAATTTTGTCTTCAGACAAATAAAAAGGGGCATAACTCAATGAGAATATATCCAAATAATTCTTCTTTAAAAGCATGCGCAAGTAGACCTAATAACTAATGTACTGGTAAAGTTTTATAACAAGAGGGCCAAGATGGCCCCTTTCACTCACCTGAGTGAAAATTGCAACATCTATGGAAACCTGTGATTTGACCTAGTTTTTAATCTGAGTTGACCCATGTTCAAACCTGTTATGATATCATTAAGACAAACATTCTGACAAAATTTGAGGAACATCCAATCAAACTGTGGCCAATAGAGGGTTAAAAAGGTTTTCCAGTGATTTGACCAGGTGAACTAGTTTTTGACCCCAGATGACTAATGTTCCAACCTATCCAAGATATCACTATGACAACCATTTTGACAAGGTTCGGTGAAGATCCAATCAAAACTGTGACCCCTAGCATGTTAACAAGGTTTTTCTATAATGTGACCTGGTGACCTAGTTTTTTACCTCATATGACCCAAGTTCCAACTTAACCAAGATATGATTAAAACAATCATTTTGACAAGCTTTGGTGAGGATCCAATCAAAACTGTGATATCTAGATGGTTACCAAAGTTTTCCAGTCATTTGACCTAGTGACCTAGTTTTTTACCCCAGATGACCCATGTTCAAACTTTCCAATATATCATTAAGACAAACATTCTGACAAGGCTTCATGCAGATTCAATTAAAACTTTGTCCTGGTGACCTAGTTTTTGATCCCAGATCACCATGTTACAACCTGTTCACAATATTATTTAAACAAACATTCTGATGAAGTTTAATGAAGATGAGCCATGTTTGAACTTGCCCAAGACATTATTGAGATGAACATTCTACTACATCCTAAGGCGAGCTAATTAAAAATGGGGCATAACTCCATGAATATAAATCCAAATAATTTTTCTAAATATGTACAAGTAGACCTAATGTACTGATAAGTTTTATAAACACCCAACCAGCTGTTTAGGAGGAGTGCAATAAAATTTTGTCTATAGACAAATAAAAAAGGGGCATAACTCTGTGAAAATAAATCCAAATAAATTTCTTTTATAATATGCACAAGTAGACCTAATCCCTAATGCGTTAGTAAAGTTTTATAAAAATCCAGCCAGCCGTTTCAGGAAAGAAGCACACACACAAGATTTTGTCTACAGATGGACTGACAGACAGACGGACGGACGACCTGAAACCAGCATACTCCCTACAACTTTGTTGTGCAGAGGATATAATAATTAAAGCTTGTTAATTGTTTGGATAACTACTGACTGTATGTTTTTTCTTAGTAAGATTATCAAACATAAGGTTGGACAATCACATGAAAATACTGAGAATATAAGAATGAAACAATATTCTCATCAAATTTTATACCAGCAATAGTCCTGGCCTGGCACACTGATTCATGTTCCAATCTTTCAGTTAAATTTACAATCATGGAAGTTTCACATCGTTGACATGTCCAATGTCGCTGCATATTTACAGTGAATTCATTAACAACAGCTTCAGTTCCATCATCAAACAAACTGCAAGGAAACTTCTTTCAGTCATTTATCAAGAAAAAATTTAGTCACTTGTTCATTCACTACAACTGATTGTTGAAAAGTAGTCATGTTTCATGTACACTTTGATTGGAATCAAAGTGTTGCTTCATCAGAATGCTTTCATCATCAGTCAAGTGAGCCTGTAATGGATTGTGTGTATATAAACAGGAGTGTCTGTAATGGATTGAGTGTACAAACAGGTGAGTCTGTAATGAATTGTGTGTAAAAAAAGATGAGTCTGAAATGGATTGTGTATATAAACAAGTGTGTCTGTAATGGATTGTGTGTACAAACAGGTAAGTCTGTAATGGATTGTGTGTACAAACAGGTGAGTCTGTAATGAATTGTGTGTTAAAAATGTGTCTGTAATGGATTTTGTATATGAACAGGTTAGTCCATAATGGATTGTATATGTATACAAACAGGTATGTCTGTAATGGATTGTGTATATCAACAGGTGTGTTTATAATGGATTGTTTATACAAACAGGTGAGTCTGTAACGGATTGTGCAAACTGATGAATCTCTAATGGATTTGTATACAAACAAGTGAATCCTATTATTTTCTTTATAATATGGGCACATCAACTAACCTCGTGAGTCTGAGAAATGAGTCTGATAATGAGACCATGTCAACATTTAGAATTATGTTTATGGTCCTACAAGTGGTCTTAATATCAGGGTTTTACAGTAATCCATAAATGCAGAAAGACTGCACAACTGATTGTAACAAACATGACGGCCTTGATGGCCCTTTTTTGCTCATCTGAGTAAAGACTGCAACTGATTTGACCTGATGACCTACTTTTTGACCCAAGATGACCCACATTTAAACTTGTTCAAGATATAATTAAGACAAACATTCTGACAAGATTTGGTGAATATCAAATCAAACTATGACCACTACAGTATTAACAATACTTTCCAATGATTTGGCCTGGTGACCTAGTTCTTAACCACAGATGACCCATGTTTGAACTTAGATATCATTAAGACAAACATTCAGACAAAAATGGCTAAACATCCAATTAAAACTGTCACCTCTAGACTGTAAGGTTTTCCAGACATTTGATCAGTGACCTAGTTTTTCACCACAGATGACTCATGTCCGATTTTGTCCAAGATATCATTAGAACAAACATTCTGACAAAGTTTGATGAAGATCCAATCAAAACTGTGGCCTATAGAGTGTTAACAAAGTTTTCCAGTGATTTGACCCTGTGATCTAGTTCTTGATGCCAGGTCACCCATGTTTGATCTTGTCTAAGATATCATTAAGACAAACATTCAGATAAAAATTGTAAACATCCAATTAATACTGTGACCTCTGTAGTGTTAACAAGGTCTTTGATAGATTTGACCTGGTGACCTAGTTTTTCAACCCAGATAACTCATGTTTGGTTCTTTACAAGATATCATTAGGACTTACATTCTGACAAGATTTGGCGAAGATCCAATAGAATGTTAATAAGGTTTCTAAAGATTTTACCTGTTGACCTAATTTTTGACCCCAATTGACCCATGTTCGAACTTGTACAAGATATCCTTAAGACAAACATTTTGACAAGGTTTGATAAAGATGTAAAAAGATATAATCAAAACTGTGACTTTGGGGTGTTAACTAGGCTTTGTTTGTTTTGTTTTTATGTGACTTATTGTCACTGGGGTTTTTCAACAATTTTTCAGTTATGTACGGCGACCAGTTCACCTAAGCAAGGTTTGATGAAGATCCAATCAACTGTGACCTCTGGGGTGTAAATAAGATTTTACAATGATTTGACCTGGTGACCTAGTTTGTGACCCCAGATGACCCATGTTCAATAATAGAGATATCATTAAGTCAAACATTCTGACAAGGTATAGATCCAATCGAAACTGTGACCTCTGGAGTGTTCACACGGTTTTTCTTCCATCAGACCCAGTGACCACGTTGTTGACCCAACACAACCCTTTTTTGAACATGTCTGAGATATCATCAGCACTATGCCACAGATCAATTTTCAAGACCCTTTAATGACAAATGTGGTCTCCAGAGTGTTCACAAGGTCTTTCTTCCAAGTTGTTGAACCCACATAGCCCTTTTTCGTACTCGTCCAAGATAACATCAAGAATAAGCCACTGATCAATTTTCATAACCCTTTGACCAAAAATGTGACATTTAAAGGTGTTCACAAGGTGAATGATGACACTTCATGATGCTGAAAAGAGACCCGTCAATATAGCTCAATCCAAGCACTTCATGCTCAGGTGAGCTAAAAACAGCAAAAAAGATTATTAACATATTAAGAATTAGTGTAGCAATTGTTTTCTATTGATTGTACAATAGCAAAATATAAAACATTTCTTTGAAAGCTGCAGTAAAGTTAAAGGATGACACACAGTTAAGAGAGGTGTTAACTTACCATCCATGAGTGAGATACTGATTTATCTGAATACCACCTTTACTGGGGTGTGGCTTACTTTCTGACGTCCCAAAACTGACTGAGTTCATTTCACCTGAAGAAAATACAGAAGAAACAGAAAATTTCATCATAGCTATTATATACATGTAAGAAAGTGAATAAAATCCGTGTTTTAATAATGGAGCTATTCTTAATTATTATACGTTTTAATAATCAGAGTGCATCATTATTACATGTATTAGAACCTGGGTACCCAAAACATAGCTCTAACATCAGCAAGAGGGCCATGATGCCCCTTTTTCATTTACCTGAGTAAAGATTGCAACTGTAGTTTTTAACCCAAGTTGACCCAAGTTCAAACCTGTTCACGATATCATTAATACAAACATTCTGACGAAGTTTGTGGAAGATCCAATCAAAATCGTGACTTTAGGTTTACAAAGTTTTCAGAAGATTTGACTTATTGACCTAGTTTTTGGCCCCAGATGATCTATGTTCGAACCTGTCCAAAACATCATGATATCAAACATTTTTACACTGTTTAACAAAGATCCAGTCAAAACTGTGACCTCTAGAGGGTTAACAAGGTTTTTCTTTGATTTGACCCAGTGACCTAGTTTCTGACCACAGGTGACTCATGTTTAAAGTTGTCCAAGATAATATTAAAACAAACGTTCTGACACAGTTTAATGAAGATACAATCAAAATTGTGCCCTCTAGAGCATTTACAAGGTTTTATGGTGCATCTAAGAGTGTTAGCAACCCCCGGGCGTGGACGCTGGACGAAGGAGTAGACTAACTGGTTACTACATGCTCAGGTGAGCTAAAAAGTGACAAGTTGACAGAAAACATGTACTGCAGTGTCAAGTCTAAGCTAATGAGTACTGTAAACGAAAATTGATGATACTTACAGCAACTGCATTCTACCCAATGAAAGATGTGATTAAAGAAGAAACTAGAAAAGCACGCACACACAAGGACAGGGTGAACACTATTTGCCCGCCTCCCATTTCATGGTGGGAGCATAAAAAGGTCCACATAATATGTTAATTTTATATGAATTATTTACAGTTGTATTTAATGTTTTGTTTTTAAAAATCTACAAGTAAAGAAAAAAAGACAGTTGATACAGATATTGTCTGAAAACATACCCAGTCTATGAGGACCAAGATATACATTCTTCATCTCAGCGGGAAGAACTCTGCGTACTTTGTAACGTACATCACAACTTAAGAATTCTGATAGTTTATTGGCAAGTATCTTCTCAAGCTTCAAAGCACGGGGACTTATTCTCCTGTCTGTTTCAATAGCAAGAAATGTGTCTGAAACAAACCAGGTATCAACTTGAATCATTTTTGGTATCCACAAGACAAAGACCTTTGTGATAGCAACTAACACTGACATAATCAGTTTCTGCCCAGGATATAAAGTAACCTAACTTGCTAATTGGTAATATCAAGTTTCACCAAGTTATAGTTTAAAAAGAGTCTATTGCAAGTGATTTGAAACAAATATTATACTTGGTCTGTCTTCGATAAACCAATATCACATTTAATTTTCATATTTTTTTATAACGATAACTTCTCTGAATATAAGGATACAAAACAACAATTAGCCTTAAAATAACGATCATGGTAGGATGCAGGGAACCATGACTTTGATTTTTGATAATGTCCTCTGTTCATTAAATATTTTACTTTAAAGAAAATCCGTGGCCTGAACCCCACTGACAATTACGTAAAATCTCATAGATTAAAAAAGAAAACAAATATCAAAATTCTGAGACATGGTTCCCTAGATGAGTATTTCCGGTACAATAAAAAAAAAACACTTTAAAATTCTTAAACAAGAGGGAAAGGACAGCCCTTTTTCCTCACCTGAGTAAAGATTGCAACATCTGTGGTTTTCCTGTGATTTGACCTAGTTTTTAACCTGAGTTGACCCATGTTCAAACCTGCTCATGATATCATTTATACAAACATTCTGACAAAGTTTGAGGAAGATCCAATCAAAATTGTGACTTCTAGAAGGTTTACAAAGTTTTCAGGAGATTTGACCTATTGACCTAGTTTGTGACCTGAGATGATCCATGATCCAACCTGTCCAAACCATCATGAAAACAAAGTTTTTACACATTTTAACAAAGCTCCAATCAAAACTGTGGCCACTAGAGGGTTAACAAGGTTTTTAATGATTTGACCTAGTGACATAGTTTCTGACCCCAGATGACCCATGTTCAAACCTGTTTAAGTTATTATTAAGACAAGCATTTTGATGAACCTCCTGTGACCTCTAGAGGGTTAGCAAGGTTTTCCTATGATTTGACCTGGTGACCTAGTTTTTGACCCCAGATGACCCATGTTAAAACTTTACCAATATATCATTAAGACAATCATTTTGACAAGACTTAGCGACAATTCAATCAAAACTGTGACCTCTAGAGGGTTAACAATGTTTTCCAGTAATTTTACCTGGGGACCTAGGTTTTGACCCCAGAAGACCAATGTTCGAACTTGTCCAAGATATCATTAAGGCAAATATTCTGACAAAACCGTGACATCTAGAGTGTAAACAAGGTTTTTCTATGATTTGACCCGGTGACCTAGTTCTTGACCCCAGATCACTATTTGTCCAAGATATCATTAAGACAAACATTCAGACAAAAATTGGTTAACATCCAATTAAAACTGTGACCTCCAGAATGTTAACAAGGTCTTCAAGAGACCTAGTTTTTCAACATAAATAACTCACGTTTGGCTTTGTACAAAATATCATTAGGACAAATATTCTGACAAGATATGGTCATGATTCAATCAAAACTATGGCCTATAGAACATTAATAAGGTTTCCATCAAAAATCAAAACTGAGACCTTAGGGTGTTAACTAGGCTTTAGAATAATTTGACTTGTTGACCTAGTTTTTGATCCCAGATGACCCATGTTCGAACTCCAAGATATCATTGAGATGAACATTCTAACCTGGTATGATGAAGATTCACTCAGAAGTGTGACCACTAGAGTGCTAACAACCCCCAGGTATGGACGACAGACGACAGACACCAGAGAGACTGATTGATTAGTATAGTTCAAGCACATATGGATAACACACTCCATTCCCCATGCTTATATGTTACAATGCCAACTAGCATAAAGCAGAGGAAGGCTAAGAACCAAAGGATGCATAAATAGAATCAAACACTAGTGGTCTACTTATGTTACACCACTACATGAGAACCGATTATATAATCGGAAAATCGCATCGGATGTATCAACCGATTCCAACTGATAATCAATTATGATTTTCAACCCATATTGCAACACCAGCTAGCACTAATTTTGATACTTTTGTGTCAAGTGTCCTAGGATGTGAATTTGATACATGAATAACAAGCCAATTAGCCAATAAAAATCCTAATTTCTTGTTTTCACCCAGTAGAGGTGGACTTGTAGACTTGACTACTGAATTACATGTAAAAAGTGTAGAATATATAACATACATTCTTATCTGTGGTGACATCTGAAATGAACTTAAAAGTTCCTTTTTAAAGCAAATAAAATACGTTATAAAAAGGGATAAATTAGAATAAACATTGGCATACCTTCTAAACGTAGCCTCAGTAAGTTCTGCCATGTTGCTCTAAGTTGTATGATACTGGACATAACTTGTTGAGCTTCTTCTTCGTTTGGTATTATAATCTCTAACCAGCTATCACAGATCATCCTAGAAAGAAACAGTCAGAATTTGAAGTTTGAAAAAGAAGATACAGACAGACTAAAAAACAAAAGCAGTGAACGGGAGAGAAATAACACCTACATACACAGTTGATCTATATGTAATATATTAAGGCATAGTTATCTATATGTAATATATTCAGGCACACAGTTATCTATATGTAATATATTAAGGCACAATTGATCTATATGTAATATATTAAGACACAGTTATCTATATGTAACATATTAAGGCGCAAAGTTATCTATATGCAATATATAAAGGCACACAGTTATCTATATGTAATATATTAAGACAGTTATCTATATGTAATATATTAAGGCACAGTTATCTATAAATAATATAGTACGGCACAGTTATCTATATGCAACATATTAAGGCACACAGTTATCTATATGTAACATATTAAGGCACAGTTATCTATATGTAATATATTAAGTCATAGTTATCTATATGTAATATATTAAAGCACACAGTTATCTATATGTAATATATTAAGGCACAGTTATCTATATGTAATATATTAAGATGCAGTTATCTACATGTAATATATTAAGACACAGCTTATCTATATGTAATATATTAAGACACAATTTATCTATACAGTTGATCAATATGTAATACATTAAAATACAGTTGATCTATATGCAGAGATTAATTATCTTTACAATTAAATTCATTTGTGCCAGATCAATGTTCACAGGGTGGGTTTTATTAACAAGTGGATCAAGTTAAATAAATACCTTGTACAGCTACTGTTTGTATCAATGCAGTTTGAGAACAGTGCAACAGTCTGTAGTGCTGGTACCCTCATTGTATTGGTAAGGTAAGGTTTATTTGTTTCCAAGATTGTTCTGAAATGGCAAGAGAGAATGTAAGTTATATAGGCAATGCTTAGAAAGAAAATTTTCAAAGTAACAGTGGAGGGAAAACAAACTGATAACAAGAGGGCCAAAATGGCCCTTTTTCACTCACCTGAGTAAAGATTGCAACTTTTATGGTTTTCCAGTGATTTGGCCTAGTGACCTAGTTTTTAACCTGAGTAGACCCATGTTCGAATCTGTTCATGATATCATTAATACAAACACTCTGACACAGTTAAACAAAGATCCAATCAAAACTGCAACCTCTAGAAGGTTAACAAGGTTTTCCAGTGATTTGACATGGTGACCTAGTTTTTGATCCAAGATGACCCATATTCGAACCTGTCCAAGATATCATTAAGACAAGCATTTTGACTAGAATTGGTGAACCTACAATCAGAACTGTGACCCCCTAGAGTGTTAACAAGGTTTTTCTATGATTTGACCTGGTGACTTAGTGTCTGATCCCAGATGACCCATGTTCAAAAATAACTAAGATATCATGATGACAATCATTTTGACAAGGTTTGATGAAGATCCAATTAAAACTGTGAACCCTAGAGCATAAACAAGGTTTTTCTATGATTTGACCTGGTGACCTAGTTTTTGACCCCAGATGACCCATGTTCGAATTTGTCCAAGATATCATTGAGACAAACATTCTGACCAGATGAAGATTCACTCAAAGTGTGACCACTAGAGCATTAACAACCCCCAGGTTGGACGACGGCCAATGGACACCGGAATAAACTAACTGATGACTATAGGTCACCGAGCACTACATGCTCAGGTGAGCTAAAAAGGGGCATAACTCCATGAAAATAAATTGGACTTTTTTTTATATAATATGCAAAAGTAGACCAAATGCCTAATGTGTTGGTAGAGTCTTTTTTGAAAATCCAACAAGCCATTTTGGAGAAGAAGTGCACAACTTTGTTGAGCGGGGGTATAATGAGCAAGATGCTTTGAACTGCAGTGTGATAGCTAGGGTTATAATGTCGTATTTTAGAAAAATACAATTGTCAAAGTTGTTTCCCTTCTGGGTTATATTTTATATACATGACAAACCCCTTTGACTCTGAGAAGGATTTTTGTAACAATTATATGGGAAAAAGAATTTTTTAATCATAAATTTTATGCTTGCAACAATTTATACCATCAAAATTTAAGCATGTTATGCTGCAATGCTAGCAAAAGTCAAAAAAGTAAGTCAAGAAATGATAACTCACATGAAAGAGACAACAATCCAATTTTCTGTTAAAGAGAATTTGACGGGATCAGCCGTTTATCAGAATAGGAAGAATAGATCTTTATTTCAGCCCCTAATAATGGTTTAATGGAGCCCCTGGTTTATCTCTCAAACAAGTGAAAAATGCCTCCTCCATGTATTGAGTGATAAGACCATATAAAGAAGTTACATAAATATTAAGTTAGAGAATTTATATTTACATTCTTAAACTGTTCAACTAAAGCTCTACTAAATTATCAAATATTAAACTAACTCACACAAAAGTCAGAAGTTCATGTTTATTACTAAGAAGTCCCTTTAGATCTGCTAGATCATGCTTGCCTTGTTCAAGGTCATGTTTAGGATGAAGTAGCTCAGGTTTGTAGGAGAAAACACAGGTAGGATGCAATAATACAAAAGGCTTGTTCTGCAAAAAGAGATGTTTACATTTTTTTGCCACATAAATTTGACTCAAATTTACAAGAACAACTACATGGACATTAAGAATAACAATTCTTTTCCATACTTGATGGATTAACATCATTAGAAATGTTGAACAAGTTTACAAAGATCTATTCTTTATTAACAAAATTTGAATTATAATTTCAATATTCTGCTCACTGTTGGTGATGTCAGACCCCAGTTTCACAATGCTAAGTCAGTATCAAATTAACAAGCTTGACTTTTCTATAACTGGCAGTGATCAGTATTTCCTACATAACAGTTATCTTTTCTGCTGTTGTATATATAGAAATTGCTTCATCCAAAAACAAGAAAGATAAAATGAATTTCAATCAATTCTGATATTTCAACATGATTACAAAGGCAAAATTGCCAAGATCTGCTTGCAGGGGAAGTAAACAATGCATGTAAATTTACCCGAGTATGAAAAGCCTGTTCTGAGCTGGATTTAAATGTATTACAGTCATCTGCAATGGCAACTTGAGGGTACAGACCACTACACAGAATTATCTTCAATAGATTTACATCATGGAGGGTAAAATGTCGACTTTCATTTGACGTTTCCTACACAAAATGAAAAAAATCAACATACAGTAATTGGCAGTTGTACTTAGAATATTTTTTTCAAATAAGAAATAAATGGCCATGGTAAAGTAGCTTAAGTTTTTTCTTAAAGGAAGCAGATCAAATGTTAAATTGGCAACTTCTGAGTCATAAAAAGTACAGCATTCTGAAAATCCTAATGTGCCTTAAAAGCAAAACTGTGTGTTTCATAAGAAAAATGACTGTATTGACTAGGTACTTTTCTCACTAAGGTTTAATGTACACCACCAGCCAGGGTCATTTGGAAACTTTTCCCATTTTTACAGTGGAAGATCCCTGACATATACCTGGTGTAGTTTAAAAAAAGGTACACAATTGTTTGTTCTCATTTAAAGTAGAATGAGTAGCTATATGGTGATATCAAGTTTTACTAATTTATAGTTTTAAAAAGTCAACCATAATTGTATACATTAATAAACCCACTATACAGAGTCTATTGCAAGTGATTTGAAACAAATATTTTACTTAGTCTGTCTTCTATAAACCAATATCGCACGTAATTTTCATATTTTTTAATAAAGATCACTACTCTGTATATAAGGATATATTACAACAATTAGACTTAAAATAACAATCATGGTATCATGCAGGGAACCGTGTCTCAGATTTTTGATAACGCCCTCCATTCAATAGATATTTGACTTTAAAGAAATTCCGTCGCCTGAACCCCGCTGACACTTACATAATACGTCATAGATAAAAAACGAAAATAAATATCAAAATTCTGAGACACACTTCCCTAGATAAGCATTTCCGCTACAAAATACCGAAAACCTCTTTGAAATCCATCTTCAAATAAGGCGGCAATCTTTGTTCAAAAATAGCACCCACTGTGTTTTTTTTTTCTAAGCAAGAAATTGACAATAAAAGTGTCATATCGTTATCACCTCATGTAATCAACAATTATTCTATAAATTAATACAGCCTATTAAAATTTGATAACCAATCAAATTCGTTCATCGTTAGCGGATCAATTAGTGGAACCGCCCACCATTTTAGATGACTCTAAAGAGCTTAATTAAGAATTATTTGTCAAAATAGTATCATATCGTACCGATGCAATACACAGTACATCAGATTTCTCGTCAACCGAGAAGCTCTCAATGGGGAAAACGGCTGATAGGGAAATAGAGTCAAAGATGGCTGTGGAAGTTAAATGAAAGGTAGCCATGCATTTAGTGTAAACATAAGAACATAAGAGATTAATTTGTAGAAAAGTGTTTATGTTTTATGTCTATTAATGTAATCATTTAAAAACATACTAATATATAAAGGTAATTTGATATATAACAGAATAAAATTTGATTCTCCAAAAACATGCGCGTGTGTAAGGTGTATTTAGTATGGTATGGTGACAATCTATCACGTCACTATGGTCAAGTTTTTCACCGGATATAGATTTATGCAGTTCGGTATCTTTAGCATTTGTAAACCAACTTCCGCAAGAAAGAGATTTCTAACTACATTTTCACTTTTTGAGAACACTCTAACACCTTGCTTAGCCTTATTTTTCTTATTTCCCATTTTAATCCGCTTGATGTTGATAATCTGTCGAATTTTAAATACTTATGTTAACATACGGCAAGCGATACCAAATTTAATATTGATTGATACAAATTTGCCCTTAAGGAGCCCCTTACAACGCCGCATCCTAGATTGTTCTCGCTGATAAAGTGGAGTCGATATGGGGGTGCAGTTTTTATCACAATAAAACACTATTTTTGCATATTCGGATAGATTTTTTTGTTGCATGGTATGATAGTTTGATATTTAATTATTGTTAGTGACTTAAAATGTCATCTTCGCATTTTTTTACCTTTGTAGGCACTAACGCTACCTTAAGGATGGTCAGAGGCTTGTTCAAATTTACATGTAACATACCCAGTGATAATTAATTTGAAATTTCCTTTTTCTTGGCATAAATGTATCATCTAATTAGCACTTACATAGGGATGTATGTACATGCAGTACAAAATAAATATCAATATATAAACTGAACAATAATGGCCAGATATTATACTTGCAGCCTTTCTCTTTTGGCTTTTTCTATGATATTTCATACTTTGATATTTTAAAGCCATCATCAAGAATTTGCAGACAAGGACCAGATTCACATACCATAACAAATATTCTAATTTAAGTTTAACTTACTTGAAGCTGTTGTAAATTATGTGATAACCGGAATTCTAAATCTTTAATATCCGAAGATTCATCATCATTGTCCTCACCATCACTGATCTGGTAATCCTTTGGTAAATAGCAACAACTGTTTAATTAATATGAACAAAAGCATACATGAACTCAGCCTATTAATTACATTAAATACTGTATGTGTATTCCAGTTCGCAGACGCAGATTTTTGCAGAGAGGCCCGTTTCAGGGGTCTATACAAATATTTGCACTATTTTGAATATGTAAAGATGAGCGTCAGAAATTATAATTTGCACAATCTGCTCAAGTGAAAAAAAAATATTAAGGGTAATTACTCCTACAAGATCCTACAATGGTATAAAATGCAGACTAATGCAGATGATTATACAGATTAAAAATGAATAGCGATAAGTACAAATAATTATCTTGGGTGTTTGGTGAACCTATTAGTACTATTAAGATTTCAGATCAAGCATTTGTTTTTACATATTTTTTACTCATTCTGCTGTTGTAGCTTTTTTTTCAAAGTACTAAGCATCACACAATAGGGTATAGTGCATAACAAAGACATTGTCTAGCAGATAGATTATAACAAACCAAAGAATGCCCGTAAGCGTGCCACATTTTCTCACAGTTTCACAAAGTTTTACAATGCATTAATTGAGAGCATGATCTTTCATCTTTCAGTAATGTTATAAATATATACAGCCAAGTTTTTCATAAATTGTGACAACAAACATTTTGACATCAGATTCTGATTATTTTTTGCTAAACAAACTACACAAAAATAAAACAATTTTAATTCATGAAAACTTGGAAAAACATAATAAACATTTCAATTCGTTATTAAAACATAATTATTTAAAGCATACGGTTATAATTATAATAAACTAACTGTTTATGAAATCACTAACATATGTACATACATTTTTTTGGAGCAGCACGAAAATATGACTATTTTGAAATTATTTGGGTAGAAATATTTGCTCTAATGAAGAATTTGTGGATCCAACGTCACCGCAAATTGACTTAATACCACTAACTAATAGTAAACTTACTTAATACCAATAATAGCAAACTGACTTATTGCCACTAATAGCAAATTGACTTAATACCACTAGCTAAAAGCAAACTGACTTAATACCACTAATAGCAAACTGACTTATTACCATTAATAACATATTGACTTATTACCACTAACTTAAAGCAAACTGACTTAATACCACTAATAGCACACTGACTTATTATCACTAAAAACAAATTGACTTAACACCACTAACCAATAGCAAACTGACTTATTACCACTAACTAATAGCAAACTGACTTAATACCACTAATAGCAAACTGACTTATTATCACTAATAGCACACTGACTTATTACCACTAATAGCAAATTTCCACTAACTTATAGCAAACTGACTTAATGCCACTAACTAATAGGAAACTGACTTAATGCCACTAACTAATAGCAAACTGACTTAATACCACTAACTAATAGCAAACTGACTTATTACCACTAAAAGCAAACTGACTTAATACCACTAATAGCAAACTGACCTATCACCACAAATAGCAAACTGACTTAATACCACAAACCAATAGCAAACAGACTTATTACCACTAATAGCAAACTGACTTAATACCACTAATAGCACACTGACTTATTACCGCTAATAACAAATTGACTTAATACCACTAACTAATAGCAAACTAACTTAATACCTCTAATAGCAAACTGACTTAATACCACTAACTAATAGCAAACTGACTTAAGGTATCGTGAGTGGCTATATGGTGATATCAAGTTTTACTAATTTATAGTTTTAAAAAGTCAACCATAATTGTATACATTAATAAACCCACTATACAGAGTCTATTGCAAGTGATTTGAAACAAATATTTTACTTGGTCTGTCTTCTATAAACCAATATCGCACATAATTTTCATATTTTGAATGAAGATCACTACTCTGTATATAAGGATATATTACAACAATTAGACTTAAAATAACAATCATGGTATCATGCAGGGAACCGTGTCACAGATTTTTGATAACGCCCTCCATTCAATAGATATTTGACTTTAAAGAAATTCCGTAGCTTGAACCCCGCTGACAATTACGTAATACGTCATAGATAAAAAACGAAAATAAATATCAAAATTCTGTGACACGGTTCCCTAGATAAGCATTTCCGCTACAAAATACCGAAAACCGCTTTGAAATCCATCTTCAAATAAGGCGGCAATCTTTGTTCAAAAATAGCACCCACTGCGTTTTTTTCTAAGCGAGAAATTGACAATAAAAGTGTCATATCGTTATCACCTCATGTAATCAACAATTATTCTATAAATTAATACAGCCTATTAAAATTTGATAACCAATCAAATTCGTTCATCGTTAGCGGATCAATTAGTGGAACCGCCCACCATTTTAGATGACTCTAAAGAGCTTAATTAAGAATTATTTGTCTAAATAGTATCATATCGTACCGATGCAATACACAGTACATCAGATTTCTCTTCAACCGAGAGGCTCGCAACGGGGAAAACGGCTGATTGGGAAATCAAGTTGAAGATGGCTGGGGAAACCACTGTATAAATTAAATGAAAGATAGCCATGCATTTAGTGTAAAAATAAGAACTTGAGATGTGATTGATTTGTAGAAAAGTGTCTATGTTTTATGTCTGTTAATGCAATCATTTAAAAACATACTGATATATAAAGGTAATTGGATATACACCAGAATAGTATAAGATTCTCGAAAAACATGCACGTCCGATGTCCGTAAGACGTTACTGTTTTTCATCCTATTGTTTGTTTGATAGCTTTCAATATTTTACCAAAATGTACAGAATTGCTTAATAAAAGTGCACGCTGAAATAACTTTATTTTATTGATTACATCAATGAAATAGCGAAAATAATAATTTTCGTTGACCCAGTCTCCCTGTATTAATTTACTGGCAATTCAAATATATTGCAGTTTTACAACTTTAATTGTGTTTGAAACCTGACTCTGGAATATATGAATTTAATTAAACTTGTAAAAATGGTACGTCATAACATTAACAGGGTAACAATCTTTGACAGCTCGTTTTCTTATCTTGTGCGTTTTATTGCAAGGTGCATGAAGTGTCTGCAAACCATATTGCTGTTTATTATATCTCCCGCCAAAACATAAAGAAATATGTGATGCGACATATGTAAGGTCTAAATTGACCCATATTGATAGTATAATTAACAAGGCGTTAGAGTATGATATCGATATCACACTTCAATAAGACCACCGTTCCGGATCAGTTATTTCATCATATATTTTATATTAAAAGTACATTAGATGTTAGTAGCCCAATCGACCAAGGTGTTAATGAATTCACACCTTTCTTGCACATCAAATGATTGTTGCAGTTATATATTTATTACGTAATTTTCCACCATAAAGTTTCCATTTTCACAATATGTCACGTCACTATGGTCAAGTTTTTTACGGGATATAGATTTATGCAGTTCGGTATCTTTAGCATTCGTAAACCAACTTCCGCGAGAAAGAGATTTCTAACTATATTTTTCACTTTTTGAGAACACTCTAACACCTTGCTTAGCCTTATTTTTCTTATTTCCCATTTTAATCCGCTTGATGTTGATAATCTGTCGAATTTTAAATACTTATGTTAACATACGGCAAGCGATACCAAATTTAATATCGATTGATACAAATTTGCCCTTAAGGAGCCCCTTACAACGCCGCATCCTAGATCGTTCTCGCTGATAAAGTGGAGTCGATATGGGGGTGCAGTTTTTATCGCAATAAAACACTATTTTTGCATATAGGGATCGATTTTTTTGTTGCATGGTATGATAGTATGATATTTAATTATTGTTAATAACTTAAAATGTCATTTTCGCTTATTTTTACGTTTGTAGCCACTTACGCTACCTTAATACCATTAATAGCAAACTGACTTATTATCACTAATAGCATACTGACTTATTACCACTAATAGCAAATTGACTTATTACCACTAACTAATAGCAAATTGACTTAATACCACTAACTAATAGTAAACTTACTTAATACCAATAATAGCAAACTGACTTATTGCCACTAATAGCAAATTGACTTAATACCATTAGCTAATAGCAAACTGACTTAATACCACTAATAGCAAACTGACTTAATACCACTAATAGCACACCGACTTATTACCACCAATAACAAATTGACTTAATACCACTAACTTAAAGCAAACTGACTTAATACCACTAATAACAAATTGACTTAATACCACAAACTAATAGCAAACTAACTTAATACCACTAATAGCAAACTGACTTCATACCACTAATAGCACACTGACTTATTACCAACAATAGCAAACTGACTTATTACCACTAATAGCAAACTGGCTTATTACCACTAATAGCAAACTGACTTAATACCACTAACTAATAGCAAACTGACTTATTACCACTAACTAATAGCAAATCGACTTAGTGCCACTAACTAATCGCAAATTGACTTAGTGCCAATAACCCTTGCAAAAATGACATAAAATCAGTACAATAGCAATTTGACTTTATATCAGAAATTAATAGCAATTTGACTTTGTATCAAAAATTAATAGCAATGTGACTTTATTTCAGTAAATAACATAAATACCAGTATCCAATAACTTGATCTTAAATCGTACCCTTATTTTAATCTAACAAGGCAAGCAAAAATGTTGGTATAATGTCCAACTCAAATTTCAACCAATGCCTCTAAAGATGTGTCTATGGTGCACCAAAAGGCTGAAAATGGGCAATGTTGAGGAATAGCTGAAAGGGTGCTGGAGGTTGATCTGTGACCATTGACAGAGAGGCCTTGGGGAACATATGACATTTGACAATCCCACTATACACCAATAAAAAACTATAAAAGAAATTGTTAAGTCATTCGATCTTAATATTGTAGTCCTTAACCTTGATCATATAATCTCCCATCAATGTAAATTTCATCATAGATATCATCCTTTTTATTATATAAACCCGAAAAACTGATAGAAATTGTAAACAAGAGGGTCAAGATGGCCTTTTTTTTTGCTCACTGGACAAGATTCGCTCAAAAGTGTGACCACTAGAGCATTAACAACCCCCAGGTGTGGACGCCGGACGCCGGAGCAGACTGACTCATGACAATAGCTCACAGAGCACTAAGTGCTCAGGTATGCTTAAATCCCTGACCTACAATTATTGCTGTGAAAATTTCACAAGAAATCCGGTCAACTTCTATTTTTACTCAACAGCAATTAAGTACCTCATCATCCAACTTAAGTATTTTTCTACGTTTAGACTCCTTTCGTTTTTCCCTCTTGAGTTCACCAAGTCTCTTTCTTTCTCCATGTTTTTGTCGTCTTTCAGCGCTGCTCAGATACTGAGTTTGGTTGTCAAGTTTCTCCAATAATCCATGATCCTAATGGGATAAAAGATGCAACAATTATTGCCATAGCAAGCATAACCATAGCAAAAACAAAACAGATTTTTTTCTCAAGTAGGGGGTTAATGGGATACCAACATACTTAAGACTTCTAATTCATGTTGTAAAAAATTGGTCAGAAATCATGTCACGTTAAAAGAGACTTTACAATTAACAGCATTTATAACCAAAAACACAATTTGTTTTAAAAAAAGGTTTACTTTATATGGAGTTTAATGAAACATACATTCTATTTCATTGTCAATTACATTTCAAAATGAAACAGAATAAAGTTTGTCTTTCTTGTGAAGTAAAAAAACCTGAATTGTTTTACAAAATTAACACAAGGAGATCACTTAAGTAAAACATAGGCATTAGGGCTGCAATGAATCCAAATTTCTTCAGATCTGATCCAACTGAATCCAAATGGTGAATTTTAAATACTTTAGATCAGATTCTACAGTAACTTTGCTATGCAGAATTAATTGAATAATTGCATTCATCTCTTCATTTTTATAACACTAACCTTATAACAAGAGGACAAGAGGACAACAGGATAAAGATGGTGCTTTTTTGCTCACTTGAGTTAAAATTGCAACCCCTAAGGTTTCCTGTAATTTACCTGGTGACCTAGGTTTTGACCTGAGTTGACCCATGTTCAAGCCTGTTCTTGATATTGTTAATACAAACATTCACACAAAGTGAAGTTTGGGAAGATCCAATTAAAACTGAGTGTTGAGAAGGTTTCCCAGAGATCTGACCTGGTGACCTAGTTTGTGACCCTAGATGACCTTTGATTGAATTTGTCCGAGACATCACTAAAACAGACATTTAGACAGTTTAACGAAGCTCCAATCAAAACTGTGACCTCTAGAGTGTTTTTCCAGAAATTTGATCTGGTGACCTAGATTAAGATCCCAGATGACCCATATTCAAAGTTGTCTAGGACATCATTAAAACAAACATTTTGACACAGGTTAATGAAGATCCAATCAAAATTGTGACCTCTAGAGTGTTAATAAGGTTTCCAATGATTTGACCTGGTGACCTAGTTTTTGAGCCAATATGACCCATGTTGGATCTTGTCCAAGACATTATTCAGACAAACATTCTGACCAGGTCTGGGGAAGATCCAATCAAAACTGTGATCTCTAGAGTGTCAACAAGGTTTCCAGTGATTTGACCCGGTGGCCTAGGTTTTGACCAGAGATAACCCATGTTCGATCTTGTCCAAGATAAAATTGAAAGCTGAAGTTGTATATGATGCATATTTGTTTGCCCTTACTCCCTACCTGCCATTCCTGATACTCTAAACTTATAGTTACTGCTGTCACATGATTATAAATCTCACGGCCTTCAGTCCAATAAGCAAAATGTCATCATGGATAGGTGTGAAAGCATTCATTGCTCACTTATCAGTTCTAACTTTGAGGCGAACTACTCAAACTACAAGCTAATTAGTCACAGGGACAAAATTATATTTTGACGTAAACAGAATTTTGAGATACTGGCAAGTGAATTAGAAGTAAGTGAAGTATTATCATATAGAAAATAGAACAAAACTAGAAATGTGTCTGAAGGACACTAATGCTCCCACTTCATTTTCCTGGGGGACAGTGAAAATCCCTTTACTCAGAAACAACACTGAACTATCATCAAACAAGGGAATTCTTGAAAAGGTCATATCGATCTGGAATAGTCAAAGATCACTGTCATTTGACCTTTTATCCCCATTAAATCTCACAAACCTATGCTTATTAATTTTCAAGTTATTGATTGAACTATTTTCCACTAAGTGCCATTGTGACATTGAACCTAATGACATCAAAATTAATAGGGGTTACCCACAGGCCATGGGTAATGTCCCTACCAATTTGCATATACCAAAATATATTCCTTCTCAAGTTATTGATCAGACAAGGATTTTATACTGAGTTTCAGTGACCTTGACCATTGACCTAAATTATAAATGACCCCAAAATAAATCGGGGTCATTTACTGGTTATGGGCAATGTCATCCAAGGATCATTCCTGTGAAGTTTGATTGAAATTAGCTTCATGGTTTCAGAAGGGATTTCATTTGAAACAATTGTTGACAACACAAATTACACAATGAGAGACTAGATACAGGGAAATCACTACAGCCCACCAAGTACTCTACAATTATGATACTTCAAGTGAATGTCTTTATATTGTGACTACACATAATTCCTTAAACAGAAGTTTGCTATAACTGTAATTCATTATAAGTGAAGTATCATCAGAATCACTCAATGAAAATCTTAAAATATATCCCATCAACCTTGTCCCTCTGGTAAAATACAAGTTATAAACAGAGATTTCAATTCCTACAAATTAAAACAAGAAATGACAGGAACTGTCATAAAACCAGGTTTTCCTTTTCTAGATGTTTACCCCATTCTTACCTTCAATCATAGCGTGGAAACATTATGCCTATGACCTGCACGAGTTACATTTTAATAACTCATACAGGCAAAATAAACAAAGAGCCATAATTCTGCCAAAAATAATCAAATCACAAAACCCCAACAATACACAATGGGCCACTTGATGACAATAGTTCTATGAAAGTTTGATCAAAATCCGTCGAGAAATAAAGGAGGTGCATATTACTCCATATATTGCATATGCATGGGTGAAAGTTGGCAAAACTGAAAATACTGAAAAATAAAGCAGGCCGCTTGGACCCCTGGTAGGTCCAGGACAATGCCCTAGATGGGGGTCCAAGGGGCCTAAGGCCCATGGAAGCTCCTGCAATGCTGGCAATATTAGGCTGAAAAATTAGCTCTCCTGAAAGCTAGCAGAAGCTTTTAAAACCAAGAATTTAAAGTGTGGAATCATCAACATTTGTGCTATATTGGAAGTCATTAAGCCAAAGAAAACTTCTAACTAGACTGACCCTAATATTTCCACAAACATTATCAAGTATATCTGAGTTTAAATTCTTATAAACATCCATGTGAATTTCTTTTTAGAAATTGAAAACCTACCAACGCTACTATTATTGAAGAAGAAAGCAGAAACAAGGTATTTATTTTTAATGCCTTTGTACTCAAAATTTGTTCTAGAAAAATTAGTGAAGTATCTCTGTCCTGTGATGATCATTAATCTTTCTGATGTGGATGTGTCAGGGAAAACATATATTTTTATGTAATCATCACAAGTTTTCCTTGATAAACAGTGAACTAATATTCATATGTATACATGTACATGAACATAACATACAAGTCTGTATGTAATTATCTGCAGATTCTCCAGTCAATTCATGTTTATTTTCAAGATATGTACTCACACACAGGTTAACAAAGAAAATTTGGCATTGATTGCATCAAAACATTGGCAATGACCAAATTCAGCTATCAAATCAACAGCCAAAAAAGTTCATATATTCTAAATATTGATTGTGAAATTAAATGTACTATATGTAAGTTTTGATGATACAGAACCAATTCAACATGAGACACCTGCAGTAAGTAAATCTACCATAAATGAAACTTTTTCAGAATATCTCAAAAATATAACAAACATGTGCTTTGTTGACAGTGATTTTAATACTCTTTCCAATGTTATACATCATCATCATTATATTATTGTAAAAAGGCACATCATATCTAAAAATCATTCATCAAGGGCCCCTCAAACCAAACAAAAGCCCATCATTTACTCAGCACTAAAACCATTGAAAAAACATGTTTAGAGGTTCCTCAGATCACATTAAAAGCACTAAGCAGCAAAACACTAGAAGCAACATTTAATGTGAAAATATATCTTCCATTAATTTAAGAATGAATTAAAAACTAGAAATATTTGACAAGTTAATTCTGCCAATTTCAAATTAAGGTCTTCAGGTTTTTTTTATAATTCTTCCAAGATAAAAACAATCACACAATTCTGTCTACTGCCATCAACTTTTTCACATGAAAAGCAGAACTACAAAAGTTATAAGGATGAGGGAATATTGAATAACTTCTCAATTTTTCAAACTTATTTTGGCTTGAATAATAAATCTGCAAAAATGGAAAAAAAACAAAAAGGCTCATCTGTAATGTTTATCAATATACAACTAAGTATTTAAATCAAACCAAAGGCGTCTATTAGTCTTAGGCAATAACTAAGCACACATAAGTCAAGTTGTAAATCATCATTTATCACTTATCTGAGGAGCGAAACACATAAACATTTTGAACATTAAACTGAAGTAAATGCATCAAAATATCTAGTCATAGGTTGCATAATGAGCACATACAAGTTAACTCATATGAACAGTAGTTCCTACAATTTTACACTAATAGTAATACATCAATTCCTTTTAGTCCCCTTTTCCATTTTGTCATTTGTTTTCTGTAGGATTCTGTTTTTTCATGTTTACTAGCTTAGCCAACCTTTAAGCTTTCTCTATCTTAAGATTTTGCACAGAGACATAGATGGTAACAGTTAGCTTGGTTCTGTCTTTCTCAACTATATCATCCATCATGTTTAATGTTGATTCAACATTAAACCCTTATTTCAATAGTGGTCCCATAGTAATGATGGCATGACTTATTGAGGCAATGATTAGTACATTTGCAATTATCACAATAAAATCACAAAGAAATTCAACTAAATGACCACTGAAAATTGTCATTGTTGATGAAACAAAAATTTTGAGCAATGGATAAGACATCTCAGTGAAATCCTTTAAACTGAACACATTATTCCAGTACCCACTTCAATCCTTTCCTTGTCAGAGTATTCAAATGCCAGAACCTTAACCTGACTGTCTGTGTTGTATTGACTTGCTTTCATAATTAATCTCCCCCTCTCTTCATCAGAGAATATTGAAGGCATCGATCCATTTTCTTTATTGCAGATTCCACCTGGTTGTGTCCAACAAAGCGTGGGTCTAGCACAGATAGACAACGTAGCACAGGATTTGTTAAGGGCAACTGAAGCAACTTTTTGGCTGCCATGATGATTCCATTTCTAAGCCCCATGTACAACTTGGAGACCCAGTGACTACAAGTCTTGTTTACTTGAGCCCTGTTCAATTCCACAAATGGGTACTTTCCCACGTTCATGTCTTTTTCTATAAACTCTTGTCATTTAAATCTATATTTACCATCGTACTGACATGGTCTGAAATGTGCTCAGGTCTAATGAACATACCAAGTACCTCTTTGGTAACTGGTAACTTCCAACATTCTAGAATGGAGAGTATGAATTATTGGGCTCTCAGACTGAAATAACTTTACATAGCTATGGAATACACTCAGTAGACCTTTAAACAAGTTCAGTTTGACCAATGTCTCATGTCTGTTCTGGAAAAGACAGTCCAGAATTAAATTTTTTCTGTCATGACTGGGGGAGGATTTTTTTGTTATTATAAATATTATAAATATTAGACTCAATGAAGATTCAGGCTGGTGAATTTTGACCTTGAAAATGACAAGAATTGTTGAAACTCTTTGGAATGTTTGCTGAAATCCCTTTCTCCCTCTAGTGGGATATAAAAAAGGACAATAATGAAAAACACAGTAATGCTCTAACTAGACTTTGCCTTGACTAAAAATTTATTTTTTTCTTTCGAAGATGTCAGATAAACACTTAAAATTCATCTAAATAATAATAGTCACAAAAATCAAGATAAATCTGTATTTAAATATCTATGTATCAGAAGTTGCAATAAAAGTGGTACTTATAATGAAAAGATACAACCTTTGATAGATTTAAACCACTGTAGTACAGACGAGTGCACACATTTTTGACTGTGTTAACAAATTCAATGTGTAGTCTTAGCTTAATGTGATAAATATGGATTACTAACCCATTATCTTATATTACCTGTACAATCTTTTCTCTTCACCAGTCAGAAAGCTGTAATAGTATATGGTCAAGGAATCCCACATACCAACTGCTCTCATGGTAACATCCAGCATCTGAGGGAATCTGCTACTCATCAGTCAGATCAAATATGTTGGAATGGCAATATTGATGAGCTTTTGCACTTACTGAAAGATTTCTCTCTCTTTAGGGGACTCTTCAATGTCATAAAATAGGTCACTACAGAAGTCATTAATTGTATTGTCTACATTGCTCAACAATTTTAGCTACATTAATAACCATGTGGACGGTGTCACCACTTCCATCTAGCAGGTCAGGATTTTTCTTTTGAATCAACGCCTCAACACCACCACGAACCATTCTCATTGTAGAACAGTTATCCATAAGGACACTTAACACTTGCCACCACTCAATATCATATTCTCTTGAAAGACTCTCTGTTGATTCCATAATGTTTGCAGCAGTTGCCAGATTTTGTTTCCTCAAGCGAAGATGTCTTAATTGTGCTTTGTTAAGATAAGATTTATTTTGGCTTATAGTACATACATGGCAATAAAACAACATGTAGTTATACATAACATAACACAGCATGAGTATTAACACCATGACATGCACACCAATACCAGGGATAACACAAGAAAGGGTAAACCCTTATTTCAATAGTGCTCCAATAGTAATGATGGCATGACTTATTGAGGCAATGATTAGTACATTTGCAATTATCACAATAAAATCACAAAGAATAATGATTATCACAAAGTTTTTTTTCACATATTGACTTAGAATTATATTTAAAATGAGCACCCTTAATCACAAGTATCACATATAAGCTTGTCATCATTTAATTATTAAATATATCACAGATTTAAGGATAATCTCAGTATTGTCAAAACAGTTAAAACATATGCTAGATCAGCATAAAAATTGTATAAATTTTATTATTAAAATACTGTATGAACCATGTCAAAATGTATCCTGCCTACAATAAACATATAATAAAATCTAATTTAGCTCAAGTTATCTAAAAAATACTGTTTCACAGCAAGTTTGAAAGCAGTCAAAGTTTTAATTTAGGTAATACTAGCAGGTAATCTGTTCCACAATGAACAACCTAAAAAGCAAAATGATTTTGACCCAAAATCTTTAACCTAAGGGTGCCCTTGTCACAAAGCCGTGTGCTATAGCCATGAATGGTATCCTGAGAAATAAAGTGATATCCCATATAGGCAGGGACTAAACCAAGTTTGACTTTAAAAACATGACAAAACATAATCTGTTCCACACATTGTTTCACAGGTAATCAATTGAGCAGCTTGAATTGTTCAGCACCTATATGTGATCTTCAGTTTAAATCCAGCACAAATCTCATGAGTCTATTCTGTGTAGTTTGCAGATTATTTTTCAAAACCTGTGATAACCCATGGAACCATATTGAGCATGAATAGTCAAAATGACACTGTTTCAAGGACATGACCAATAATTTTTTAGCGTGCTGAGTAAGGTAAACCCTTTTTCTGTAAAGAAACTTTAACCTGGCATTGGCCTTTTGGAGAATGCTACCAGCCATGACCTCAAATGATAGGTTTTGATCCAGTGATGCACGTAAATACTTAACAGAGGATACAGACTTAATGACTGTGTCATTACATGTGACCTGGAGGTTAGGGTCTGATCTTGATTTATATATGGACCCAAATGGAATAGACTCAGTTTTATCAAGGTGTAGAGACAGTTTATTGTCAATTAACCAATCACTTATAAAATTCATGTCATGAGATAAATTCTCTTCAACTTCAGGCTTTTTCTTACCAGATACAAGGATACTAGAGTCATCAGCATATAGCAGTAGCTTATCATTTATGACTGCAGACATGTCATTTACATATATTAAAAAAATAAAAGTGGACCTAATATGAACCCTTGGGGGACACCGCAAGTTACGGAAGTAGTAGTAGAATGAATACCAGCCACTTCCACCAGCTGCTGTTTATCAGAAAGATAAGACATAAACCATGTAAGGATATCATTTTCTAGACCTGATGATTGAAGTTTCATTTGAAGGATGGAGTGGTCAATTGTATCAAATGCTTTTTGTAAATCTAAAATTATCATACCTACAAAGTTGCCTATATCCATTTCAAATCTTATATAATCAGTTAAATGAATCAAACATGTATCGGTAGAAAACCCACTTCTAAAGCCTGACTGAAATTGATAAAATAACCTCATTTCCTTGAACACCTGTTTTGTTAAGTGTTTGTACACTTTGTATTCAGAGACAAGTGAAAATGAAAAATTGTTTTATAACCCCTTTGTCGTCAGCATAAAATTTGTCAACAAAATGTTTACCATACCTATGAACACTAGCAGGCAATTTTTCTACAAGTTTTGCTGCAACAGTGGTGTAAAAATAATTAAAAGTTTCAGCAATGATATTTTTATCAAAGCAAATATTTTCATCTACCTTCAGGCTAATATTAGCTTGGGATGATGATGAAACTTTCTTGGATGGCAAACCTAGATCCTTAAGTGATTTCCAATGAGATTTAAAATTGTTTTTGTTTTGTTCAAGAGTATCTGCAAAGAAATTCTTTTTTGCATTGCACATAACTTCATGAGTATTATTACTCAAAGATTCAAAAGTTTCAAAATTTTCCTCAGTTTTATTCTTTTTAAAAGAATTAAAAGCTTTGTCTCTCTGGTTAATTAAATGTAAAATATCAGAATCTATCCATGGCTCAGTCCTTTGTATAATACGGATTTGTTGACTAGGAGCAATGCTATCAACAATGAACATAAATAAAAATCCATCAGTGACATTGTCATTTAACAAGACTGAACTCCAATCTGCTGATAATAGGCTAGTCATCTTTGTTATAATTTATCAAAGAACCTGGCTTTACAGTGTTGTGAGCACCAATAGTATTTTGATAATTTTCCTTGTGCAAAATATTGAACAGTGGTCACTAAAACATGTATTGATAACCCCTGAGTGAAAAAATTCTATCCTTGCCAGAAACTAAAATCAGATCAATGGCCGTGGAGCTTATGTTACACATTCTGGTATAATCACAGATAAGTTGTGTAAAATCAAACATGTCAATAAAAGACCTGAAAGCTAAAAGCAAAGTGCTTGATTTTTGTGATAAAACATCAGTATAGAGATCACCTAATAAAATAGTTTCAAGTTCTGTAAAATCACTACAAGAAGAACAGACACTATCAAGTATAGTATAAAAATCCATTTGTTTTGGAGGTCTATATAGAACACTGCACAAAATAGGTCTGGTTTTAGGTAAAAGAATTTCAATCCAAGCGGCTTCTAATTTTTCGTGTTCAAGATCACTACGCTTGTTGAAAGAAATGTCACTCTGTACATAAATGCAGACTCCCCCACCCTGATGGTTTCCATCTTTGCGCTGTAAACAGTAGTTATTAATATTTATCTCATTGTCAGAAACAGTTTCATCCAACTAGGTTTCGGTAACACAAATACAGGCAGCTCTTGTCCTATGTGCAAGCATACACAATTCATCCAGTTTTGGTAGACGGCCCCTAGTATTAACATGTATGAAATGAAAACCTCGTTTATTAAACACTTTATAATCATTGTCTGTAGAGGTATGTGAATCTGGACGAGTATCATCAAAATCGGATGGGGCTGGGTGTGGTTGGACATCACCACATAAAAGAAGACAAATTAGAATGAAGTTATTATGTCTCTTTACAGTAGAGCATGGTGTATTCTTCTTAAAAGATGAACTAGTTTTCAGCTCAATGAAGTATTCATAAAATGTAAGGTAACCATCTGTCATAGGAGCAACTGAACAGCAGAAAATCGGATAACTTTCAACATCCGGATACTGGTACACTTCATAAAAACAATCATTTTGTACAGCAGATAGACGTAATATAAAAAAGTCAATATGATAATAATCTGTAGAAGTTCCATTTTCAATACTTCATTTACAGGTAAAAGTTTCTTCTTGTAGGCAAAATTAAAAGAAATGTATTTACAGATGTAAACAATGCCTCTCTAAGTTGGTAGCACACCATTTTTTATGTTCCCTACGTCACTGATTTACCAATACATATGTGTACCTTACAAATCTCATTACACACCAAGAATTAGAATTTAACAATTTTTTCTTCGATTTTTTCTAAGTGTCAAAAATACATTGTTTTCACATTAATCAAAGTACTGAACAAGAATATTGAGAATATTGTCATTGTTGTTATTTGTAGCTTCATCAATATTCTAAGATACTATCTTCACTTCACTTTTGGGTTTCAAATCATCCTTCATACACTTTGCTACACCATATTACTATATGTGTCACTCGACTTGGAAATAGTAGTTTTATCTAACGCTTGCTTGTCTTCACTCAGACCTTTGGCAAAAGCCAACAGTTTTTCCGCAAGGGTAAATGGCAAATGATTTTCACTAAGGAAAGTGACAGTCAATACATGAACAAATGCCACCCCGGCAGCCATACTCTCTGTTCTGTGTTGGGCTTTGCTTGATTCTGGCAGGACCTGGATATAAAATAATGACCTTCGTTACTATAGATATATCTTTTCACACAAGAAGGGATTTGAATCAAGTAATACAAATTTTAGGGCAACTTCGTTCTATATGAATAAAACAAGGCGGCAGTGAGACTAGAAGCTTGTAAATATTTGGTTGAAATGTGCTTTATGAATTTTGATTTTTAAGCAGTTTACTTTGGGTTGTTGAGGACATTCTTTTATACTCAGGAGCTTGCCCAATAGTGAAAATAACTCTGAGTCTCAAGCTTTGAGTCTAATCTTTTGAACAATATTATACCTAGATAATTTAATAAGCTTAAAACTTAAAAAGAGTGTAACAAGGTGGTGCATATTTTATGAGTTTTTTTTGTAGTGTGTATGCCCTTCAGCCCTTGTTAGTTCAGTTGGTAGAACAGCTGACTAGCAAGCGGGTCAAGGGTTCGAGCCCTTCACTGGAAACTCTATCTTCTGCCTCCAATTACAAAGAGACCAAAAAAGGGACATAATTTCTAGGTAAAACAAGTTGAGATTAATTCTTTTGAAAGATGATGTTGATGGTCCCCCAAATAAGGAGGCAACGTCAATCATTCAGTGATCAATAGTCGAACAAAATTTAAGATGTAAAGAGGATCTATGTCAAATCTGAAATGTTACGTGACAAACTTACCTAATTTGTTTTAAATGTTTTCACATTTTTCCAGTGCTTTTCGTCTTCACAATGTAGGTGTATTGACTTTTTGCCATTTGATCTGTCATTTATGCTTTTCGAGCACACTTGATAAAACGCCACCCTCTTTACATCGGGTTTTCTTAGCCCAATTTATCACGAAATTTCCAAACGTTTTCGTCACATTCGGACAACCATTCCCAATGTCATTTTGTTTTTTGCATCCCTTTCAAAATCTTTTGCATTTTAAGTGGGCAGCAAAAACTTCGTTCTTGGTTTTGTAACATCAGCTTCCGAATTTCTAATCGGACACCACTAAAAGTTGAGATCTAAGTTTAAAATCTGTTCTGATTGGCTGAAGAACCTTCATTAAACCAACCAAATTACTCGTAATATGATACAACTGTAACCAGGATGTTAAAGGTGAGGAAAAATTCTGTAATTTAGTTAAGCTGTGCTGACTGTTCTATGTCGCTCAGTCTTCGATATCCACCTGACCCCCCCACCCCCGAATTTTAAACCGGATTTACATGAATTTGATAAATGACCCAGCTAAAAATACGGAATTCTGTCAAAGTACAGAAAACTTTCACCCATGCATAACAAACCAAGAGCCAAAAAATACGCCATTGATAATCAAATTTCAAAACCCTGACAACATGAGTCATGCCACCTGATGACAATAGTTCTATGAAAGTTTAATTGAAAACCCTTCTGAAATGTAGGAGCAGAAGAGTATTTTTCTATATATTACATGAGCACAAAATACACAAAGGACTGTAACTATGCCAAAAATTATCAAATCACAAAACTCAAAAAAATGTGCTAAGGCACTTAATTGACAATACTTCTGTAAAAGTTTTGTTGAAATCCCTTGAGAAATGTAGCAGGAGTTGTACACAGAGTATTACAAGGTCAAAATAAACAAAGGGCCATAATTCCACCAGAAAATTATCGAATCACAAAACCCAGAATATACCTGCGGGGGTAGTTGCTGACAATAGTTCAGTGAAAGTTTGGTTGAATTCCCCTGAGAAATGTGGGAGAAGTTGTGCATAGAATTTTTATTTTACTTTTGTGTAACAGTGACCATGATCTTTGACCTAGAACCACCAAATACGATCCAAAGTAGGTCTTTATGTAAGCATGCAATACACAAAATTTGGTGATAATCTGTCAATTAAAACAAAAGTTACTGAGCAGAAACGAATTAATGATGCCTGCCGCCCACCCATCCAACAACAACCAGGTTTTCTGAGGGAAAGTAAGAACTTAAGCCAAACATTCTCCCACATTAATAAGCACTGACCTGTAACAATTCTTTAAATTGTCTTTTTAACTTTGTCATTTCATAAAATCTTTGTTCTTCAAGCCCACGTCTTTTACACCACTTTCTGGTACCTCTTCCTTCAGCTTTAACCTGTACAATGCCATTACAATATATCATAATTATTCATTTGAAAACAGAATGATCTATGTAATGAGACACAACTCCAAAATGAAATACAAAATAAATGACCATGAAAACTTACTGGTACTAAAAATTACTCAATAATAAGTTTGTTGATATTTCTTGAAAATGAAATATAGGACAGGTAGGTTATTTTAAAACTTACACCAAATCTAAACCATATTACTGCTTGATAATACAATATACACTTCAAACATTTCTGAAAATCAATGCATGTACTTTTTTCTTGATATATCTTGATTTTCTTTTTATTCATAATTGCTATCTCTGTTTCAATAATTCAAAAAATAAAGTTTCACTTTTACTGCAATCACTATCAAGTTTTTTAATGTAAATTATGGTGAGGGGCAATTGACAAAAACAGAAATGTCAAGTTGTTACAAAAATTCGTGCATTTGGATTGAGCCAGACTCGAAATAAAGACCACTTTATGAACATTGGTGTGCTCTACTGACTAGGGCAATTTACAAATCAACTTACCTGTATCCATTCATCAAAAGCATTTAGTAATGTAAATGGATCTCCATTGTCAGATTCTAGATTCTTCCTGGCAGCCTGTGATGTAAATTTTGAACATTTGTATGAATCTGTCAGACATATATATATACATACAATTGTTAAATTGATATATATATTTAATGATGTTTTTTTCTATTCCAGCATTATTTATGTTTTAAATACATTTTAACACAATTTATATGACATCTAAATTGCCAATAAAGCAATACTGTAAGATTTAGTAAACAAACATCATTGTTTGGATATTTCATTGACATAATCAATAAAATATTTCAAAGTAACCTTTAATTTAAATCAATCAGTATAACTTTGGTAATATAATAACAATAGTGCCAAGACGGCCCTTTTTCACTTTTTTCAAGTAAAGACTGCAACTGATTAGACCTGATGACCTACTTTTTTACACCAGATGACACATGTTCAAACTTGTTCAAGATACTAATGGTGACAAACATTTTAACAAGGTTTGGTGAATATCCAATCAAAACAATGACCACTAGAATGTTAATAAGATTTTCCAGTGATAAGACCTGGTTGGTGACCTAGTTTTCTGACCCCAGATGACCCATGTTTCAACTTGTCCAAGATATCATTAAGACAAACATTCTGACCAGGTTTGATAAAGATCATATCAAAACTATGACCATTAGAGATATTAACAAAGTTTTCCAGTGATTTGAACGGGTGACCTAGTTTTTGACTGGAGATGACCCATGTTTGATCTTGTCCAAGGTATCATTATATAGATTATAGTGCAGACAATGTGACAGCTTCTTACCAAAATTTATGGCATATTTTTCAAGATTACTTTATTCCATTATATAAATTCCTTTTTGTGCATGTATAAGTCGGTTCTTAGATTACTACATTTCCAAAGCAAATAAACTTCTTATTAACCAATCACAATTCAAAATTGTATTTTTGTAAAAAATATATTGCTACTATGTACAAAACTAATGGCAGAGTTTTTTAACTTGATTTCCCAATTGGCAATTTTCCCCATAGAGAGCCTCTCTACTAGTGTATTGCCTTGGTACGGTATAAAACTATTGTTACAATAATTTGTATTTAAATCTTTTACAAGGCATCAAAAAAGACATAAAAAAATTGGAGTTGTTATATCTTATATGATAGACATTTAAACCACACCTATGGGGTGTAGACAATAGCCTCTTTAATACTCTAAGACAGTGTGTATTCAGTTTTGTTATAGATGCGCTTGGGTCTACATGTTTATTAAGTATATTAAAGATATAATTAAACAATGCAGTGTTGTCTCTCTTATAGAAGTTATGACAAATTGGCGACGAGGATTTTAATATCAGGCATTTAAATTTACATTTCAAGAATTTAACCCATTTGCAAAAAAAAGGTAAATTGTGAGTTAAACACTGGATGTAACATTTAAAATGGCGGGACATATCGGGAAATTGGAACAATTCGATGAGAGTGTTGAATCCTGGATTTCCTATGAAGAGAGACTTGTACAGTATTTTAATGTTAATGACATTAAAGATGAAAAGAAAGTGTCTGCACTTCTTACTCTTATAGGGTGTAAAACTTATGGATTGTTGAGAAATTTGACAGCTCCAGGGAAGCCTGCAGACAAAACATACGATGAACTGTGCAAACTGCTAAAGGACCATCTTGCGCCAAAACCATTGGTGATTGCAGAACGATTTCGTTTTCATAAAAGGCACCAGGCCATTACAGAGAGTGTAAATGACTTTGTTGCAGAAATACGGAAGCTCTCTGAGCATTGCGAATTCGGCGAAGCTTTGAATGACACTTTACGAGACAGATTTGTCTGTGGTCTAAGGGACCAAAATATACAAAAGAAATTACTGTCCAAGAGTGGATTGACATTCCAGAAAGCTGTCGAAGAGGCAGTGGCCATGGAAACAGCATCAAAGGATGCCACAGAATTAAGAACGGTAGAAAATGTTAACAAAACGGTTAAAACGAAAGCTCCGGTAAAAAAACGTGCCAAATCAAAGCAGACAGAAAGTTGTAAACACTGTGGTAAAACAAATCACAGTGCAGACAATTGTTACTTCAAGACAAAACAATGTTACAATTGTAAGAAAACAGGCCATATTAAAAGTATGTGCAAAAGTCTGTCTAAGAAAGGCGTGAAATCTGTTGAGGACTCTGTCAATGAAATTTTTATTATAAATTCGATTAAGGGTCGACAGGGCAACAAGCTCATGATTTCGCCAGAAATTAATGGCAAAGCCGTTCAAATGGAACTTGATACTGGGTCATCAGTAAGTTTGATGTCACACAAACAGTTTCGAAATTTGTTTGGAAAGAAAGTGAAATTAAATGATCCTGAATCTATTCTTAAGACGTATTCAGGGGAAACAATAGAACAAGTTGGAATTTACCGCCCCACAGTTTCTTACAATGGGCACAAGAGTGTATTGAAACTGTGCATCATTAAGAATGATGGTCCTGCGTTATTTGGTAGGGACTGGCTGTACAGCATTAAAGTGGACTGGAATAATGTATTCCAAGTTAATTCTGTCAGACAGGGAAATTCAAAGATTACAGCAAATCGAGTACAATCGGTTTTAAAGAAATACCCAGATGTATTTAGTGATGGCATTGGGAAAGTCAACGGGATTAAGGCCAAATTGACTCTAAAAGACAATGCAAAGCCAGTGTTCAAAAAGGCAAGACCGGTGCCTTTATCTCTAAAACCAAAAATTGAGAAAGAATTAGACAATCTGGAAAATCATGGAATTATTTCCAAAATCAAATCTAGTGAATGGGCAACGCCGATAGTTCCAGTTCTTAAATCAGATGGAAGTGTCCGAATTTGTGGGGATTTCAAAGTTAGCCTAAACCAGGAATTACAAGTGGACAAATATCCAATGCCAAATATACAAGATATTTCAGTGAACCTGGCTAATGGACAGAAATTCTCCAAAATTGATTTACGACAAGCCTATCTTCAATTGGAATGTGATGATGACAGTAAACAGCTACTAACAATTAACACACATAAAGGGCTATACAGGTACAATCGACTATTGTATGGTGTAGCATCAGCTCCAGCTATCTGGCAGAGAACGATTGAACAAATACTGAATGGAATATCGGGTGTTCAAGTAATTCTGGATGACATGGTGGTGACGGGTACGACTGACGAGCAACATTTAGAAACATTAGACAAAGTTTTGTCTAGATTACATGATTATGGAGTTAAAGTAAATGTTGACAAGTGTGATTTCTTCAAAAATCGGATTAATTATTGTGGGCATGAAATTGATAGTGAGGGACTGTGGAAGTCAAAAATAAAAGTAGGAACTATATTGGACACACCTAGTCCGACTGACGTGAGTTCTCTCCGTGCATACATTGGCTTACTCATGTATTACAATAAGTACTTAAAAGACGTATCCACTGTTATTAAACCGCTGACAGAATTACTCGAGAAAGGTCGAAAATTTGAGTGGAATGACGTGCATGAACACGCATTTCGTGAGTCAAAACGTTTATTGACAAAAGAGCCCGTGCTAACGCATTATAACCATGAATTGCCCGTAAGGTTGGCTTGTGACGCCTCTCCAGTCGGAATAAGCGGCATTCTTTCACATGTAATGCAAGACGGTTCTGAAAAAGTTATCGCGTATGCTAGCCGAACGTTGACTAAAACAGAACGAAAGTACGCACAGTATTCACGCGAAGCTTTGGCAGTATATTGGTCAGTGAAAAAGTTCTTTACATATTTATATGGTAGGAAGTTCACATTAATATCTGATTGCCAAAGTCTTGTATCAATATTTAGTCCAAAGAAAGACTTGCCAGTAACGACTGAGCAACGTATTACCAGGTATGCATTGTACCTATCGGGATTCGATTATGATATCGAATACAAGAGTTCGAAAAAAAACTCAAATGTAGACGGGTTATCACGTTTACCCGTGCCTACAGAACAGGACGACTGTCCTGACGAGGTAGAGGTGTTTTACACATCTCAGATTGAACATTTACCGGTTACTAGCGCTCAAATAGCACGTGAGACACGCCGTGACAAAACACTGTCGCGTGTGTTGGAAAATGTCATGAACGGTTGGAAATCATATAAAAATGATGATATGCTACTGAAGGCATATTTTAATCGGAAAACCGAGTTATCAATCAACCGCGGATGCCTCATGTGGGGAATACGTGTCGTTATACCTGTTAAACTACGTAAACAAATCATGGATTTGTTACATACAAGTCATCCCGGAATATCGCGAATGAAAAGTCTCGCCCGTAGCTATGTATGGTGGGCGGGATGCGACCAAGATCTAGAGATTTTGGTGAGAAGTTGTGTTGGTTGTCAGAAACAGCAAAAGATGCCTTCTGCTGTAAACCTACATCCATGGGAGTATCCGAGCACTCCCTGGGAACGTGTTCATGTAGATTTCGCTGGTCCATTTTTAGGCAGAATGTTCCTAATCATGATAGATGCTTACAGTAAATGGCCTGAAATTATTGATATGGATCGATGTATAACTGCTGAGAAGACAGTTAAAGTCATGCGCACGGTTTTTGCGAGAAACGGATTACCTGTACAAATTGTTAGCGACAATGGTCCACAATTTGTGTCAGATGTGTTCACTAAATTTATGCAAGACAATGGTATTTTGCATTTGAAATCAGCACCGTATAATCCAAGTACAAGTTGCTTCTTGCTACGGTATCGTAATACCAGTCAAGGCACAACAAATGAGACTCCAGCAAGTTTATTTCTTGGTAGGAATTTAAGGTGTAGGTTGGATTTGGTCAAACCTGACACAAAGTAGCATGTCAGAAATAAACAAATTAAATCTGCTTTCTCTGATGAGAGAAAATATTGTGGTTTCAAATTAGGTGAAAATGTTTTAGTCAGAGATTACAGGGGTAGAGACAAATGGGTTGGTGGTATTATACACTCATGTGAAGGTCCTCTTATGTATAAGGTTGATGTAGGATATCAAACGTTGTGGCGTAGACACGCGAATCAGTTACGAAAAACTGAAATGATTGAATCGAGATCAATTAATTATCCGCAAGAAAAGCAGTTTGATGAAAAATCATTACCGCAAAATAGTCCAACTTACGATACAAATGTTTCTCAGGAAAATAATAAATCAGACAGTGAGTCAATTAGCGCAGAGAAAGCTCAGGTCAGTTCAGGTCAAACACCTACTATTATCACAGGTAATGAACAGAAAAATGAGAAACTGTCAGAAAGACGATACCCATTAAGAGATAGGAAACCACCAGAGAGATATGGTTTCAATTAAACTGTGACACTAGAATGTGTTGTTTTGAATTTAACTGTGACCTTAGAATGTGTTACACCAAATTTATGGAGCAAGTGTATTGTTATTGTAATTATAAGTAATTATCATTATCTTTTACACTTGAAGATATCACTGGACTGTAAACCTAATCGTGGAAAAATGTTATTAAAGATGATAAACATAGCATGAAAATTTCCAGATGGATTTAATAAGGAAAACTATTTCATTCATGTTTATGTTCTTAAATTAAGCAGTTGTTATTTAGACTTGCTAAAGAATTTTGTTGTAAATGATATTTCATGTATTGACATTCAAATTAAAAACGGGAGAGTTGTTATATCTTATATGATAGACATTTAAACCACACCTATGGGGTGTAGACAATAGCCTCTCTAATACTCTAAGACAGTGTGTATTCAGTTTTGTTATAGATGCGCTTGGGTCTACATGTTTATTAAGTATATTAAAGATATAATTAAACAATGCAGTGTTGTCTCTCTTATAGAAGTTATGACAGGAGTGGTTTCAATAATTGAACCATAAACGATTAATGATTTTGACTAAATGGATTGCATTAATTGATTTAATAATCATTGATTACAATAAAGATGTGACAGTTTTATTGTTAATTTCTTGCTGAGAAAGAAAGCTGGTGTTATTTTAGAATAGATTGCCATCTTATTTGAAGATGGATTTCAAAGTGATTTTTTAAGATTTTGAAGCAGAAATGCTTATCAGAATTTTGATAATTGTTTTCCCTTTTAATCTATGGCACATTACATAATTGTCTCAATTTTTTTTATCAAAAATCTGAGGCACAATTCCCTGCATGATTGATTTTTAGGTCTAATAGTTGTAATGTATCCATATATACAGAGTAATTATCTTTGCTCAAAATTATGTAAATTATGTGTGATATTGGTTCACACAATACATATATTGTAACAATTCTTCTTTTTAAATATAAGTGTTGGAATTTAAATCATCTTTCTTCTGGTGTGAGAATTTTTGTTGTGACACAAGCATAAATGAAATAATAGGGAGTACAAGCTGACATATTTGTCAACTGATATTTTGACAAAGCAGAAAGAATTCATGTGAAAAAAATTAAAAGAACCAACATTTTATATCTCATTTCAAATCATTTATATTTATATTATGACATTAATCTAGTATTGATTTTATAATTCTGTCCGAATTATTATCAAGTTTTAGACAACTAACACTTTCATTTTTTTTAAATTCACGTCACCTACTTAGAAAATCACTAAGTTCCAATATGCTACAATTACTCCAACTTTAAGTTCATTAAAGTTCAGTTAATAATCAGGTAAACTGTAAATAACAAGTCACACAGTCTCAGCATGTTTTTGACACCGAAATATACACAGGAAATTTATTTGTCATGACAGCTGACTTCAAAAACACACACCGACACTTAGCACATGTACTATGGAAATTCCATGTGTGATCGCATGATCAGTTAATCATCAACTTCTCATTGGTTGCTAATAATAATTAGAACCCTTGTGAGGTGATGAATTTAATAGGAGCAAAGTAAAAAAAAAAATGATTTTTTTATCCAACTGTTTTTCTACTATAACTTTCTTACTTATTGACCAACAATTTCAACATTGACACCAAAAGAAAGGAAATTTAATTATCTACAACTTTTATATTCACTCAAATTTGATGAGGTTAATAATATACGGAATAATCTGACAAGTGTCAAATCAGTAGCAATTTTCTAATAACCTGTATCAAGATGGTGTACATACTTGGACAGATAAGGATTGGTTATGGGTTATCTGTTATCTGATCTTTGATCAGTAAAAAGTAGAGAAATGGCTTAGTGGATAGTCCACTCAATCTATAAATTAGATCAAGAATCAATGTTTTAATACGGTAAACACATCAATTATATAGTTTACTTAATCTATAAATTAGATCAAGAATCAATGTTTTAATAAGGTAAACACGTCAATTATATAGTACACTCAATCTATACATTAGATCAAGAATAAAGGTTTTAATAAGGTAAACACATCAATGATAAAGTTCACTTAATCTATAAATTAGATCAAGAATCAAGGTTTTAATATGGTAAACACATCAATTATATAGTTCACTTAATCTATATATAATATGGAAAATATATTAATTATACAGTCCACTCAATCTATAAATTAGATCAAGAATCAATGTTTACAACATTGTAAACACATCGATTATATGGTACACTTAATCTATAAATTATAATCATCATGAACAAACTTACTACAGTAAAACATGGCTTTAGAGAAAACCCTAGCATCTAGAGTATTACTGCAGTACATCCACTATACCTGTATTCACCATAGCCTTATCTACAGCATTCTCACTTAGTTTCTGTTCAAACAATTATATCCTTTCTTTATCCGATTACTTCATAAACATTTAACTAGGTATAAGCATTGCCAGTTATCTTAGATCTATTGTACATCAAATTAAGGTCAAGGTCATATCGAGTTTGATCAAAATGGGTGGATTATGAATAGTATATGGCAACAACTGTATAAGTATCAAAGCATTCTAGTGAGTAGTGTTGGTATTAGATGGAACAGTAAAATCTAATTAACCAAGAAATAGTTCATTTAGAACATTACTACAAGTCTTAATCTGGACAAGGTCAAATTGACGTTGTGTAATTTGGGTGGATTTAGTAACAATTACTATGTAAGTACCTAAGTGGTAGATGGAATGGCAAAGTCTAATTATCCTTGTTTGGACGAACAGACAGACAAAACAATCACTATGTGCCAGTAGATTCCAGGGGCATAAAAATCATACATTGTCCATGGCAGAGCTATCATTATACTCCATTAGTTTAAAGAGGAAGTAGTCTAAAACAATGATGAATATTGTATTATCATCTATCATCATCCCAATTTGGAAAATTCTGGATAGTATTAAAAGTAAAACAAGAGGGACATGAAGGCCCTGCATCACTCACCAGAATAAATGTTCATTAACTTGTTACTAAAAAGGTAATAAAGGTACACTTGTGGGCAAATAATGGAGAACAATAATAAACTCAATAAAGGACAATCAAAGGATACTACAAAGGAATAGTCATGATGACTGAAGGATGCCACTAACCAAATTTGGTGATGATCCAACCACTGGTTCATGAAAAGAAGTCATTTTAAGGTATTTCTATTTTTGGTCTGGTGGCCCCTAAATGGGGCCAATCAATTTATTCAAGAAAGCTTGAAAGAGGACCATCAAAGAATGCAACAAACCAAGTATAGTGATGATACATCCCTAGGTTCATGTGAAGAAGACATTTAAAGGTATTTCTATTTTTAGCTCAAGTGGCCCCTAATGGGGGCCAACCATTTTTATTTGAGCATAATTGATAGATGACCATGTAAGAACGTTACAAACCAAGTTTGATAAAATTCCATCCATTGTTGAGAAAAAGTCATTTTAAGGCATTTCTATTTTTAAATCTAGCAGCCCCTAAAAGTGGCCCACCATTTTAATTTCAGCAAATCTGATAAAAGACTATCTAAGGATGCTACAGACCAAGTTTAGTGATGATCCATCCATTGGTTCATGAGAAGAAGATGTTTTAATGTTTTTCTATCTTTAGTCGACTGGTATAATATGAGCAAATAATATGAGCATCGACGTATGATGGATGCCGGAGCAACCACCCACCCATCCTAACCTTCAGTTCTGGTGAGTTAAAAAGCAATTAAATAGTACCATTGAATCAATATCAGTGTGTATTCTACTTGTAAATGGTGACTGGACACTCATAGCTGCAGCTATTGATAATACAGGATCTATCATCTGAAAATAAATACAACAAGAGGGCCAAGATGGCCCCATTTCGCTCACCTGAATAAAGATTGGAACATCTATGGTTTTCCTGTGATTTGACCTGGTGACCTATTTTTTAACCTGAGTTGACCCATGTTCACACATATTCATGATATCATTAATACAAATATTTTGACAAAGTTTGGGAAAGATCCAATAAAAAGTGTGACTTCTAGAAGGTTAACAAAGTTTTCAGGAGATTTGACCAGGAGACTTAGTTTGTGACACCAGATGATCAATGTTCAAACTTGTCCAAGATATCATTGAGACGAATGTCCTAAACATCACGCAAACAAACATTTTAACGCAATTTAGCAAAGATCCAATCAAAACTGTGAGCCTCCAGAGGGTTAACAAGGTTTTTGAATAATTTAACCAGGTGACCTAGTTTTTGACCCCAGATGACCCATGTTCAAGCCTGTCCAAGATATCATTAAGACAACCATTTTAAGAAGGTTTGGTGAACCTCCTATGAAAACTGTGACCTCTGGAGTGTTAACAAGGTTTTCCTACGATTTGACCTGGTGACCTAGTTTTTGACCCCAGATTACCCATGTTCAAACCTTACCAAGATATCATTAAGACAACCATTTTGACAAGATTTGGTGAAGATTCAATCAAAACTGTGACCTGTAGAGTGCTAACATGGTTTTTCTATGATTTTACCTGGTGACCAAGTTTTTGACCCCAAATGACTTATGTTCGAGCTTGTCCACTGTATCATTAAAACAAACGTTCTGACAAAGTTTGCTGAAGATTCAAAATTGTGACCTCTAAAGCGTTACAAGGTTTTCTGGTGTGGACGCCAGATGCTGGAGTAGACTGACTGATCACTATAGCTCACTGAGCACTACGTGCTCAGGTGACCTAAAGAAATGGAAATATGCTTTATGTGACTCCCTGTCTTACATGACCTTATTTCTTACTCCGGTGTGGGTCACATTAGTCAGTCTAGACTGTACTTTTAAATTGCTTTTCAATAAAGCAATGTTATATATTTTCTTTTGTTTTGAAATTTTGAAATTAAACATTATTGTATTGTCTTTTTATGATGAGTTTACTAGAAAGGTTTCAAAACATACATGAAAGATTGATCCCATAATTAACATCTTTCCTATAACAACATCGACTGGCAGTTTAGACAACATTAAACCAATTGGAGTCAGGCTTTCATCCATTTGTAAGGCACCTTGTTCACGTAAGAACAAAATTGAGTTCTCTAAACTTTGAAGACTTGGTGCCTCAATAAATGGAAACCTGGAAAAAATCAACTACATAGTAAGAGCTCTAGAGAAGTGTGATTATTAAGTTGACATGTCAAAATGATCAGAAGATACTACATAATACAAAAATGCCTTTACTTTTCACCATTGTAATAAATAACTTTCACACCAAATTGTTCAAATCAGTACATTATAGGGTAAAAGAAAACTGCTGACACTGAAATATCCACAATCAGTTTTAACAGTGAGTATACATATTCAGTATTTTTCCACAAGATGATCAAACAAAAAATGAGAGATGTTTGTGAAACATGCATGCCACCCCCCCAACATCAACCCAATTCGTTATTTTCCACCAACTGACTAACTGAATCTATGAGCAGCAGGCTAGACAAAGTATTCCCTCATCATCAGACAAACAAATTTTCAGTGGTCCGGATTAAGTTATCCTTGACCTGTTGATCTCAAAATCAAATCAGGTTATCTATTGGCCATGACAAACAACCATACAAATTCTGAGGATTTTAGGCCGAAGCATTCTTTTCTCATTGACTGTACAATTTATTGTAAACTTATTTTTTTTGTTGTTAAGGTCATTGTAACCTTGACAAGTCATTATGAACTTGACATTTGTCTAAGTCACTTTAAAAATCAATAGGGGTTATTTACTGGTCCAGACAGACATCTATACCAAGTCTAGGGAATAATTGTCATTGATTAGCCAAGCTTTGAGTGGTCAAAGAAACGGTGACCTTGACCTTTGACCATCTACAGGCCACAACCGACCTCCCTATCAAATAAATCGGCTGTAGGTTAAAGCATTCTCTAGTAATAGATCCAACAAGCTTCATAGTGGTCAAGGACATGGTGACCTTGACCTTCGACTAACTGAAAACAAAGTCATTAGGGGTTATCTACAAGATACACCCGACCTCCACACCAAATCACTGGGTTGTATGCCCAAGTGTTCTCTAGTTATTGATCGACAAAATGTTTAGTAGTCAAGGACATGGTGACCTTGACCTATGACCAACTGAACACAAAATCAATAGGGGACATCTACAACAAACAAACAACCTCCATACCACATTTGTGGGTATGTGCAAGTGTTCACTAGTTATTGATTGGACAAACTCTGGTCTACGGATGGACCGACCGACTGACATATTGACCGACCAACATGGGCAAAGCAATATACCCCACTTCTTAAAAGGGGGGCATAATTAGAAAGTTATTTTATAGACAAGAATAACATACTTGCGTGGATCAGGTAATCCCATTGATATCATCTGAAGCACTAATGAATCTAAAGTAACACGCCTTATCTCTGGAGTTGTATATTCCTGAAAAGCCATGTAATCTTGTTCCTTATATATCCTGAAGCACACACCAGGTCCAGTTCTACCTGTAAAATATTGGGTGTTACTATGTATCAAAATTAAGATAAGAACAATAACAAATTCTTACACTCACAATAGGGAAGGAATGAACACCAGCCATAGCATTGCAAACAAGAAAAAAGTAAATGATTTTATGATCACAGGTCACTTATTTTTACTTATAGATCAATTTTTATAAATCATACATTACATTAAGATGAAACTATGAGCTTTCTATACCGGTACATGTAAAAATGATTGTATATCATGTCTAATGATATATTCATGAACAATATGAACTGTCATAAATTTTATAAAAATAGTTGCTTATTTTGGGGTTTGAATTCCATAGCCCTAGTGTTGTATTTCTTTTGATTTTTCAGTAAATTCTTATGATTTTATACCATATTAAAGTTAAAATCTCTCAGCTTCAGAAAATGTAAACAAGAATATTGGTTTATGATAAATATGTTTTTGAGTACTTCAAACTTACACAGACAATCATTTTCTGCATGTACATTTGCTTTTTTTTATTGATTATTATAAAAATGAATACTTTTACAATTACAATTATTTGTTTGAAAAAAATAGAATGTTCAAATTTGTATAAACAGAAGCAGTTGTTTTCAAGATAACAATGAGCTGAATAGGACCATTTTGCTCTAGCTGAATCATGATTTCCACTGTAATGAATTTGACAACTTGGCATGTTCTGCATGTCAGACACTATCATTAATATAAACAAGAGGGCCATAATGGCCTTTTGATCGCTGACCTGAGTAAAGACTGCAACTTCTTAGGTTTTCCTGTGATTTGACAAGGTGACCTAGTTTGTGACCCTAGATAACCTAAGTTCAGACTTGTTCAAGATATCATTAAGACAAAAATCTGACAAAGTTTGGTGAAGGTACAATCAAAA